>CM067360.1:33092922-33620422 GCA_034401795.1 Chaetoderma sp. LZ-2023a | reverse complement strand
ATGAGCTGTGGGCTTGTGTGTTATTGCTCAGACAAGAACAATGGACGTTTTCAATTTTAGCTATGCCCCGCCCATCTCTAGCTAAGCTCCACCCACACATCGCTCATATTGGGATCGATGGATCTCTGAACTCCCTGATTATCAATTTCTAGAAAACTATACAAGTAAGCTGTTGAATATTTTGAAACTAATTTGATTGGGTGCCGTTGCTGCCATAGGCAGCAACAGCGCCCAGTCAAATAAGTTTCAAAATACTCGACAAGATGCTTCTTAAATAGTAAAGACATACAATTCGTACATCAACTCTTAGTCCGTGACCAGTTATGCGTTCGTGACATACTTATCAACGTCATTCATGATGTAATTGATTATGACGTCATCATGTACGTCTCGTAGTTGACTATGAGTCATATGATTGACAGATAGACTGAAAAGGTCCATTCTTTGTACATTGGCCATTGAGGCGAGTAATAACGTGATATATAGCATATACTCGCCTGTGCTAACTGCATTTTCGTGTTACTCACAATCTCAGCTGGTGGTTCAGCCAGTTTAATATCATATTATTGATGCTATAAGTCTTTCTTTGACATTATATGACAATTTCGTAGCTTCCTGCTAGAACGAGTTATGACAATATTTTATATACGCTATACATTGCAAGTAAATGCCACAGATTAAGCATTTCATGTCTAAGTGGGCTAAAACCGGCCTCTGAAGTGGTCTTGAGGAATGTCCATTCGCAGGCCAAGAGAATAGTATTTTTGACAATTTAGCATTGGAATTAGTGACTCGATAACGGAGCCAGTCATTCCAGTGACAAGCCTTAAAAATAGTTTTCAGTTGGCCTGCAAATGGACATTCAATGAGCAAATATTTTGATGCTCTTGACAAAATTTATCCATTAAAGATTCACCAAATTCGAGTGAGCAGAATATTGATGCGTTATGGAGGAATTCGACCTGTCACTTGAGTATCTGATGTCATGATCGGATACGTCACTGTTAGCTGACGTCATATTCAATGTCACGGAGATTGAGGAGCCTGTCAAAAACGTGTACGAATTGTATGTCTTTGGTGTAATATACAAATTAATAAGCTATTTGTTGAATGTGTCGAATCTTATTAGGCTGTAGGCTGTTTCTGCTATAATAAGGCAGTTAAATTAGTTGTTAAAATGGTCAACAGCTTACATGAATAATTGCCTTGAAATGCAGATGCTGATAAATCCGGTTTCAAACTTTCAAATCGGTTGCACAACCCGTAATAGGCGGGTGCACCAGATATTTTTGCTAACATTTTTCGAGGATTTGTAAACCTATATATTTTCTTAAACTTTGCATTTGCTGATTTAGATAAACAACGTTTGCTTTTCTTTCTAAGGTATTCATGGCGGGCGTGTTGCATTTCAAAATAGCAACCAGGCAAATCCTCCGGAACGCAATATATAGCTGCTTCCATATGGATCAGATTCAGAATTTTGATGTCTATATCTATGGTTTCGGGGTCAAGAAATACATTGGTAATATTTAAAACAAGTTCAAGTAACAGAAATAATACTATTTGACGGGTGATTTCCGATTCAACATAATTCTCAGCCACCACGTATGCATATCTGTGATAATATTAGTGTTGAAATAAATTTTGACAATTAACAGAGTTAGTTCTGTAACATTAACACGTTTTCAAAGAACATCGTGTTGCTTACACAGTGATATCGCCATAATCTTTCTCATCTTCATCTAATTAAATGTGCTTCGTGGTTTGAGTACTCATCATTTTCAAACTATATGCATCATCGGCAATGCCCCGTGCATGTTTATAGCATTTAGTGCTGGCCAATTACCTATTTTTCTTGTCTTTACTCACCCATTCGTCTTTCTGCAGTATCCATACTTCAGAGGGTACAACAACTCTTGCTATACCTACCTGATATACAGTTATAGCAATACCTAACCCATCTCTAGATAAGCTCCAACCACATTTTCCCCCGTGTTGGGATCGATCAATCCATGCACTCGCTAAATCTCAATTTCCAGAAAACTCTGCAGGCAAGCTGTTTAATATTTTTAATCTAATTTGACTGGGTGCTGTTGGCGTACAAGAAGTTCTGTGGTTGACCTTAGAGACATTTCTCGAATCAGTGGGAGAGAGGAAAACGTTTTCCAGACTTCAATCCTCTGATATTGAGTCAAAGGCCCATATTAGTAAGTCGGTATCAGAACCCCGACTTCCGTCTTTAGTGCTCACATATTATTTGAACAGTTTTGGACATTGAACCAATATGGAATTAGAAAATTATAATATGTATACACTGAAGTGGGCTTGAGAATGCGATGAGAGGGTTATATGTTGACACTTGGCTTTGAGACGTAAAATTTATAGTTAGAGAATATTGTAATTTATTTATCATATATTTCTTATTTCCTCATTGAACATTACATTCTCGACATATAAATGATTCCGCGGTAGTGGCAGCTTTGAAGTTTTCATCCTATTTAGGCACACGTTCCCAATTCTTGTTTATACGTTATTGCTAAAGTTGTTTCTCTGAACCTTTTAACACTCATATCAGCTAAAAATGGCCTCTACAGTGGGCATGAGAAATGCCCATTTGCAGACCAAGAGAAAAATATTTTTGAAAATTTACCCCTGGAATGAATGTCTCGATAACCGAACCAGCCATTCCAGTGGCAAAGTTTCAAAAGTATTCTTCTTTTGCTGTGCAAATGTACATTTCCTATTAGAAAATCGGAATTTTCTTGAACAAATTCAGGCGCTAAAGGTTAAACAGATATATATATATATATATATATATATATATATATATATATATATATATATATATATATATATATATATATATATATATATATATATATATATATATATATATATATATATATATATATATTGTTTCGTGTGTGAAGTGTGAATTTCATATTTGCTCTTAGTCTACAGGGCCCAGTAATATTTTTGACCTGCCGCATAACTTATGGTCTAGACAAATGCCAATGATAGAACATATTACGTGCATATATGGGGGCCCTTGCTGGGTGGCTGTACATCCTAGCATTTGTGCAATATGTACAGTAGGGCCAGTCACCCAGATGAGAACAAATTAATCAACAAAATTAGCGTTCTCAGCCTAGTTTCCAAATTAGTTGTTCAATTCCAATAAAGCCGATGCAAACGTACCAAATATGAGTGACACTATCGTTAAATATAAGATAGATATAAATGATTAATCGTCAGGTACGTATTGTTATTGTATTTTATGTTCTTTCATGAAAATAGACATATTATTGCTGTGTAATGGGTTTTTTACGTATTTACTTAGGCCTACTAATATACTGCGCTATGCCCCGCCCATTTCTAGCTATGATCCTCAGACGTTATGCGCGAGTTTGAATTGTCTTTAACACTTCGAACCATGAATGGAGGATTCCACTTTATCAATCAGTCATATGACGTCATAATCAAATACGTGTCTGGCATGTCTTGTGACGTCATAATGTATTACGTCATGAATGACTTGTATAAGTTCGTCACGAACGATTAATTGATGATAGCCTAAGCGTTGTTGTACAGATTGTAGGTCTTTTTTTAATTTAATAAACATTTTGTTGAATATTTTGAAACTAATTTGTCTGGTCGCTGTTGCCAGTAGGTCAGGCCAGGTTATATGTAGGCCAGTAGGTCAGGTCAGAATAGTATGGTAGATAATCCTCTGCTAGTAGATCATCTCAGTGTGCTATCCCAATTCTCTAGTCTATAACAGTCTAATAGGATGCCAGCAAATAACTAGACCAGTAGGTTCGTAGATTAGACCAGTACGCTTGTTGATTAGGCGAATTGCCTTAGAGCTGCAGGGTGTGCTAGTAAGGAGAGACCATGCAGTGTGCTAACAGGCTAGGCTATTAGGTTAGCCCCGCAGGCTAGGTGAGCAAGTTAGCTAGCCTAGAAGTTATTGCTTTGATTGACGGCTATCGAGTCCCTGATTCCATGTCTCTATCACGCCATATCTAGGCTGGTTTATATTTCAGTCTAATATTGTATGGTTAGCAACCTTGCAGTATATTAGGCTAGTAGAATCTGTTAATTGACAATGGCAGTAGGCTAAAAGGTTAAATTTGTAGGTCAGCAGATTCGGCTAGTAGGCTAGACTAGTTTGCCAAGCTAGGCCTGTATAGCGTATACCAGACTAGGCTACTGCGCTTAGCCAGTCATTTAGTACGTTAGACTAGTAGATAGGTCAGTAGACCAAGACAAGCTAGTAGCATACATCAGCCAGTCGGCTAGGCATCCTAGGTTAGTAGGTTATGCTACTAAGCTAGACCAGTATGTTAATAGACTATGATACTAGATTACCATGTAGATTAGTAGGCTATGCTAGTTATGGTAATCTAGTAGGCTAAGCTATGATAGTAAGTTATGGTAGTAGGCTATGCTAGTCGGCTAGGCTATTAGGCTAGGCGAGTAAGTCTTTAGGCTAGGCTATTTTGGCTAGAAGGCTATGCTAATGTAGTCATATCTGCATTGGCATGTGTAGTAGTGGTGTATTGATAAGGTATGGTAGCGGTAGATGTATGTGTAGGAGTGGGGGCTATGGGTGTATTGGTACGGGTAGATATGTGTTTGTATAGCTATGTGTATGTGCCATTTGCTAGCACCGTTTGTGCGGGGAATAGGTCGGTATTGTTTAATATGGTAAAGGCGGATATTGGTATATCGGTAAGAACAATATGTGTCTGGGTAGAGTAGCGATAGGTGCAAGGTGGCTACGAGTGCTTAGGTTGAGATAGCTACGGATGTATTGGTGGTTATGGGCGTGGGTGTTTATGCACATTGGTAGGGATGATGTGGAATGGTAGCGCTGGGTGTATATGTATTGGTAGCAATATTCGAAGCATATGACTATGACTATTCTTAATTGGCCGATTTAAGTTTGAATTTTGAAGTCGAGTTTGAATTTCGAAGTCGTGTTTTGAATTTCGTATTCGAGCTTTGAATTTCAAAATTTGAATTTCGAATAAGCCTTTTGAGCTTTCGCAGATACGAACTAGTCACAAGGTTTGTATATGCTGAACAGTCTTGCTATGGTTGTTGTTCAAGACTTAAAATGCATAGATTTTAAAACAGGATTCCTCCATTATCTGGCCATGTCAAGAACAACGATTGGTCACCTTACAACATGGACGTTGTAAAAGTTCCGATTTGCTTGTGGGAAACTGGTGTGTCTATACATAACAGCTGGTGCGACCTTTGTCATACGCACGCTAGCAACTGTAATCTTATTGTACCGACACTGTACGAAATCCCAGAAGACGCATTCGAAATTCAAAATTCAGAATTCAAAACTCGACTTCGAAATTCAAAACCCGATTTTGACATTCAAACTCGACTTCAGCCAATCAGATTGTATGTGTGTACAGTCTGAAATGGTCATTGCCGATGAAAGGCAATGTGAATAGTGAATAGTGACGCGCAGAGTGAATTCCAGAAAACAGATCACGTGTGGGTAAGGCTACTCATATTGCTGATGTGCATATGGGCCGCAATGAGAACCATGATAATGGATTCATTGTCAACATGTTCTCGGTACTGATTGGCTATACAGTATACACCCTGCATGCCTACTAATCTACCAATCACCTATCAGACATCGGAAAATCAGAATTTTTAGCTTCCTTACGTTGTCACCGTTTTACAATCAATATTTGTATCTACTTTTCACTCAATTTTGACAATATAATGGCAAACTCAGCAATAATTGCGTAATACAAAATTTACAGATGATGGTAAAACGGAAAAACATATTGCTGCAATTTTACTACATGCATTTTCACAAGTAAAAGCAGAAGTCTCTGTGACAGCAAACACACGCTCCCGTCCTAAATTAACTCTGGTGGGCATGGCTTTTAGTGCATGATGGTAAATGGAAAGGGGGCAAAACTGAAATCTGGGGCCTTTTGCCACAACCTATGTTACTATACGCTTGTATGACTATATGTGCGTATGTATGCTGCACAGGTTTAGAAATGTTACCTCAACACCCATAACTACCGCACCAATCTAGCCATAGCAACCATGACCATACCTATGCAGAACAATGCACACCTATTTCTATCCCTAATTGCTATCCCTATGTATGATTACTGTATTCTGCGGATGTAGTAGTAAAACACCATACAGCTGCAATCAGTCCTTCTTCGCTTTTGCCCAATGTGTCTTGTCCTCAGCCGAAATCCTTAGCTTCGTCAGGTTCATTCTTGGCTTGAGTGTACCAAGTCCTGCTTTCTTGATGTCACCCCGTAGCACGCTTAGCAGATTCATGCAATGACGCCCTCTCCTGGCTTTGTATTTGCTGGCTCCTAGTAGGGCGAATTCCAACGCTCTCTGTGCTGGTATCTCTTCTGGCACCCTTAGCACATGGCCAAACATGGACCATCTTTGCTGGGCGACTTTTACAGACAGCGGCGACGTATTACATATCTTGTATAGCGCATCGTTGGAAATTATGCTGTCTGGCCATCGGTGTCCAGTAATTGTGCGTAGGTGTTTGCGGTGGCAGGCATCGAGTTTGTCTAGAGCTGCCTTTGGAGCTGCCCAGCTGTTACAGTTATACAGCATCAAAGATACGCAGATTGCATTGTATAAACGTAGCCTCTTTATCAAGGGCATCTTTGATCTACGAATCCATAGTTTCCAGAAGGATTGGAAACGCTATGTTCCCCATGACGCAGCGTGCAGAAATGTCAGCAGTACTGCAAAGCAGTGAGCCCAAGATTTTATTTGTCCTCCATGGTTTGCCGCCACGAAGTGGGTCGGTATTCTCTATGGTTTCATGCTTTGTCGATAGGTATATGTGGGTGAACTCTGTTTTGGATTCATTCATAAAGAGATTCACAATTTTAGTTTGCTTGCAGCTATTGGGAGAAGTTCGTCAAAGGGTTTCTTTCCCTCGTCTACGAAGTCCACATCGTCGGCATATTCCATCTCTAGTGGCATGTCCAGTATTGACACGGGTGGGGGGGGGGTGAGGGGGTTTGGTCTTGTGGAACTTTCCTGCACAGATTTCAATGCGGCAGCAAGGTAGCATGTGAAAATCACCGGAGCTAGCCCATCTCCCTGTGGGGAGCCTATTGATGTCTCAAACTCTACAGACTTCAATGTCTTGACTCGTACTCTCAGCTTGGTGTCTGCAAGCAATAGTCTCACTAATTCTAGCTCATCTTCATTGCAACTGGCCTGGCGTGGTAATCTAGGATCTTTGAGCGTGTAATTGTGTCGAAGGCTCGTGAAATGTCAATGCCCATTTTGTGGAAGTCTCAGTGTTTGGACATGACTACCGACACAAGCATGCGTTGAGTCCATACAATGTCTGCGCAGCTGCGTCCACGTTTGAAGTCACTTTGACATGATCCGGTGAAGTAATCGATCTTGTCTTGGATGCGGCATAGAGTAACATTGGATAGGATTTTCCGTATGCTGTTGAGGAGCACAATGGGCCGCAGATTGGCTGGGGGACCAGTGGCTTCTTCGGCTTGGGTAGTGCGATAAGGGTGCCTTGGCCTACAGCGTCGATGGGAAGGTGGTGCATAAAAGCTAAATTGATGAGGTGCGTGATCGGTTTTGAGATAATGTCACTTGCATATTTGAATAGTCCATTGCTCATGCAATCAGGTCCAGATGCACCTCCATTTTTCAGGCGATTTATGTGCCTTCTCAACTTCTGCTGTTTTAATTGGTGTTAATAATGGACTGGTGTCTCCTGAGAACGGGTGCAAAGGCTCATTATCGTTGTCAGTGAAATGTTCCTTGACCCATTCTCGGATCGCCTCGGCTTTTCCCTGGTCAGTTCCGATAGAGTGTTCTTCAGAGTTGAGTCACATACTCACCAATTAAACACACATAGCTACCCAACCCACACACTCATAGATATCATATAACCATCGCTACCACTATTCCAACGCCCCTTGCTTTACTCATACACCAATAGCCACACCTACCATATTATAACATAGCTACCTATATCAATACATCCATAGCCAGACAATCTCATATACACATAACAACCCAAACTCATATCTATCCATAACAATACACCCACAACCCCATGAGCCATACACCATATACTACCATACCAATCCATTGCACCACTACTACCCATAGCAATACGGCCAACACTACCTTAGACTACCCTACTAGCCTAGCCTAGCGGGATACTAAGCTAGGCTGCACGGCTATCCTGCTAGTGCAGCATGCTACCATAACCTACTAGAATAGCCTACCCTACTAGACTAGCTAACATCTCCTACTAGCGTAGCCTAATAACCGACTGGCCTAGCCTAATATAATTTACCAGCCTAACCTGGATTCTGGCCTACCTACTAGCCTAGCATGCCGGTCTAACATACAAGTCTACTCTCCTCGAATAGCAGCCCGGTCTCGCGTCCTGGCCTGGCCTACTGGTTTAGCATACTAGCCTAATCTACAAGCTTACTTGCTTATATAGTGAGCTAGCATATTCTGCAAACTTGACATATTGCTTAGGCTAAGGCCTACTAGCCTAGCCCATTTCCAGACTAGCCTATTAGCATATTCGAAGCCATGCCCACCAGCTATGTGATATGGAGGATATGTGTATGGGTTGCTATATGCTTAGCTACGCAGTAGAGGTATCTATAGAGGATAGTTGCTATGTGGTAGTAGGGACAGCTATGGGGGTAGGGTAGGGGTAATTGTGGATTTGGGATAATTATGTTATGCATTAGGAGAGGGATAGCTGTGCAGTTTGGCATGTTTATCATTTGGGTAGAGTAAGAGTTGGGTAGTGTACGTTATGGGTATGGTTAGCTATGTGGGCATGGATATGGCAGCTATCTGTTTTGGGTAGCTATAATATACGGGTAGCTATGGGTCAGGTAGTGATAGTGGTGTTGTAGCTATTGAGCTGTGAGTATTGATAGATTCATATATAGCTATGGCTAGGATAGATATGTTGGTATGGGTAGCACTGGTAAAGGGCTGCTATATTGTGATAGCTGCATGGATAGGGTATTGTAGCTACACCTAATTATACCCCTACACCAATGGCTACCCATACCACAAAAGCAACCATACCCCTGCGAGCATATCTAACACTACCCAATAGCTACTCATACCTTAAGAGCTGCCCTTATCCCCATAGCTACCACTACCACACATGCACACACGCACGCACGCAAACACAAAGTTAACTCTCCCACACACCATAACCACTTACGCATACATCCATAGCTAACACTCTGAGTAAACCTTTGCGAAACCTATCGGCATATGAAGAGGTTACATAATCAATATCCATCGATGAAGCAAATATTGTCCTAGTATGTATCTACCCATGGCTCTACGTCAAGACCTATAGGCGCCAATCCCCCACCCATGTACCCACCCACCCGAAGTACCCCAACTCGCGTGCACACATGCACGCGTGCATGTGCGCGACGGTGCGTCGCGGTGCTGGGTAATACGATATGCTTGGTCAGGCTACTATGCTAGATCAGTTGGCGGGTAGAGTAAGCCAGGCTAATGTACTAGACCAGGCTAATATGCTAGGCCAGTAGACTAGGCCAAGCTAGTAAAACAGAGTTTGTTCACTTGTTCATTGGGTGGTTCGGTACTATTTATCAAGTTTTGGGCAGGCTGAACTGGCAGGTGGTAGACCACAAGTGAAGCCACGGTTGTGACCCAGCTAATGTATGACAAGAGCTTGATAGCTGGACAGACTACTATGGACTGCCGGATTAATTTTGTTACTGATTCACAGTAATAATTACTTGATAACACAGAAGTGTTCTCTAAATGATATTAAACTCTCACTTGCTCAGACTTAGGTCAAAGATGCACATTAGTTTAAACATTTAATATACCAGATAAATAGTTTTCACTTGAACAATGGTAAACTGATCTTATAACAAACCCATAATTCAACACTGACATTGACTATATAAATCAATAATTAAATTAAGACGCTTACTCCATAACTCTTACTCTAAGTTCCGTGTTCTTGTGACCGAACCTCGCAACCTGAGTGGTCCGGTGACCACATCTAATTCATTGGATATAGTGAAAATGCCGACAATTATACAGTTGTCCCGTTGTCGTGTGCAGGCTAGCCTGTGTGTACGCGCGCGCAAGCGCGAGCGCATGCGTATGTGAGTGAAAGGAGTTATCTATATAAACTCATTTGACAAGCCACTATTTACATTGGTTGGAAGGGGTTGATGGTGGGAATTACCAATCACATAAAAATCCTTGATTAAATATCAGGAAAAATATTATTTCACAGGTGCGGAGCTTGCGATACTAGGATTACGGTATTCGATTGTTGTTAATTGCGCATTCTAGACACTAACAACTTGAACAATACTGTTTTCAATATGAAAATCAATTTCATTTCATATCCGTAATAGATGTAGAAAATGATTCAAATTAGGCTTCAACATTATAGTGGTTAATTTGTATAATAATTCGCGGGTGACTTAATAACTGCACTTTGTCTTATAAGCTTTGAGCTTATGGCAATGCCTATATAATCCCATAGCTTATACCAGGTTATCACACATCATATTATACATCAAAACACATCCAAACCTGCTGGAGCATCCACCTGCCTGTTGTACCAATAACATGGTGCTTTCGTTAAGACAGGGCTCTCTTGACCACATGCATTAAACCCCTAAAAACTTAGACTGCATACTAGTCTAGTAGGATATGCTGGTAACCTAAGTCAGTGGGTAGGACAATATATTACTATGTAGGTTAGTAGGCTAGGTTATCGCATTCTAATAGGCTGAGCTACGCTAGTAGGCTATGCTAGTAGATTATGCTGGTAGACTATGCTAGTAGGCTATGCTAGTAGACTATGCTAGAAGGCTATACTAGTAGGCCAGGCCATTAGGCTATGCTAGTCGGATAGGCTACTATGCTACGCTAGTAGGCTAGGCCATTATCCTCGGCTAGTTATGTGCATATGGCATTGGCTAGAAATGTAGTTTTGGGTAGAGATAGCTATGTTGTAATATGGTAAGGGTGGGTATGGGTGAATAGGTAAGAGCAGGGGGTGTATGGGTATGGTAGCGATCAGTGTTTATAATAGGCTGATTTAAGATCTGAACTTCGAAGTCGAGTTTTGAATTTCGAAATCGAGTTTTAAATTTCGAGGTCGAGTTTTGAATTTTGAATTTTGAATTTCGAAAGAACCTTCTGGGCTTTCGTACTATTAAGATATATACGTGTGCTTGACGCATCGGCAGGGATATTAGCAAGATCCTTACCCTCCCTCCCCGTTCCCGTGTCGTGGGAGTATATTGGTGCAATGCGTCTGCAGAGGTGATCTCTGTAACCACCCGAATAGAGTTTTTCGAACGGTGTCGGTTGACAACCAGAGGGACGATCCGACCATGCGGTTAAGGGTATCAGCAACATGAAGGGAAGGGGACTGCCCATTAAGGCGACGTCAGACGTCGTGGACGTTTATAAATAGTGTGAAAACTGAGATGATGGCGAAGATTCTCTGTTCTACTTCTTTTCCAGTGCTTAAACCCATTAAGACAAAACAATAATCATAGCTTTTATATTAACATTGAGGGGAAAGCACCCGGGCAGGCCCGTCCGTTAAAACACAAACTAAGTCGGCTACCTTGTTATCTCCCTTACGACGAGGAGCGCAAACTTATCCCGTTTTCAGTGGAAATGATTTGATTTGGTACCGAGATAATGCAGTTTACTGGGCCGATGCTGGGCCGGTGCCGTGCCGATGATTTCAGTATCGGCCTGGTATGTATCGGTCCGGCATAGTCCCAGCATCGGCCCAGTAAGCTGCATTATCTGAACAGTATTACCCAAACCAAATAAGTAAAATGGTGTTGTATTGCCTCATAGGTGAGTGTAGTGTCACTTTATTTAAGATTCTTTAGCCATTCGGAGGTGTGTGCTCATTTCTGGTGCTTCGTAATGTGGCAAGTGGCGGCTGAAATGTCCGATCTGTAACAATCAGCTAAACTCATCAACCGAGGAGTAATTTTGGAATTAATTTAAGCATTGCATAAAATCTCAACTAAACTATTATATTAGGCCAGGAACGAGAGGTGTCAAAATAAAAGTTTTAATGACCCAAGAGATACGCGACTATATTATATATCATGGAATAGTTAATTATATATATGTTTAGGACATTCTTGCAGTAGACTCGAAAATAGGTGCATATTTCTTAGATGTGAGCTCAAATGTACCCATCGTCATTTGAACATTGTACGGTGTTTGTTCTCTACATAACTTCGTTATATACATGCTTATTGTGAATGGTAACTATTTATTACAGTTCGAAATGATTACCCAGATAACGCAACTTACTGGACCGATGCCTGGCCGCTACCGGGCCCATACTGAAAGTATCGGCACGGCATCGGCCCAGCATCGGCCCAGTAAGGCGTGTTTTCCGGGTGTATATACATCCCATTCTCGTGAGATTTTATCATATAAATACGGTTGACCTCCCGTTTAATACTTCGCGATATGAACACACGTGAAATATTCAACGATGTTCATTGGTTAGATACGTGTAAGAAATATTTTCATTGGTTAGATAGCGCGTTATAATATCACATGCCCCTTGACGCAGCAAATGTTTTGTCAGGACGATGACGGCGAAAATGTCAACACGGCAGGATACGTTATGCTGCTGATTTAAATTTTGTAATATATATAATACATATTTATGAAATACGTTTGTAAATTCGCATGATATACACAGATACTTTGAAAGTTGGATTGAAATTAATAATTTCAAGTCCGAAATAACGAAGCTTTGTTTGTCATTATGTTTTGTGGCGCATTGGCCAGTAAAGTGGTACGTACGTCAGAGCGACGAAAACGAACAGGGTAAATGGTGCGTTCAAACGGATTTCAGGGACAGATTTTTATTGTGAAATTTGTCAAAATATTAGTTTAAATGATAAATAGAATCTCAAACTCGGTCCCAGATAATATCACTATTATCACTATTATCATCATCGTATAAAATTATCAAATTGCACTCCTTAACGCGTGTGTAATATGATAATTTTCGACTCGGTTGATAATAATGATATTAAAAGTGATCTTGTTTCAGATCATCTATTTATTTGTGTAATAAAATATCTGAAACCGCGTTTATAGATGACCCTGTAGTATGCCATTCTATAATACAATACATTTGTTAAATTAAAAAAGACGACGACGGTCATTTGGGGAAATGCTGTATCTATACATCTTATGTGGAACTCAAGTTGTGTGTTGATGATACTAGTAATAAAAATAACATATACAGATACTTCAGATAATGGATGGATAGTCATATGGTAGTGGGCCTTTCCACATTAAGCTGTGGCCCGTCCATCTCAATCTAACCTCCACCCGCATCACGTTCGTGTTGGGATCGATCGACCTATGAAATTCCTGACTATCAATTTCCAGAAAACTGTACATGTAAGCTGCTGACTATTTTGAAACTTATTTTACTAATTTTACAGTCAAATTAGTTTCAAAATATTCGACAGAATGTTTAATAAATAGTAAAAACATACAATTCTTGAGGGGAAGTTGTAGCATGCTAGGATATAATCTGTGAACCATCTTGCATAGTTGTATTTATCCGTGGCATAGACTTGTGCCGTGGTACCATAGCGGCCGCTATATGTCTATGAGCACTTCATTGGCCATCACATTCTGAGTGAATATTTTTCAACATAAGGTAAAGTATAGCGAGAAACGAGGACCACGCAAAGATACTCAATTGTTTAAAACCTCCATCCCACGAACTGTTGCATCGCCTATCATAAAATCAAATCTCCCTACTTTTTGAATAGCGGTCAGACACTCACATGTATAAAAGATCGAATGGCCATCGCAACGAAGTGATTGCAGGAACTCTTTTGGAAGAGCGTCATTTTTTGTTTAGCCAACGCATCCTGACCATGATGGAGAGTCTTATACATGCTTCGTATTCAAGAGGTAGGCCAAATGTTGTCCTCTGAACCTGTTTTCCTGACACCATTAGATCAACAGTTGCGGAGGTATAGACACCTGAGTTAACTAGCAAATCCGCCAATCGCGCATAGCGTTCCACCAGAAGCTAGGAAACGCAAAAGCGTGTAAAATCCACCCACGCGAATTACCAGAGATAGTAACTCTTCTGTGGTTTCATCCATAGGTCATTTTACATGTCTTGCCAAATCATCCATTATCTCAATGGAAAATTACTGTCCAAGTAGATGTTTGCACATTTTAACGCACCTTGACGTTGTCTACATATATTATACCCCGATATTCCATGACTTGTAGGCAGTTGTCCTACGACCACCCTTGTGGGACGTCGCCTTTCTAATAAGTTGAGAAAATAAAAAGTTATATACATAAGTTGCTGTTGATGTCCTCTACCCATGTATCGCTTTAATTTTCATATATAGAATTTTTAAAGCAAGTTACTCTTTTTCTCTGAATTGCGGGGAGTTGACCTTTGCTGTTCTTTGACCTTTAACGCTGTATGCAGATTGTCTTATATATAAAGCATCTGCCCCTAAGCGCTGTTGGAAGACGATATATACTCACAGATGTATCTGCCCGTAAACGCTGTCGGAGGAGGGGAGGGAGGGAGGGAGGGACGGAGAGAGAGCGAGAGAGAGAGAGAGAGAGAGAGAGAGAGAGAGAGAGAGAGAGAGAGGGAGAGGGAGAGGGAGAGAGGGAGGGAGAGAGAGAGAGAGAGAGAGAGAGAGAGAGAGAGAGAGAGAGGGAAGGAGGGAGATACTGAGAGAGAAAGGGAGAGAGAGGGAGAGAGAGGGAGAGAGAGAAAGAGGGGGGTGGGGAGGGAGAGAGAGCGAAAGAGAGAGAGAGAGAGAGGGGGAGATGGAGAGAGAGAGGGAGGGAGAGGGAGAGATGGAGAGGGAGAGAGATGGAGAGATGGAGAGAGGGAGGGAGGGAGAGAGAGAGGGAGGGATGGAGGGAGGGAGGGAGGGAGGGAGGGGGAGGGAGGGAGGAAGGGAGAGAGAGAGAGGGAGGGAGTGAGAGAGAGAGGGAGGGAGGGAGGGAGGGGGAGAGAGGGAGAGAGAGAGAGAGAGAGAGAGAGAGAGAATTGGCTAATGCATTGGGTTTACTATCTTTCCTTTTACACTCGCGTCCATCTTGGATGCAATCTTGCGTACTAGCTGGGCATCATTCAGATTCTAATTCTACACCACTTCCGCTGATAAAAACAACAACAATAACCTGGTCTGAGGATTGGCCGCACTGGCTACTGAACTAGATGGCGAAATAGGCCGGTCCAAAGTTAGAGCAGTGTACGCCATTCTGACAAGCATTAAGATTAGTGGCTAGGTTTTCAATCTAGACCAGTCTATCGACACGACTCGAAGAGATTGTACCCCTGTCCGGCCTAGATATCGACACATATGTGACTCAACTCAATATGACCAGCTTATAATAAGTCCAGATTATAAAATTATACACACGATATTATAATATTCATGTAAATAGTCAGTTAAATCCAGTATGCCACGTGGCAAGCTTCCATCGTAACATTTTATAGCATTTAAGAACTAGCATGGTCAAAGAGACAAAAGACGTGCAAACATACCGAACCCGAATTTGCAAAATAAAACATGCCATTTGAATCCCAATTCGCTTAGGACATCAATACGTAAAGCCGGGTCAAATATATGGGAAAAAACCACCTTACTTCAGTGAACTTGCCCTACCATAAAACATTGAAAAATAAATCCTTGGCAGGAACAGCACCCAGTCAAATTATTTTTAATTTTTTCAACAGAATGTTTATTACAAGTAGGGCCTAAATCCATCAAAGACAAACAATTCGTACACTTTACGGACTATTTCAACTTCAGGCAGGAGTATTTCTGCCAATCATTGTGGCCGCAAGGACGACCCAAATTCATGTTTTGATCTGAATTTTATCCACACCAAGCAATTTATGGTTTCCAGTGGAACCAGAACACAATGTAAATACGTGAATATCTAAGGACTACAGGGTACTTCCATTCAAATTATATTTATGTTTAATTTCAAGCTATTGCCACGAGTCTTTGGTGTTTATGTGTAACTTTAGATAGCTACTTGAATATGGTAGGCTATGTTTGTATGTTTCGATCATGTCACCTTCTACAACGCCGGTAAACTAGGGATGGGAGCTTCGGAATATTGAGCCGTTCTACATACTCGTAGGCTTTTAACGAATGTACCATTTTTGTTTCCATTCTTTCGATGCACAGCCTCTAGAGCAGCGCGTTCCCTAATGAGTAGGGGTTTACCAAGCACTATTACCATTCTCCAGGTTTGGTCTCACCTGTGAGATATGGCCTAATAAGTGTAGCGCCGTCTAAATAACTATATGATCTCCGTATTAGACGTAAAATGTAGTTGTTTATACCAAGGTCTATTTCTACGGTAGTTTTGCTTAGAGCGACATGTATGCCAGCCTTGTTTACAGAATATGAATGCGTATTGCTGTCAGTATCTAAATGCATTACGCAACATTTATCCGGGTTGAAGTGGATTTTCCAGGTAAGACACCAATTATCGACTTTGTACATGCCGTCTTGAATGCTGGACGTATGACCGATTCCTTTGATTTTTCTATGGGCTTAGTATCATCTTCAAGCATGTGGATATGTGAATGAACATGTTCAGGTAAGTCATTTACATAGCATATGAATAGTAAGGGTACCAAAACATTATCTTGTAGTACACCACTATGAATTTGAGTTTCTGTAGGCATCGTGCAATTTACTTCAACATGTTGTGCATCTAGGACATCTTTTATGCAATTTAGAGCGGTGCCCTGAATACAATTTTTTCAAGTTTTATTAAGAGTCTTTACGAGGCACGGAATCAATTGCCGTAACCAAGTCTAAATGCATCGGTTGACCTATATTGGTCTAAAACATCTAACTATATATCAAGTATGTCAATGAGTTTGGTGAGGCATAAACGCCCTGTGATGAATTCTTGTTGGCACTATCAATTTGTTTGTTTCTAGATGGTTAATAATTTGCTCACGTAGATCATACACATTCATAATTCATTTTATTGCACCAATCTGGACTTTCAAACCTGAATTAGCGACCACCTGAGTTAAGACAGCATCTGTATTAAACGACCACGTTTATTGGCTCCCTTTGGAGGTCGTTTAATACTGGTGTAGCTGTATATAAAATGATGCTGATCTCGCAGGGTGGGGCTAGAGAGCGGACTGGCGGGTGCGCGTGCGGGCGGGCACAAGAGTAGGCAGGCAGAGAGCCGCGCAAGCAGTCGGGCAGTTCCCAATTGAAACTAAAAAATTCTTTATATCTCCTATCCTTGCTTAGCTTTAGAAAGTGAACCACCTACAGAAACTAGTACGTGTTACAGAGTGAAATCCATACCCCCCCCCACCCCGAGTTATACAAACCAGATACACTGATGGTTACGGTGCAAATATGGCGGACCAGTATTTGCCAACTTTACCTGTGCGCATGTTATAACGTTTGCCATGCGTCTTAATTTCTGACAGGAAAAATAAAGCATTTCTACAGCAGGTCGATATCTGTGACTATATATGCCACGCGTAGAACAAGGTCAAAGTATACATCCAATAGAGGGATTCATTTCTATCTATGTCCCGCCCATTTCTAGTTAAGCTAAACGCACGCTTTGCTGGTGTGGAGATCGATTTATATAGTTTCAACCCTGAATTCTCTGAATCCTATTTTCAAGACAACCATTGAGGAAAGCCGTGAATATTTAGAAATTAATTTTACTGAGTGCTGTTGCTGCACGTGGCAGTTAGGTTCAAAATATTAAGCAGAAGGTTTATTACATAGTAAATCTACCAAAGGCATACAACTAGTACACTTGACGAACTATTTTAGCTCCATGCGACGTAATTCATTACTCGCATACTTGAGTGACGGATCGGATTCATTCATTGTATAGATACCAGGATTATTGTAAGCGTTGTAAGGGTCCGCAAACGATGTCATACGCCGATACCTTGCCTTGCTGGAAATTGAGGCTTTGATTGGTCATTTCTAATGACTTAGACATGCGTCCACTGCCGGCCATCGCCTGACCAACCAATCATATGTTAATGATTTTCAATGACGTCACGAAGCTTAGCCACCCATATGGTCTAAGGCAGACCCATTTCGTGATGTACGATATCGCTACATAGGGTTGAAATGGTTGAAACTATATAAATCGATCCCCACACCAGCAAAGCGATATGGATGAATTCACTTTTAGATATGACCTGCCCATCTCAGGCTAAGCTCCGCTCATGCTTTGCGGGTGTTTCGTGTATATAAACTGAACTCAGAATTCCCAGAATCTCAATTTCAGGATAACTATACCGCTACCCTGTTGCATATTTTAAAACTAATTTGAGGTGCAGTCAAATTAATTTCAAAATCTTTAACAGCAGGTTCATTAAATGGTAAAAACATACAATCCGTATCCGTACAACTGACGGACTATTCAAGGTTCATGACAGACATAGCTACGGCATTCATTACATATTTTAATTGTGACGTCACCCTACATATGACGTAATTGATTATGACATCGTATACTTGAGTGGCAGATTGGATTCATCTGTTGTACCTTTCAACCTTATGATTCGCTTTAGGCACAGCCACATTATCGGTGGCCCGTCACAGACCACTCCCATTTTAGTGACGCTATTGTGACACACTTGTACGATCCAGTCGTTGGAGAAAGAGCAATGGAGGGATCCGATTGGTCACTCATGAATATAACGGCATGGTCATGAATTATGTCATATGTATGTTGACGTCACAATCCATAACGATATATTTAGCTCCGTCATGAACAGTCCGTCAAGCGTAAGAATTGTATGCCTTTGATTGAGTTAAAATTTCGTAAACATTTTGTTGAATATTTTGGCTGAGAGATGTTGCTGCGGTAGTTTCAAAGTATTCACCAGCTTACCTGAATAAGGGACCGTTCAAGTTTTAGCCATGCCCCTCCCTTGTGATGAGCTCGATGGTTCCAGGGGTAAATTTTCAAAAATAGTATTCTCTTGAACACAGTGCAATACCGCTTCAGATGTCGGTTTGGCCAGCTATTATGTTATCGCTATGTAAATCAATATTCTGAACACCGTAAACAAACCATGATGTATACAATCTAGACAAATAACCAGTAACGGATCCCATGTCTTTAGCGAGAACTTTTTTTCCGAATTGTTTATTGAAAAAGGTCAGGTTCCGTAAAGACCTTTCAATCTAGAATCGAGAGTCAACGAGGACGATGTGATTACAAGTTTTCTGGCATAGTAGGTGAGAGCCATGCCAATTATAACACGGGTCTATGGAGGATTCCAGTTGCTCAGTCAATCATATGACGTCATAATTAACTACGTGATGTTTAGGCTAGCGTCATAATCGATTACGTGATTAATGACGTAGCTAAGTCAAAATATACTCGAATCTGATTGGTCGAAAGAGAGAAACCCTTTGTTGAATGGAAAGATCTTTTAAGCGTTCGCTGATATGGCACAGAACGTTATTGCATTCCCTGCTTAGTTTGGTGGAGTCTTCACTTTGGCCGCTTTGATAGAAGCCCAGACGTAACGGGTTCTGCTCTGCTGATTGTTTTCCTACTACAGGATCATCAGTATACCTAATATGGTTGTTTTTAAGAACACCTATAATGGTGCTGGTAGCTGATGATTCCATGGATGTCAGTATTTTGGCTAGGGCTTCGTTTGGATCGGAGCTGACGTCGATGACATCTATCTGCTCCCCGAGGGCCTTTTGTATGACATTTGAGTGTCAGTGTCGCTGACGAGCTTGGGTAGGTTGTAGGTGACTCTGCCCTCTTGGCTGGTATGGCGTCTATACGTTAGGCAAAGATGGTTCATCTGAAGGCGTGTGATGACTGGCTTATGGTCAGAATTGAAGTCTGCACCTCCATAGGAACGAGTATCCTGAAGTAGGATTTTTGCTTCTATCTTGCATATTGTGAAGTCTATTTGGTTGAAGACTTCTATTATAGCCTTAGAGCCTTTTGGGGGCTTTGCGATCAACAATGTGTCCTGTCTATGTTGTCCGGTGACGGTATCGGTGTTTGGAAGCCATTTTGCGGCAAATAGACCATCGGAACTATATGTAAGGAATGCCACCAATGCGTCTTCATTGCTGTTGCGCGTGCCCTCTCCGTACACCCAAAGCATAAGCCAACTCCTGAATTGTTGTCTACATTCCTGAGTTTACGCAGCTTGGAGTTGAAATTTCCACAGACGAATTGTTGCCATTCATCTAGCTAGGATTGTAACGGTGGAGCTCAGTTCTGCATAGAGGAAACTTAATATTGATGAACTCTCGTTCACTTTTTCGGTAGTTGGGCCACATATGTTTTGACTATGCGACACTTAGAGGTGGTGCGTTTTCTCGTTGACATATCTAGGTCGATGAATACAACTCTATCACGGACGTATCCAAAGCTAATGATATAGTTTAAGAGCCCTATCCCGATTACGAAGCCTAAACCCCGGTATGTGACCTGTTTTTGCTCCATGAGTACTAGCTTATTGCCTTCTGAGGTTGCTGCTCTGAGTGGGTAGTTACTTTAATCTCTTGAATGCATGTAATATCGATGTTATAGTGTTAGCAGTCTGCGCCTAAGGATTGTCTCGTCGATGTTGCAGTCAGACCATGTGCATTCCAGGTAGCTATTGTAAGGCTCCTGGGAAGATCACGTCGTCTGAGGATGTCAAACTCAGTTTTAGTTTGAAGAAGGTTAGACATAATCCGGGTCTCTGTATGCCGGTGTCAGTTCGCAAGCGTTGAGGACCTAGCTTCCCAACAGATTTGGTACTTACGGAGGAAACCGGCGTGGAGGTGCTATCTTTCTCCCCTAATATCCCCGGGGAAGTCAAGATGCAACAATAGGATGCTACATGTCTTTCCATAATGCTATACAATCGCAACAGATCGGCAGCTCCAAAAGACCAATTGAACAAACGTCATACATGCCACCGCAAACATCTTGGAACAATTACAAATGATCGCTGGCCACACAGTCTCGTATCAAATGTAGCACTTTCAATAACAACGCCACAGCCATGGCTTACCCACGTGGATAATCTAACAAGATATTCTGAACAAAAACTGTCCTTACATAAGGGGCTAAAATGTATCCGTGACTGGAAATGCCTCGAAATCATATAAACAAGCTTTATTAGGCCATCTCTAGAATACGCAGCTCTATGTTGTCTAGGATAACATAGCACAATATCTTGTAAATCGATTCGAGGATATCAGAAAAAATGTATTCAGAAGTCAGAACATAATATATGTGAAATGACACGTAGTGCTCGTACGGGCGACTTGTACGCAGAAACAGGAATAAAGGCGCTTTCACTTAGGTGCACATATCATAGATTGGCTATGATGCTTACACTTATCAACGGGATGATGTGTGAGGTTTTGAGTAACCACCTTTCTCATTATCACAGACACGAAATCCTTGCAACATTCGTCACGCAAATCTATTCAGTCCATATCTTTGTCTTACTGAGCTCTTTCGTGCATTCTTTTTGCCAGCAACAGTCTGCGTTTGGAATACCCTCGCTGTGTCGGTTACACGTTCTGCTACTCTCCTCGAATTCAAGCGCAAACTTATATCCATGAACCCAATACGACAACGCCCTCCGTGATATGATGTAGGTCCGAGGTTTGCTATTATAATTCTATGTAGGGTTCGTAACGGCTGTTATCCGCCTAATTTAAATCGTCATCTAGTTAACAACTTTCTGACAGACTCTGCTAACTGTTCGATAAATCCACAAATCACTATCTCCGACACAGTGTTCTTTTTAACGACCAAAGCGTCGCTCTTCAAAAGCAGCTCGTTCTGAACGATATCTCTCTTGACAGTCTGAGAACTAATCAACTTCTATACGACATTAACAATGTCGATTTGGAGAAGAATAATATGATATGTAACACCGTATCTCAATATATAGTCAATATCAACCGCTTCAATTAACTTCCTGTTAATGAAATTCACAAGGATAAGCGGTAAAATGGCAAACATCTGATCATGTACAAGCATGATGAAAACAGCAAAAACAGCTCCTAGCCATCTTACCTTTTTCACTCTTGTCAAAGTTCTTAACTTATCTATCACTTCTTCTCTTATTCGCCCTCTCCCTCCGGTTCTCTCTCTCCCTTTCTCTCTCTCTCCCTTTCTCTCTCTCTCCCTTTCTCTCTCTCTCTCTCTCTCTCTCTCTCTCTCTCTCTCTCTCTCTCTTCTCTCTCTCTCTCTCTCTCTCTCTCTCTCTCTCTCTCTCTCTCTCTCTCTCTCTCTCTCTCTATGCCTCCATCCGTCCCTCCCTCCCTCCCTTCTCCTCTCTATCTCACACAACACGCACGCACGCACGCACGCACGCACGCACGCACGCACGCACGCACGCACGCACGCACGCACGCACGCACGCACGCACGCACGCAGGCAGGCACGCACGCACGCACGCACGCACGCACGCACGCACGCACGCACGCACACACGTACGTACGTATGCACACACGCACGCATTCTCCTCATCAAAATCTATACCAGTGCTTTCGCTGGATTATTAATGGGGTGGTTCGATTTGCCACACACGTATATGACGTCATATTCAATTACGTATATTAAACAGCTTACCTGTATAATTACCGTGAGATTGGGATTCTCGGAATTCCTGATTCAAGACATATTAATTGATTCCATACGCAGAAAATGTGGTCGGAGCTCCGGCAAGAAATGTACGGGCATAGCTGGAAATAGATCCCTCGATTAATCTATGTAATTAGTTAGTTATTCTAGTTACCTTACTACGATATAGACCTAAACTTTTTGATCATCCGCCATCTTTAAAATAAAAAATGTATAGTATTTGTATGTGTATGGGAGACACGAGTGTAAGACTCATGTCTTATTGCGCTCCTACTTGAAAAAAACCTCTTTAAAACAAATGCAGCACTCTAAAAACGTTACTGCTATCTGTGAGGGTAGCGCAACATTGAAAATTTATGTTCGGACATGTTCTTCTAATGCGAGAAAATACGCCTGCTCACAAATAATTTGCGGTCGTAGGTGTCAACTGGTATCAGGCGCGCGCAGTGTTTTGCGATCAGACCTCAAAGAACGTAATCTAAAACCAACAAAGACGATGCAGAATATAAAAGGAGGTTAGGGCGCTCAGTGGACAAGACACGTGGAGGAGGTTGAAGTAAAACAGAGGAAAAAAGTCACTCATCATCACCACCACCACCACCAGCATCATCATTATTAGTAAATTATTACTGTTTAGTAGCCACGGTAGTTACGGTAAGACACGGAGACGTGGTAATATCGGATGTCAGGTAAGTAACGCGCTTTGGAGTTCAGTAGTTTTTAGACGTACATTAGGAAGCCGACAAAGGCGTGAATTTTCCTTGTCCAATCCTGATGCACAATCGCTAATGCAATTGAGGAATCCAGTTTTAGTGATGCCCTGACAAATCTCTAGCTAAATACCACCCACGTTTTGCCCGTGTTGAGATACATCGATCTACACATCTCTGAATTTCAATTTCCACAAAACTATACATGTAAGCTGTTGAATATTTTGAAACTAATTTTACTGGTTGCTTTTGCTATGGCAGCAACAACTCCCAGTTAAATGTGTTTCACAATATTTAACAGAATATTTATTAAATAGTAAAGACATAAAATTCATACAATTTAACTGACTATTAAGCATTTATGTGAGAGTAAATCGAGTCATGCATGACGTAATTAATTATGATGTCATCCTACACGTCGCGCAGTTTATTATGACGTCATATGATTGATGGATAAACTGGATTTTTCCATTACGTATTCGGTCAATAGTCCTAATATAAGTCAGTCTAAGCAAGGCTGTACTTGTGCTCATAGGTACTATGCATCCACATGAACATGGGGATAGGATTCACATTCCTGAATAACAATAAAGCGCACCATTGTGTGCTCCGTCATGAACACCGTATAATTTGTTAAAAGTGCATGTTCACACACGAATGCTTGAAAAAAAAATTGCCAAAATTGTATACTTTTAAAAGCTTAAATTGTGGATCTAGATGTAATGAAACGGAATAAATCTTAATTAACGATGATTTTCTTACGTCTAAATTAATATAATCTTTTTAGCATCACACCAAAATGCTTGAAAATAAAATTGTTGAAATTATATTCTTTTAGAGGCTTACATTGTGAACCTCAAGTAATGAAGCGAAATAAATCTTAACATAAGATGATTACATTCCAGATAAATACATTTAGGTTTAGTTGTGAATTTGATTTAGTGACTCGGTTAGGGTTAGGCTAATTCAATTTGACAACTTAAAAAATCATATTAATTATACGTAATGGAATCATCATATGCTAAGATTTATTTCGTTTCACTACATCCAGACACACGATTTACGCCTCTAAAACTTCAAACATATTAAACTAATTTATTTTCAAGCATTCTGGCGTGAATGTGCACCTTTACGTAAGCTCCAACAAATGCATTTTTGTATTACACTATTTTGTATTACCGAATGGCGTTGATAAATCTTTTATAGTTAAAACGAACTGACCGAACCATATCGATTTTCTGAAGCAAATAATTTCGAACACGTACATGAACTGTTTCGGTGGAATGATAATAAATAAGCTGAGTGCATTTTCTCATTTTGACTATTCGCATGGTGGCTATGACGTCATAATCAACCACGTCACATGTCATAATCATTTACGGCATGAATGACGTATATAAGGTCATCACGAACGCTTAATTGATGACGGACTAAGCGTTGTTGTACGTATTGTATTCTTTACCATTTAATAAGCATTATGTTGAATAATTTGAAACTGATTTGACTGGGCGCTGTAGCTGCCATAGGCAGCAACAGTACCCAGTCAAATCAGTTTCAAAGTATTCAAAAGCTTACAGGTATAGTCGTATGGAAATTGAAATGGAACTTAGCCGGAGATGGGCGGGCCATGGTTAAAACTGGATTCCTGCAACGCGTCTCCATTTTTTTCCCAATGCTGAATATGCAAATGGTACATTAGGGATAGCTTTGTAATGCTGCAGCTCATTTGCGTCTAATCGTATTTTCTCCAATGATGCTGATAACGCAGGTTAGTGGGCCGGTAATAGGCCAATACCGGGCCGTATTAGTTTGGTATTGGCCTACTGCCGCCCAGTATCCCACGCTGTTAGGGAGTGGTCTATGGATTTGAGCCTGCGCTGTTAGGGAGTGGTCTATGGATTTGAGCCTGCGATGTTAGGTAGTGGTTTATGGATTTGTGTTGTGGAACCACAGCGCGCAGTCAGACATTCTACTGCGACTACTGTTTCCAGAAATTATTGCTCTGATTTGCCTACACATTTAACACAAGAAACGGTGTTATATGTGCGTGCGTGCGTGATTACGCGCGTGTGCGCACGCGCGCGCACGCGCGCGCGGTGTCGTCGTCGTTGTGTTGTTGTTGTTGTTGTTGTTGTTGTTGTTGTTGTTGTTGTTGTTGTTGTTGTTGTTGTTGTTAAACGAAGTGTCATCGTTTTTATGCAAAAACCTGGTATTTCGAGTCAATGAAATAAATAATAGTTTTCAGGAACAAATGAAGTGATTTGTACATCCAGTCATTTAAGAGAGACCGCCACTAATTATTCATATGATGATGAATAATTCCACACGTGTGAGCGATCAAGAAGAGGTGGAGATGGCTGCTTCCACGGTTATTTTCATAGCAGAAGTACGTAAATGATATCAGGCAGGTTATAACCACTTCCCTCCCTCCGTACGCTGGAGATTATCCCCATCCAAACAGCAGCAACAGCAGAAGCAGCATCAGCAGCATCGGCGGTGGCGACATCACCACCACCACCACCACCACTACCACCTCCACCACCAACACACCGAGCACCACCACCGCCGCCGCCACCACCACCACCACCACCACCATGAACAGCACCACGACCACAGACACAGCAACCTCGACAACCATGAACACCACAATCAGTAATATCGCAGCCGATACCAGCAAAACCACCGTGGCCGGTGCCGCCGAAGCGGCCCCACCAGCACAAGCACCACCACCAACAACTCCACAAACACCAACCAATATCCACCAGCACCAGCATACCACCGTAATGCGGCCACCGATGCCGCAGCTACAGCCACGACCCCTATATTTATATCACCGCCAACACCTACTCCGCTGCCACCAACACAGCCACCATCAACAACACAAAACCGTCACCGATACCGCCTCTATAGCCACTACAAGTGCCACGAGCATACGCACAATCACCACCACCAATATTACCAATATCGATGCTGCCGCTGCCACCATCACTAGCACCACCAGTCACACTATCACCACCGAACCACTTCCACCGATACCGCATCAACAACAACGCCGCCGCCGTTGCCGCCACCACAACCACCACCACCACCAGCCACACCGCCACGACGACCACCACCACTACCACCAACAACAGCAGCAGCAGCCGCCGCCGCCACAGCAGCACAACCACTACCACCACCACGATCACCACCACCTTGGTACCACCATCAAGAGCACCACGACCATAGCTACAACACCCACAATAACCATCACCACCGCAGTCAACAATACTGCCGCCGATACCAGCAAACCCACCGCGGCCGCCGCCACCCAACCCGCTCACCAGCACAAGCACCACCACCAAAGCTCCACAGACACAACAACCCCAACACCCCACCCAACAGCCCATCCACCAACACCACCGCAATGCGGCCGCCGATGCGGCCACTACCGCTATCATCACCACTACAACCATCATCACTGCCAACACCTACTCTGCCGCCATCAACACGTCCACCATCACCAACAAAACACCGCTGCCACCGATACCGCCTCTATAGCCACTAACTGTGCCACGCCCATAAGCAAAATCACTACCACCAATATTACCAATATCGACGCTGTCACTGCCACCATCACTAGCACCAAGAGCCACACTGCCGCCGATGCAGCATCAACAACATCGCCACCGCCGCCGCCGAAAGCACAACCACCACCATCCACACTACCACGATCACCACGCCCACTGCCACCAACAGCATAACAGCAGCAGCAGCCAGACCAGAGCAACAGCCGTAGCAGACGCAGCAACAACAGCAGGAGCACCACCACCACCACCACCACCACCACCACCACCACCACCACCACCACCATCACCACCATCACCACAGATTCCGCTGCTAACACCGCCTCTACCGCCACCTTCTTAACAGTCATCAACACTATCACTATGACGACGACGACGACGACGACGACGACGACGTCGACGACCACAAATTGAACAAATTCACGGACGTACCTAAATTTGTACATAATAATTAAAATTTAATTTAATTTTGAATTTCCTGACAGGAAGCTGCACCAGATAACTTTGAAGAGAAAACAAGCAAAAGCGATTGCTCTCCAGCTCGAGAAGAACTTGAAGAACCCAGTAATTTCTTTGCAAGAACATGCAACTCTGTTGAGGAAACTGTCCTCGGATCTTTTAGACGACACAAGGTCAAGATTATCAGACTCATTCTTCTTGTTGTTGTGACTGGGTATTTCGTCTACTTTGGCTTTGCGATGAGGCACAAATTTGGTGATGAAGGTTCAATAAGACTTGTCTGGATCACATCTACTGTTGTAGTGTGCCTCACGTTTGCTTTTTTTCAGGGCCACATCAACGAGAATAGTGGAGCTAAAGTAAAGCATCTCCTGTGTACAGGACGAGTACCTACAATTATGAAATGGTAGGCACTCTTAATCTATTCATTCATCAATATATCTATCCATCGTTATATCTATGTAGTTTTTTTTATTATTGTCAAGCATTAGTTCTATGAACCCTGCCATTGATGACGAACTGGCACTAGGATATAGCTCATTCATCATCTGGAATGTAATTTTTACCTTTTACAATTTTCAACCCGAGCGGGGTTCGAGCCAGTGAATTCTATGACACCTTCCGCTTAGCGATTGGGAGGCGAGTAGCTTAAAACTAAACCAGCATCCAGAGGACAAGAATCCTCTTTCACCGGAGAAAAATCCTCTTTCACCGGAGTAGTTTTCATCTACCCGTCTCTCAACCACACGAATTGACTGGAATTTACTGGGTCGATGTCTGGCCGATACCTGGACGATACGTTCCAGCATCAGCCCGGTGAGCTGAGTTATCAGCGCAATTTTGGAACGAATCTGTGCCTAGGTCTCTGATAAAGCAAGTTATATCAACACAATTTTTTCCTCTCAAATTATTTTTAAAATATTCCACCACATATGTCCGAAATGATCAGAAAATTGTAGTAGGCCCGTATATGATGTCCTTAACGCAATATTTAGTAAACCCTCGATTTCAAAGCAATCGTACAAGTACGCTTTGGTTTTTTTGGGGAATTCTTTAAAGACATATTGTCAAATCCCAATTATTTGAAAAAGCAAAAATTCAACAGAAGATTCTCTTCAGTCAGCCTCAATCGAGGCCCCATAGGCGTGAACGTTCTTGAGAGGATGATATTGTAAAGCTCCAGAGACATTTATATTGGCCATAGTGTAATAAAATACGAGGTCTCTTGTCCTCCGTGGGAAGCCTGACTCCCCAATACGCAATGCACATTGTGGGCTTACTTCCTCCCTGCCTGGTAGCTAGGAGGGGGTTACCGCGAAGCACAGGCCTTTAAACATCGATAGAGCTTACATCTGTACACTGGTTACCTACGTGGCAGCAGCGCCTTCATTCATGACTGACGTTCCTAATTACATTGCATACTTTAAATTTTGCCTCTCCTTAATTATAGTTATATTTATACCTTCAGAAACTGAACTGTCCGGGTTTTCGGAATCTGAAAACTATTTCAGAATCGGCTCAGTATTAGCTGAGTTATTAGCGATTTCAGTTTCCTTAATCGAGCATGGATAAAACTTCACCTTCCAGCGGGTTCTCACCATGTGGACTTTATATCACGTGGTCAGGTTCTTGCCCCCCTCCCCCTCCCATCGCTCGTACGCTGATTGGCTTCTTTTTAACTTAAGAGACGCGCCATTCATCTTTAGCTCTTAGCGTCTATGGACCTTTCCACTTTATTCATCCAGCATATAACGTCATAATCAACTACGTGACGTGTAGAATGACATCATAATGAATGACGTCATTAATGACGTAGAAAAGTATGTCACCAACGTATATTTGAAGACGGACTATGCGTTGTTGTACGAATTGTATGATAATACTATTATTTACTATTTCAAACACATTCTGTTGAATATTTTGAAACTAATTTGACTGGGCGCTGTTGCTGTCATAGGCAGCAACAGCACCCAGTCAAATTAGTTACACAGTATTCAACAGCTTACCTGTATAGTTTTCAGGAAATTGATAGGGCATTCAGGGATCGATCAATCACAAAACGGCTAAGTGTTGGTGAAGCTTAGCTAGAGGTGGGCGGGGCCTAACTAAAACTGGAAAGATCAATTAAAAGGAGGTGTTATCTGACCTCCACGTGACGTACTGAACACGCGTGCTTTCAAACGTGTTAGGGCGAACTTTCATCGATGGCCGCATTGAGAAAAGCTGTTATTTACGAGTCAGGAATGTTTCCAATTTCGCACACAGTTACAACTTTGTCTGCCTTCCTTGCGAACGCTTTTGGCTGATATTTCTACTCTCGAGATCCAAAAATGCTAGCATACAGCCGTCTTAGCTGACGTTCTTGGGAAACTCTTCCGTGCAAGAATTACGTAACAATTCGATTCGCCCAAGTGAGGCGACGTGTATTCTATGTGCGCCTGTTTAATCTCCTACTGTCAATCAATCAAATGTAGTAGCTGGACATGAATCTACTCGACTTGTGATCTCCTGTAATGTCCTGTATAACGTCTACTGTGAGCCCGCAGATCTGTGTGGATCTCCTCGTCTCCACAGATTCTTCAAATTATGAGATGAGTCTCCTAAACGAACCATTGAGTCCCTCATTGCCGTCCCTACTCAACTGCAGGTTTAGGAGAGCAGAGACTCTTCATAACATCGATACCATATATATTTACCTGGATGTTGTTCGACTTCCGGTTAGCTTTTAAGAAACGGAACACTCATTGGAATTGTCTAAGTTATCTTCATCATTACGTCGGCGACCATTCAGCTACACTACTTAGTTGTTTAACCGATTGCATCTATATCTGATGTACATTCCATGTTCACTACAATGGCAGCGGTAATGGGTCCTTTCGGCTATCTAGTTCTCTTCATGTCATCAGAGGATTGGAAGATCCTTCTGTGAACTCCAACTTCCTCTTCTATCTCAGTGTTTGGTGTCGTAGGTATCATCTGCATTCCAGTACATACAGTTTGCATCAGCAGCATTGCATACAGGAGCTTCCCGACATTCTTATTTGACGGGTGGACATGGGCTTCGACTCATTTCAATGTAGGACTGTCGCCATGTACTTCTATACCATCGAAATCCCGAAATTCTAAAGTTTGTGTGTAGCTGTGCCATGTATTCAGCCCGGTTGCTGAAGTCTGAACGTCTCTAAGGAACATTCATAGTACTTCAAACATATATCGTGTTCTATCACAGTTGTGTAGATGTGGACGTATTGTCTCTGTTTTACTAAGATCTAGATGGACCTCGTCTAGAAATCTCTCCCGTGAACATTTATGTTACTGAACAATATTTCAGGACTTTGTGTTCTTGTATTAATATATTTATATAAGAATAAGGATTATAAAATATGACAAAACGAAGGTTTTTAACCCTTAATACATGAGTCATTATACTCCGTAACATAAGTTACCATTTTTTATAGCGAACCGTTATATTATTTTACAACATAATGACATTTTCATTTTATAGAATCTGACTTTATCCTTCCCATCTTCTTCTTCTTTTCGTTCACTGATCATACCGCCAGTCCTGTAAGTGACTATCGACATGATTATAAGCGTTACGTGCGTGGATCCATGGTTTATCAGAGTGCGCCGTGTGGCCTGGAACCTCCGTCTTCAGCACTCGAGGATTCTGTCAGGGTTACCTCACCCTTACCTCCTTTAGTCGCCTCGTACGACACGCAGAGGATACGGAAGGTGTATTCTAAGCCCCACCTACAGGGCAAATCCTTCCCATCATCGATGTATTTTGATATTTCATAAGATACTACTTGAGGAGATTTTCATATGTTAATTTCCTGTTATATTTACAGTGTATTATTCTCTAAGTAACCATTGCTACTGACTGGTTATTTCCTAGCTCCGGTGGAGCTCAGGTCACACTTTAGTAGTCACAAAGCTTGCCACCCGTCTCTGTAACTCTGTTTACTATGTAAACGCCACCTTATATTATTCATGTTAATTGGTCAACTTACGAATATTTTCTTAAGACGACAATTCACACTAGCTTAGTAATGCCCAGTAAGCATACAATTGAGACTGCGAAAGTCACACCATGCCTTAAGTGTGGCTTTCTAACTCAGTTAATCTTTCTACAGAAGATCTTGAGAGCAACTGTCAGATTAATATATTGGATTTTTATTATGATTTTATTATCCTCTCATCTGAAATATTAGGCTTGTATCATTACTGTAATAAGCTGTTATTAGCATCACGATAGACTTGTACGGCAGCTGCCCTCACACTCTGTCCTCTGGTCATGAGACTAATTTTTGTTTTATATTTAAATTAAATTCCGCTTGGTGCAGCTGTCAGTCTTTATCGAAAGTCGTTTGGACTTTACACAGGACTGAGATCTTCAGCAGTGATAGCTAGGATACTGAACGACACCTTCGCCTATAACTTTAGCAAACCATTAATAATAACCTTCGCACATGCTCTATGACCTCCTCAAAACCTCCGTATTTTAACAGAGTGACTCAACACGCGCTATGAGTTTCCTGGAACCTTAGTCCGATACTTGCGGAAGGTCCCTCCATTTATGATTCAGTACCTCCACACAGGTGTCACTAATTCAGAAAATACACATCAGTTCGCTTGAAGCGTGCTCAGTTAATAGCAAAAACAACTTTTGTTCCACATCTGACAGATTGCCTGCCACCTTCGCGCTGATCGATTCCCAACTCAAAATGTATCACATGTATGACATCTTGGTAAAATCTAAATTAATTATTCAAATATAGAATGATTTTAAGGCTGTCCAAAATTGTATGTCGCCTCTATCATACCAAATAACAAATCGCTGTCAATAAAATAAATACAATTTATTTTCAATTATTTAGGAAATTCGGAGCCAGCGTGTTTAGCAATATTACAACCACGCTAATTTATTTGCTCAGACGGTTCTTATAAGACGACATTTATCTCCCTTTCACCATAATTTCAATGAAAATTTGCTAAATTTGCGGGATTTTCAAATAACTCAAAGATAACAAATTTAGAAGAAATCAGTCTATTTAATAAAAAGGAAACACGTACGAGCGTATTCGGCAGTAAAATCTTTAATAGAACCCATTACAAACATAGCGTGTACTAAAGGTCGCGATGGCACTTTCGATATCTGCCTTGTTTGCTATTGATTCCTATGCAGGGTTCTGTTAGCCGTCACTGGAGTGACGTATAGGGAGTTGGATTACCGATTGCAGAAATTGAAAAAGTTGAAATCAGAATTACCGATTTGCGCGTTTTCAAACTTTTGCATTTCTTGCTTATTTCTTACTATATGCTCGCACAATTGATATGTGCGAGACAAATTTTGATTGTGTTTAAAATATATTGTATATATTAAAATTGTGTTCGCATACGGACTTTAAGGTATAAAAACAAGAATATGTGTCTTAAAGTTTTCTTAAACCCTGTAAGCATATCAGAATCATTGCATATAGACCCCTGAGTCCTATGTTCGAACATGCCAAGAATCACTATGAGGCAGCAGCATATACCCATTTGTTGTGAAAGTAACAATGTTAAAAATGTTGAAATTTTCCAATTTCTAAAAGATGAATATACAAAATTCCAAGCTAATTTAAGACAACCACTCAACTTGCATCTCAAGTAATAGCATTTAGGAATAATTCGAATCTATGTGACATCTTGGTAAAATCTAAATTAATTATTCAAATATAGAATGATTTTAAGGCTGTCCAAAATTGTAAGGCCATATGTCGCCTCTATCATACCAAATAACAAATCGCTGTCAATAAAATAAATACAATTTGTTTTCAATTATTTAGGAAATTCGGAGCCAGCGTGTTTAGCAATATTACAACCATTCTCCCACAGGGAATATATGGTTTATGCCGATCTCCCATCGATTCTGACAGTCCAACTATGTGTACGTCTTCCCGTTTGTAGTTCTTGTAGTGACAGTGCCCACGCATTTTTCTCTTGCAGGTTGCTGTACTTAGGAGTATCGGTCTTTATCATAGCCTACACTGTGATTTATGTCATAATAGATAATCCGCGAAACCTGTACTGCGTCCTCGGTCTTGTCGTCTTCGTAAGCATCTGCATCATCCTGTCGAACAAGAAAACAATGGTAAGTACTATGTTTGCATTATAAGCTTGGGCGTACTGTTTAATATTTTGAACAAAATTGGATTGGGAGACATTGCTGCCTGAGGCAGCAATATCTTCCAATCCAATTAGGTTCACAGTATTCAACAGAATATTTCGTACTCGCTAATATGCTTATGTTTCTGTTTTTGCTTTGGAAACATTTTAAATTATTTCTGAGCTGTACTGTACGCATGCACATGTCCAGATAGTCCCTGATACAACATTTGGTATGGAGGGATCTGAGAAGTTACTCAAGTATCTGACATCATCACCAAAATACGTCTCTCAATATCTGACGACGTAATCAAATGATGTAGGTCCGAGACGAAAGTGATTATGGTCCGGTAGGATCCTTTTAAATTGTATATTTTTGGTGAATTTATAATTTAATAAACATTTTGGTGAATATTTTGATCCTAATTAGACTTTGAGATGTAGCTGCCTGAGGCGTGTGCTTAGCTCAATTACTTAGGTCTAATGGCCGGATTTTGGTCAAACTTGGGTCCGTGGTTGCTTCCGCGTACCTGAAGAACTCGCCTGATGCTGCGGGACAAGAGCTCAAACGGCAAGGATCAAGGTTAACGTCATCTAATAGAATAATCGCATTACTTTGACAAAGAATTGTAAATGGGGTTGATTAAATCTGTTGACAACAACGCCTTCCAACAATGCCCGACATGGACACAATTACTCCAATAAAACTACAAATTAACCTAGAACAAATTGCAACAGAATTTATTTCTTTTCTGCGGCATTCATGGGACTGCCAGGTGTCACATATCAAAAGTCCTCCAAAATCCCTCGATGGGAAAGTGGGTAAATTCGCATATTTAGCTACCGCCATTATCCGAATAATGAAACTTCCCTTACCTGCTTCATTCCGCAAATAAACGAAGTAGAAATGTTGTCTAAGCTCTGAATTTCATGGTCACGGAAGACAGTAAGCAATTGGCAATATTGCCTTGAACCACTTGTACAAATTCTCCAAACCACAGATTAAATATGGTTGTATGCACAGGGCCGGGGTATTTTAAAGATTTTTTATTTAAAGTAACTTTAATTTTGTTTTTCGCTTTTAAAATTTTATCTAAAATAAATTGCATTTTAATTTTCACTTTTATCTCACAATTTGAATAAATTTCTATACAATTCAATCAGAATATGGACATGGATTTAGATACATGCGTTATTTGTAACCAGAGCCTAGAAAATGGATCACAAACTGTTAAGCTTCGAGTTAAAGGCTGTGACGGTATTAACAATGCTAGCAGAGCCCGTGAAAGCGATGTCATAGCTGAAGTAGGACAGAGGGTTCATGTAAAATGTCGACGGGAGTTCATTGATCCCAAGCGGATTGCCCGTGACGCAGAGAAAATTGAACAATCTCCGCCACCCATGGGAACACTCCGTTCAGAAAGTCCAACAATCAATTTTAGTGAACATTGTTTGCTATGCGGATGCCCTGCAAAAATTCAAGATGGAAAGAAACGTGGCTATGATATTTATCCAGTAAGTACTCATGACTTTCAATGTAGTATCGCCGAGGCCTGTGAGCAGAGAAAAGACGAATGGGGCAAACTTGTAACTGGGCGACTTGCCTTCACGCCGGATTTATGCTTTGTCAATGCAGTATACCATCAAAGCTGCAGCGTAAATTTTCGAACCATGAAAAATATCCCTCAGCTGCACTCATCTTGCTCATCCCAAAAACATGGAAGGCCAGAAGACTTGGACAGAGTAAGAGCATTTAGTGCGACAATGGCATTTCTTGAAAATAATGATGATGAGCAGCTGACCCTGCACGACCTCGTTAATAAAATGCAAGAGTATCTCGATGATAAAGAGAATAAAGCATACAGTACAAAATACATGCAGGATAAAATAAAAGATAATTATGGCGATGAAATATTTATTAGCACTGTGAATGGTAAGCCAAACGTTGTTACCTTTCGTTCTAAAGCATCTACTATTTTGACTGACTTCTATAAGGAACAGAAGAGAAAGGATTCCAAATCAGAGAGCATGCTAATCATCCAGACAGCTGCCAAACTGCTTAGACACGATATTAAGTTAATTGATTCATGCACATCATCTGAAAGCTATCCATCAAGGGAGCAAATGAGCGACCCAGTAAAGGCATTGAATTATTTACCAGAGACACTGCGGGAATTATTGCGGATTTTGTTTACTGGAAAAGACACAGAAATGAAACAGGCATCAGTTGGACAGGCTATTATGCAAGGAACTCGTCCTAGAGTTATTTTGGCACCTTTGCAGTTCGGGCTGTCATGTGAGATGCACCATAAATTTGGATCTAGATTTATTGTTGACACCTTGTACAAGCACGGATTTGGATATTCATACGCGGAGATACAGAGGTTTGAGCGCAGTGCATCACTTCATGGTGGAGATCTACCACAGCCATTATCAGGCAATGCAAGAGCTCTCTGGGGTAAACTGTGATTCAAGTGAACAACACAAAGATTCCACACAATCTCGAATAAAGCGTGATATGGATGATACTTACAAAATTCTCAAAATCCTTAGTGAACTGAATCCATTTGGACCAGACCCTTCTCTTAGATGACTTGTTAGTGGATTGTCTGCACATGAATCAGTCAATGTTGACGATGCTAAAGATATTGGAGAATCAATTATTAATTCGATGTGTGGCCAATGTGTATCAAGCATTTCGTTCCAGAGAAGGAGACAAGCTATTAACTTAGCATCCAAAACATCTCTCAAGATTGATGATGAATGTGTACAAATTGATCCACAACTCCTATTTCAAAGACTCAGTTTAATTGCTACAAATGGATCAAAAGGGAATCCATCATCTTATTTTGAGTTGTGCACTCATGCGCCCGCACTCTTTGATAATTCATCTCTTCCATGGGAAGCAAATAAGCCGGCACTTGCTGATGCATTGTGGAAATTAATTCAAAATGAAGATGCAGTCCTTCCAGATTCTGTCCACTATGTGCTTGATGGAGGAGCTCTATTACACCGTGTTCCATGGCAGCGTGGAGAGACATTTGCAAATGTTTGTCAAAGATATGTAAAATATTGCATAAGCAAATATGGAAAGGCTACAGTAATTTTTTATGGTTATGACCAAGGCCCAGACATAAAAGATGTAACACATAAGAGGCGAACTCGTGGATCAGGCGCAACTGTTGTACTGACTCCGCAAACAGTTGTAACTCTGAGTAAGCCTGATTTTCTTAGTAACAAGCAGAAAAACATCGGTTCATATCAATCTTAAGTTCATCTCTCGAACAGGCTGGATGCTTAACGATAAAGGCAAGCGGTGATGCTGATGTCTTAATTACGCAAACGGCTATCTTGACTTCAAAGTCAACAAATACTGCTCTTGTTGGAGACGATACCGACCTACTGGTGTTGCTTCGATACCATACTGATATGAATGGCTGTCAGCTATTTTTCAGACCAGAGCCAAAGCAAAATGCAAAGAAACCCCGACTGTGGAATATCAAAATGGCAAAGGAAAAACTCGGGTTCTGTTTGTGCTCACAGCTGTTATTTATCCATGCTATCCTTGGCTGTGACTCAACATCTAGGCTTTATGGAATTGGAAAATCTGCATCCCTTAGCAAAATCCAGTGCTGCAAAGAACTCTCTCAAATTGCTGAAGTGTTTACAATGAGTAATGCGAATAAAGATGACGTGATAAAAGCAGGTGAGAAGGCAATGCTTATTCTATACAATGGCACTTCAATGGATAGTCTAGTTGCTTTGCGGTACAAGCGATTCAGGGAGAAGGTTGCAAAAAGTTCCAAGTATGTTGAAGCACGAGATTTACCACCAACACCCGCATCCGCAAAGTTTCACAGTCTTCGCGTGTACTACCAAATTCAAGTTTGGAGAGGAGATGCTGGAGATATGGATCCAACAGAATGGGGCTGGAAAGTTCTCAACCACCAAATGCTGCCTGTTAAGACTGACATGCTGGCAGCACCTGACGATTTACTGTATTCATTCAGATGCAGCTGCAAAACTGGCTGTGAATCAAAGAGATGCACCTGTAGAAAACATGGGCTCAGCTGCACATCCGCCTGCGAAGACTGTAAGGGTCTCAGTTGCTCGAATTCAATAACGCTCATTGAGGAAGATGACTTGGATAATTGATGCAAGATGAAATTAGTAGAAACCAGGTAACTATGCCATACTATTTCATCTTAGCTTAGCTTAGAAACACACAATACCGTGACATAATAAAATATAATATGTATTGTATCAATATCAATGATGGTATTAGGTAAATTCATGCAAGTGGCATAACACAATACATTTAATTTGTGGAGAATATGTCAATCGTATTCATTCATTAAGTCCAAAAATACCCAGTCACACATATATTACATACCGGTTTTAAAGAAATAAAGAAAAATTGATTTTTCAGGTGAAATGGCCCAAATCTGGTAATAATTATGCAAATTTTACCCTTTCCCCTATTGGAATTTTGGAGGACTTTTGATATGTTGTACATGATGGCCCCCTATACACTGGGCGAGGTAAAAAAATTCTGTTGCAATTTGTTCCGGGTTAAAATATTTTTGGCCTAGATTGACTGGACTAAATGGGGTGAATCCAGTTTAGCTATGGCCCGCCCATCTTTAGCTAACCTCCACCCATGATTTTCCTGCGTTGGGATCGATCGAATCCCTAACACCTTGACTATTAATTTCCAGAAAACTATACAAGTAAGCTGTTGAATATTTTGAAACTAATTTGACTGGTCGCTGTTGCTGCCTATCGGCATGTTTACTTTATTAAATATTAATGAATTCGTACACCACTGCTTGGTTTCGTGACGAACTTTGCCACGTCATTCATGACGTAATTTATTGCGACGTGATCCTACACGTCGCGTAATTGATTATGACGTTATACGATTGACGGATAAACTAGAATCCTTCATTAAGAACACTTATTATTGTGAATATGTAAATCATTATGAGAACGTGTTTCTTATTCAAATACGGTTACGCAGTGAGTATCTTTCAACCGCATAAAATTGAATTTTCTGAATTCTATATTCAGTTCCCATTCGCAGGATAACTCGTGTTTTGCTGCGATAGCACCGTTAACGCCATTCTGACATCCAGGCGATTTGCGTTGATAAACTCAACAGTAGGTCTACAGTGTGCGGATTAGACAACGCATATTTTCTGGGTGGGTGGGGTGGAGAGGGGACGGTGGTGGTGGTGGAAAGGAGGATTCAAAGCCAAATCAGAAAGGGCTTTGAAATCTAGAAGCTCTTAGGTGATATCTCCTGAATTTGCATAGGTAAATATAGACCATCCGTTGGCTGTTAAATTTTTCTATTAAATTTCATTTTGATGTCTCCCCCCCCCCACCCCATCCCCCCCCCTCTCTCTCTCTCTCTCTCTCTCTCTCTGTCCGTATTGTTATCCGTTGCTGCTCACCTTAATATTATTTTGTTATTTTCAGATCAATTGGCGCACTGTCTTCTGGGGCATAGCTCTACAGTTCATCTTCGCTATCGTAATTCTGCGCACTCCTTGGGGGATAGTGGTCTTCAACTGGATTAGCGTACGGACCATGGAATTCTTGAACAACGTCCAATCGGGAATTCTTGTGGTATTTGGCGAAAGGGCAGATGCCCACCCATTTCTTTTCATGGTAATACTTAAAGTAATCTAAAATACAATCTTTCTTAAACTATCCATTCTGTGTAGGCTACTAGGGTAATCTAATTTTCATTATTGACATCTGCATCACTCGTCGTTATTAGAACTGTTACTGTTGGAATTAGTCTTGGTATATATGGTCAATAGTAACGACGGCGACGGCAACGACGACGACGACGACGACAGTGACAACAGCTCTCTGATCAGTACATGCAAGAGTGGCGCACGCTAGGAAATTTGGAATAGTAGATTAAGCATAACATATAGGATTTTCAAAAACGATTTAAAACTAAAAAAATATCTAGTCTCTGTCCCAGAAAAATTATCAAAAATACTCTGCAGATTTAGAACCAGCAACCACCGACTACCGATAGAAGAGGTATGCAGGTATCCTACCCAGACATACACGTGTATGCAATTTAGGTGACCTAAGTGCACTGGGCGACGAATTCCACTATATATTTGAATGTCCTGAAATAAATGCGGAGAGAAGAATGTATCTTCCTAAATAGTATACAGTTCGCCAAAATACACCTAAAATGTATCCACCTTTCAATACAGAAACCCGCAAAACAATAATAGCTCTCTGTAAATTTATTGACATCATTACGAATAAATTTAAAAACAAGAAATGAAAGCCTTGTCCCGGCGCGTAAAGCTTGCAGAACTAACCATACCTATTGCTCCCACAAATTATGTACGTCTCAACGGTTGGCTGGGACGGTAGGAGTAATATTAACTATACAGTGCATCATACTCATCATCATCATCATCATAATCATAATCATCATCATCATCATCATCATCATCATCATCTTTACGACCACTACTATCATCACTATACGTATTTATATAAGTGTTATATGTCTAAGAAAAACCTATAAGATATATTATTCATTAACATATGTAATTGCCATTGTATGTTTGTTTCGTGCATATGTGTTTCGTGCACTTCTGAAGAAGTTATCGAATAAACAGTTGAAAATCTAACTTGATGTATAATACGTCTTTTTCAGACTCTCCCGAGCACATTCTTTGTGAGTGCGGTGGTCTCAATTCTAGAACATTACGGTGTTCTGCAGTTGATCATTCGCACATTTGCACGGTGTATGGCTTTGTTTATGGGCAGTACCCCAGGTGAGTCCCTGGCTGTGACGGCGGATTTCTTCTTAGCAACGGTATGATATGACAGTGAGTTTGAGAGTCAAGTTATCACATAATTGCCAAATAGTGAAACCTGCCACTAAACGGCATCGGCGGTAGTCTTGATCAATGCCCATTTGCAGGCCCGGTGAAGAATATTTTTGAAAGTTTATCACTCGATCGACTGGCTCGGTAACCGAGACAGTCATTCATGTGGTAAACTTTCAAAAATAGTCTACCTTTGGCCTGCAAATGGAACCCGGCTAAGCAAAGCCGTGACCTAGGAATTCAGCTTTCTGAAAATGGCAGTTTTTCCCAATGCCGAACAAAGCGTGTGGAGCAAGCAAACAAAGCCATGTTCTCTTTATTAAAGAAAAGCAGGTCCTTAAACCTCCCTGTTGATTTGCAACTTGATCTTTTTGATAAAATAGTTATGCCAGTCATGCTCTATGGTTGCGAAGTATGGGGATACGAAAACGTAAAGGAGTTAGAAAAGGTGGAGTCAAAATTTTGTAAATATATTTTGAATGTAAGAATGACAACAACAACTATGGGGAACTTGGTACATTTCCCGTTATGCTTACTATAAAAATGCAAATGTAAAAATGCTGGCTAAGCCTGTTACTGGACAATGGTAATAAATATTCGCCGATCTTATTTAAATTTATTTACCAGTTATTTAGTACTCGAAACAATAACCAGTTTACAAAATTAAACAGAAATTTCAAATGGTTTTCGTTTATAAAAGGAATACTTGAATCCTATGGATTTGTCCACGCCTGGACTGATTTTCCAATAGACAAAACTGGCAGTAATGCACTGTATAATCTTATAAACAGACACTCCAAGACCAATTTCTGCAGTCGTGGAATGGGTTATTAAGAGATTCTGCTAAATGTGAAACGTATCTGAAGTTGAAAACCAGTTTCAAACTTGAAAAATACCTAATTAAATTTCATATAAATCTAAGAATCAGTTTTTTTAAATTCAGAATGAGCAGCCATAACTTGTCAATAGAAAAGGGCAGCTTTTTGGGCATTAGTAGGAGGGAAAGGGTTTGCACATTATGTCACACTGGGAAGGTACGGGATGAATACCATTTCCTTATAGAATGTCCAGCTCTTAAGCAGCTCCGAGATAAGTACATTCCAGTATATTTTCGAAAACGCGCAAGTGAATACATCTTTACATGCCTAATGAGTACAGAATATGCCAGACTCGGACTAAATGTTGCACAATTTATACAAGAAGGCCTAAAACTATACAAATAATCTAACACACGGAAATGGTGGGAAACAGGTGTGGCGGGTGATAGTGCTTTTATTCCATTTCATTTCATTTCATTTCATTTCATCTCATCTCAATGGACCTTTCCAGTTTTAGCTATGCTCCGCCCATATCTAGCTAAGCTCCTCCCACACCTCGCTCGTGTTGGGATCGATCGATCTCTGAACACCCTGACTATCAATTTCCAAAACACTACACAATGGTCCGACACGTTGTATGAATTGTATGTCTTTGTAATTCTTTGCAATTTATTAAACATGCTGTTGAATATATTGAAACTAACTCGACTGGGTGCTGTTGCTGCCTAAGCAACTGCGCCCGGTCGAGTTAGTTTCAAAATATTCAACAGCACGTTTATTAAATTGCAAAAATTACAAAGACATACAATTCATACAACGTGTCGGACTGTTTGAGATTTTATGACGTCTATATGGAACCATTTTTGACGTAGTGGTTGTGACGTCATCATGCACTTCTGGGCTGATTATGACGTAACACGAGGTTAGATGATGGATGGAAACTATGGCTAGATGAATTGTATTCATTCCATTTCACCCCAATGCATCCCATCTCATTTCTGCAACAGTTCCCGGCAGCATTGCCGAAGTCTCGAAAGCTAACAGCCACTAGGTATGGGGACCGGACCCATAGCTAAGCCGGAGCTCCTTCTATTTCACCTTTCGTATCGCGGCAAGGAGGCAAGCGTATGGAAAGGATATATTGAAAATTGGGATGGGTGGGGTGGGCATGTCTGTCTCCTTGTTCCGCTTTCGACCTTTACAGGAACAAAGAGATGAGACAGTATGAAATCCAAAAGTGAATAAATGGGTAATAATATAATGATAACAATGATGATAATAATAATGATGATGATAATAACGATAATAATGATGCTATTATTATTATTATTATTATTATTATTATTATTAATAATAATAATAATAATAATAATAATCGATAATAATGATGCTATTATTACATTATTAATAATAATAATAATAATAATAATAATAATAATAATAATAATAAAAATAATAATAATAATAATAATAATAATAATAATAATAATAATAATAATAAGTCATTCATTCATTCAACACCGTGACCATTCACTCTTTCAAGGTCACGCTAACCAACACGACGTCTGCCATGGTCTTTGAGGGATATTTATTTACAGGATAACAGAATACTATTTTTTTTGGTAAATTTCAGTTGTGTATTTACAAAAACATTCTCCTGCAAAGATTATAATTTTGTTGAAAAATCTCAACCACTGAAATGTTAATTGACATGAGTAGCGTTTTGAGCTCATCCACGCGCTGTTGACACACGCGCTGGATAAGCTGGCCATTCTAATTTATCTGTATCTCTTATTACTTTACAGTGTTTCTTATTTATCAGTTCGCTACTGGGCGTTTTGAACACAAATTAATTGACCCTTTAGAACTTGAGTGTTTTAATATTTAAAAATATGTATACATGTAATGAATGATACATTCACGTTGTCTATGGTTGATATCGCCTTTAAAGGTACATATTCACACCAGGATACTGGAAAATAAAAAATTGTCAAAGTGTTCTTCTTTTAGAGACGTCTCTAGTGAGAACACGACCTTAGATTATGTAGCTAGATCTAATGAAGCGAAATACATCTTAACATATGATGATTTCGTTGCGTATAAATTAATATCAAGTTTTAGGATGTGAAATTGAATTAGAGACACGTACCCCTATTTCAACTTGACGAGTAAAAAAATATATTAATTTATACGGAATGAAATCATCAAGATTCATTTCGTTTCATTAAATTTATGTACATAATTTAAGCTTCTAAATGTATACAACTTAAATAATTTTATCTTAGAGGATCTTGGTCTGAATGCACACCTTTATCAGTCAGAATGCTGTCAATACATACGGGTAGCCACGTAATGAAGGGATCAGATCGGTCACTCCAGTATCTGACATCACAATCAGTGACGTCATTTGTTAGGTGACCTCACAACCATAGTGACGTAGACGAAAAGTCCATCACGAATTGTGCGAGTTATGAGCCTTTGATGAATTTTCAACTTACTAAACATTATGTTGAATATTTTAACCATAGATGATGAAGCCGACCGAAACTGGCCCGTGCAGTGGTCTTGAGGGATGCCCATTTGCAGGTAAATAGAAAACTATTTTTGAAAATTTTACCACTGGAATGACTAGCTCGGTAACCGAGCCAGTCATTCCAGTGGTAAATTCTCAAAAATAGTCTTCGCTTGGCCTGAAAATCGATATTTAGTAAGCACATACTTTGATATTCTTGGGAAAATTTAGACATTAAAGGATTACACCTAATTTCAGCGGGAGCTGTTGCTGCCATAGACTAACCTGTGTGGTTACTTTAGAATTTTGGTTCTCGGAAGTCAGGGTTCAAAGTCGTAATTCGGGCCCAACACGTGTAAGATGTGGGCGGAGCTTATCTAGAAATGGGCGGGACATAGCTAAATAAGGCGGGCGTCTTATACCGATCCGTCCTAGTAACGTCACCATCTTCCGGCCCATAATGAACTCCGCGTTATATACATGATAGACATCGTTGTCAAATGAGGATCCTATCTGTCACTAACGCATATGACGTCATAATCAATTCCGTCACATGTAGGTTGATGTCACAAGCAGAATATGTAATGAACGACGTATCTAGCTCCGTCATGAACAATGATTAGTCTGTCAATTGTTCAAATTGTATGGGATATATCGCGCACATGGGTTATATCGCGCAGTATTTTGCAAGAGAGCTGCGAGGCACGTCATCAAAAATTATCTTACACAAGAACTGCTGACGCATTACGCAATACGTTGTAGTATAAATCCCGCCGACGTGTATGTGTCCAAAGTCTATCAACGTAAATCTGTGCATAAACTAAAAAAAACGTGGTATTTTCGTCACTTTCAAAGTAAATTAATTAATTATGCTTGCTTGTGTATGAAGGCATCAAGGTTTAATCAACGTCCGAAAAAATGTTTGGAGGTTTCTTGTTTATTTATCTCATGTATTCCGAGAATATTTATGAAGCCGATATGAAGCACGTGCTTTTGTTGTCTCGTGAAAGGTCACATAATGCATCATGGGTCATTATGTTAGTATCGCGCATTGTAACAATACAAAATTAAAATATGAAAAACGGCCACGGGGTTATATCGTGCCTGGGCGCGTGATCTACCCGATATTTACCCTGTGCCATTTTGAAGTACTATTTACTATGTATGCTGAGCTTAATTACACATGGTCCGAGTATTAGCTAGAAATTAATGAATGCCGTTTAGCGATCAGTCATATGATCTCATAAGCAACTACGGCACATGTAGGATGATGTCATAATCAATTATGTGATGAATGACGTAATTTAGTCAGTAACAAACGTTTAATAATCCATCAAGTTGTCCGAATTGTATGTCTTTCCTATTTAATAAACACTCACGTTGAATATTTTGAAATTAATTTGACTGGGCGCTGTTGCTGCCATAGGCAAATTAGTTTGAAAATATTCAACAGCTTACCTGTATAGTTTTCTGGAAATTGAGATTCAGAAAATGCTGGGATCAATTGATCCCAACACGGGCATAGCCCTTATCTAGAGATGGGAGGGGAATAGCTAAAATTGGGTTCATCCATTGATCCTTCTATTGCTTTTGTATTTAATATATTTTGCAGGTAGAAGCACCATTAGTAATCCGTCCATTCCTAGATACAATGACACGATCGGAATTATTCACGGTTATAGTGGGTGGATACTCTACCGTTTCTGGAAGTATTCTCTACTTGCTCGTGTCATATGGAGTAAGTTAATATCAGCAGCCTGCCTTCCCGCCTGCCTGCCAGCCCACCCGCCCGCCCGCCCGCCCGCCCACACACACACCCGTGCGTTCATCCATCACTCCCTCCATCCCTCCATCCCTCCCTCCCTCCCTCCGTCCGCCCCTCCATCCCTCCATCCATCCCTCCCATCACCCCTCCTTCCCTCTCATCCATCCATTCAAACCATCCATCAATCAATCCATCCATCCGTCTGCTTAGGCGTTCTTCTGTCCGGCCGTCCATCCACCCATCCATCCATATGTCGGTTTATGCGTCCATCTGTCCATCCTTCTTTCCGTTCATACATCTATCTAGTATCTGGTCACGTGTCCAGCCGCCGGAACACCAACGGAATGCATACATGTGTACATGCCTGCTCGCGTTCGTTCGTACGGGTATGTAATCGCGCGCGTGCCTTCGCGTGAAAAAAAAATGAGTGTGCACAGGACATCAAGGTATGAATTTTAGTGAACTTATATATGATTACTGTGTACAACATGAAACAATCTGTTGCCTAGTTATTCCCATATTGCGAGTGACCAGACACAAGTCAGTGAGAGATATTATTCTCGTTATTAGATGGCATCCACCTAACTTTTCTCAGCCAATTTAGTTATTTTTCTGATTTTTGTCCAAATATTTCCCTAGATTTGCTGAGCTACAATGGCGAAATTCGCTCTTCTAATCTACTCTGCACGATCGAGTTTTTATGGAAAATAAAACCTTCCTATGATGGCTGGCTAAGTAATTATGGATTGTACAGACTGTCACGCTTGGCAAAGTCCAAGATGTCAGCCGAAACACAAGTTGACGTTCTTAACACCATTCTCTGATTAGGCCAACTCGACATATACTCCTATTTAGAAATCTAAAAAGTGTGTTTCATGAACATAAACCAAGGGGTCCATAGCACACCGTCAGACGATTAGACAAAGAAGAAAGACCCAGAGTGGTTATAAATTTATTTAAAAAACTCTGCGCCACACTCAGTAATTTACATAATCTGTATCTGACGGGACTTATTTAATATTAAATCATGTTTCAGATTCGAGCTAGCGATCTTATCTGCGCTTCTGTGATGTCGTTACCTGCAGCAATGCTTGTCTCAAAACTGATAATACCAGAATCTGAACAAACAATGGCAACAAGCAAAGACTATTACAGAATGCAGTCAAAGTAAGCGCGAGGTGGTAAAATACACGACAACTCAGAAATAAGTGAACATGTGTCCCAAACAAAAGAAAGAAACATTTTAGTTCAATTTTCAACACGATATTGATATGTTGAATATATTGAACATAATGGACATTGCCAGTTTTAGCTAGGCCCCGTCCATCTCTAGCTAAGCTCCACCCACACCCACGCCCGTGTAGGGATCGATCGATTCCCGAACTCCCTGACTATCAATTTCCAGAAAACTATACAAGTAAGCTGTTGAATATTTTGAAACTAATTTGACTGGTTGATGTTGCTGCCTATGGCCTTACTGATCAGAGACAATGCCTTTTATTATATAGGGAACATTATGTTGACTATTTTGAATTGCTCGAGAGCTGTTGCTGCATATAGATTGCCGGGTTTTTTGTCTAAAATCTGTATTTTTATAAATGAACACATTGTACTGGTTGTCAAAATTACACGTTGTCCACTCGGAAAGATAATTACACAATTCCAATTTCAATTCAATATATTTGTCTATCTTCAATCTATCAAACCATACAGTATGGTGTCCGCATTAAGCACACACACACACGCACGCACACACGCACGCACGCACGCACGCACGCGCAGAGCATAAAACATAAAATGTACATGCATTGTCAATCTGTACACAATGTAGCAGTGGAAGTATAGAAGTTAGGACTGTGGACGAATACAATGTATTAAGGTATACTATAATCATCGCAGAGGCATATCCAGTAAGAGGCATACAACCTACACAATGACAGTACGTCCAAGTTCATGTTCTCTGTGTTCATTCCAGACTGTACAATAGCGTATAGAGGTAAATCTTTCATTATCATATACCGGTGGAGTAATAATTTGCATTCTTGAACTATCATGTACATTGATCTGTAGGTCAAACCACATATGTGTTTCCATTCCAAAACCGCAATCGTGTGCTGTGTGTCTTTTAACCAGTCTGATAGGGGATCGTTGCAGTTTAAGGCAGCAATGGCATTCAGCCAGTCCAGGCTCCAAGCACACACAACATGGTATTCTAACACCTTGGTTTATCTATGGACTTTCGGTTTCAGCATGGGTATAAGGGTTATGTTCTATTCATTTTCATTGTTAATTTTATGCATTTAAGAAATTTGATCAAAATTGATTTATTACACTTAGATAGTATGCCTTTCGTTTTCTCATCATAGTTGTTTGCAATATATAATAATTTGGAATATGTATTGCCTGCGTGTCTTAAGTCTTTGGCAATAGAATATAACGTTATTCCCATCCTCAATATCATTACATCTTTTGCATAGTTTCTCATCTCTATCTATTTCTATCAATCTTTGAGCCTCAATGTCTAACGAGTTATTCTAAGTTGTAAAGTGGCATAGTGCAAGGGCTTCATTAAATGCCAGTGCTGTTAAATATGTATGTATGATTACTGCATTCTGCGGATGTAGTAATAGAAATATCCATGAGCTGCAAATAGTCCTTCATCGCTTTTGACCACTGTGTCTTATCCTCAGCCAAAACGTTTATCTTCCTCAGGTCCATTCCTGATCTGAGTGTAGCGAGTCCTGCTCTCCCGAGATCACCTGGCAACACGCTTAACATACTTATGCAATGACGTCCTCTCTTGGCATTATATTTGCTGTCTCCCAGTAAAGCGAATCCCAAGGCCCCCTGTACTGGCGTGCCTTCTGGCATCACTAGAACATAGACCGTTTTTGCTGGGCGACCTTTATGGATAGCGGCCATATATTACACGTCTTGTAGAGTGCATCATTGGAAACTATGCTGTCTGGTTATCGGTGTCCATTGATGGTTCGGACGTGTTTGCGGTGGCAGCCATCTACCTTTGGATCTGACCAGCGGTTACAGCTATACAGCATCACTGTACGCAGGTTGCGTTTGCATAAACGTAGTCCTTTTTCTCAAGGGAATCTTTGACCTAGGAACTCATAGTTTTTAGAAGGACTGGAAAGCTATGTTCCCCATGACGTAGCTTCCAGCAAAAACAGCAGTACCGCAGAACAGTGACCACAGGATTTTTTATTTTCCTCCATGTTTCGGCGCCTCTAATTGGATCGTCATTTTCTTTAGTTTCATGCTTTGTCGATAGGTATATGTGGGTGAATTCTGTTTTGAACTCATTCATAGAGATTCTCAATTTTTTGTTTGCTTGCGGCTATTGGGAGTAGTTTGTCGATGAGTTTCTTTTCCTCGTCTATGAGGTCCACATCGTCGGCATATTTCAACTCTAACGGCATAACCAGGATGAATACTGTGGGTTTGGTCTGGAATCTTCCGGCACAGATTTCAATGCAGACGGTAATATGCGAAGAACACAGCAAATAGATCATCTCCCTGTGGGTAGCCGATTGATGTCTCAAGCACTTGAGACATCATTGTCTTCACTCGCACTCTCAGCTTGGTGACTGCAAGTAATAGTCTCACTAGGCGTAGCTCATCTGCATTGGTGTAGTACATCTAGGCTCTTTGAGCTTTCAATTGTGTCAAAGGCTCATGACATGTCAATACCCATGTTGTGGAAATCCCAGTGTTTGGACATGACTAATGACGTCAGCATGCGTTGAGTCCATCCACTGTCCGCACAGTTGCGACTAACATTATCCAGTGAAATCATCGATCTTGTCTCGGATGCTACATAGAGTACCATTGGATATGGTTTTCCCTATGGTGTTATGGAGCACAATGGGAGCGTAGATTGGCTGGAGCCCGGGTATCTTCTTGGGCTTGGGTAACGCGGTTAGGGTGCCTTGGCCTATAGCATCGCTGTTTAATATGGCTGAAATAAAATATTATTTATTTTTTTGCAAAAAAATGTTAACCTACTTTGTGTTTTCAAATTGAGTATGTACGGTTTTCTTCATCTGCTTCATTACCTATTTCCCTTTGTTAATATATTTGCATCTAAAATATGTACATTCCGTGTGGCCCTTGTGACATTTTCTATACATTCCATGCATTTTGTCTTAGAGTTATGTTGTTTTATGTTGTTTTATGTATAACATTGATAATAATTTGCTATATTCTGGATTTATTATGTCAAACCAGAACCTAATCATATTGCATTGATTAACATGTATGTTTCGAGGCATCAGTCTTACCAGCAATGGATCTTTCCATTTTAGCTATTCCCCTCCCATCTCTAGCTAAGCTTCACTCATCTCTAGCTAAGCTTCACTCATCTCTAGCTATGCCCCACTCATCTCTAGCTATGCCCCACTCATCTCTAGCTATGCCCCACTCATCTATAGCTAAGCTTCATTCACACCTCGCTCGCGTTGGCAGCGATCGATCTTTGAACTTCCTGAGTATAAGTTTCATGAAAATCATACTGATAAGCTGTTGAGTATTTTGAAATTAATTTGATTGGGCGCTGTTCCTGCCACCAGTCAAATTAGTTTAAAAATATTGGACAGAATGTTTATTAAATACTAGACATAAAATCCGTACAACCGGTCGGACTATTAAGAGTTAAAGACCGGCTAAATAGAATCGTTTATGACGTAATTAGTATGACGTCATCCTACACGCCAGTTTGCTGATTATGACGTCAGATGATAGATGGACAATCTGGAAAGGTGAATTTTTACAGTCGATGTATATCATGTCGGATTTTCCTCATTTCAGTGAATATATATTCACTATATATATCACGTGAGTCATTGAAAGCTTACTCCGCTCATGACGTTAAAACTTGATTCACTGAAATGAGGAAAATCCGACATGATATACCTTATTTGTGATGTAAATGCAATACAATTGCTGCTGAACTTGACTTTAATGACATGCTAATCTCATATTAAATGTTGTAATGTAATAATAAATCATGGTTTATATATTCCATATCATTCATATCCTGTAACATTCCCTTTTCATATATCATGCTCTCTTGTTTTAGTAAGTTCAGAAACGTGATAGAAGCGGCCGCACATGGAACGGCAGCCGCATTGCCTTTATTCGCAAATGTTGCGGCAAACGTATTGGTTTTCGTCAGTTTACTTGGATTCGTCAACAACACTATACAATGGATCTCTGAAAGAATTGGCATGGGAGACACAATCACATTTGAGGTATTGCTGCTACAGGTTCTGCTGCTGCTGCTGCTGCTGCTGCTGCTGCTGCTGCTGCTGCTACTACTACTACTACTACTACTACTACTACTACTACTACTACTACTACTACTACTACTACTACTACTACTACTACCACTACTACTACTACTACTACTACTACTACTACTACTACTACTACTACTACTACTACTACTACTACTACTACTACTACTACTACTACTACTACTACTACTTTGAAGGAGAATTCAATCTTAAATAATAGCTAAAACTCGCGTATCCGCAGTCACGCTACGCCCAGCAGCACAACACGGAACATATCTGTCACTCAATTAGCTGACGTAGCTGACGTCACACTCATAATGACGTATAGCACCGTCATGAAATCGAAAATCCGTCGTGAAGTGTACGAATTATATGTTTTTGATGATTTTACAATTTAATAAACAGTCTGTTGAACACTTTGAAACTAATTTGACTGGTAGCTGTTGCTGATACGGGCCAAATTAGTTTCAAAATATTCAACAGCTTACCCGTATAACCACCTTGAAATTGCGATTCTGGGCCCGAGTGCATAAAGCAAGCGTAGAAACGCTAGACGTGCATGGCTAACGCCGGCGCAACTAAGTCTGACGTAGAGCTTAAATTAACGCTGAGGGTTAGGGTTAGGGTTAGGGTTAGGGTTAGGGTTAGGGTTAGAAAACGGCGTGCCACGGACTTAGTTACAACTAGAGTAAAATTGGCCGACTTTCCATTTAGCGGTGGCTCGTGAAAACTGCACGGGTAACACTCGCTACACAGGCAAACTCTCAGTCATATTACCTTTCGATTTAAGTAAATATGTCGCGAAAGAAAAAATTTTAAAATGCAGAAATACTCAAGTTGCTCTCAATGTACAAAGATAGCAGTGCCATATTACATTCTAAGCTAAACAATGTTGTTACGGCAAAGAAGAAGAAAGAAAAATGGGATGAAATTTGCACATCTATTAACGCAATCGGAAAACAACCGAGAACAGTTACAGAAATCAAGCATAAATGGAAAGACATCCTGAAGGACCATTCAAATCGGAAACGACCAGGAACAGGGGGTGGCACGAAACCACCAGAGGGACCGTATACCGAGTTGGTCCTCGACATAATTGGAGCGGCAGCACCATCTTTGGCGGGCATAGCCACTGGGGATGAATCTACAGTCGACGCCCCAGTGGTACCTAATTCAGCATTTAAACCAAGTGCAGCGAATGCCACTATCCAACCAGGTACATCTATTGACACTGCTCAACCTGTCCCGTCGATTGACACCTCATCCAGCGAAAATGATGAAATTGAGATCACCACTCAATCAAAAGAATTGACTCCAGCACATGGTAGGTAACAGACAAGCAGGTGGGAAGACGGACGAACGGAGGGATGGACGGGCAGGTGTTCAGACGGGCGGGTGGCAAAGCTGACATACACCCACGGAGACAGGCACAGACGGACCGACAGACTGAGAGGCAGGTAGGTAGGCATGCATGCAGGCAGGCAGGCAGGCAGGCATGCCTTAGTGGCTGACCGAGTGGCAGGCAGGCATGCCTTACTGGCTGACTGACTGGCTGACATACGACATGCGAAATGACTAGCAAGCTGACATGCATGTACAACTGTTACATGTCTCGCTAAGCATCGGTAGTTATTGTATTTAAATACAATTATATGATGTAGAGTTACGTGCTTTCACCACCGTACCCCTAGTCGTTGGGGAATCTAGAATCAGACTTCAGTTAAACAGTTGCTTGCTAATTTAGATCGGAGGGATTCAAATTAAGATATATACACCTGTGCAAAAGTTAAGCACCAGCAAAAACAATAGAACGTAGAAACATGATGGTACAACTAGGCTGCCATACTTTTTGTCCCCGCGTTAGCTGACATAATTCCAAGTACGAAATGCACATGCATGCATGACTTCACGCCGCTTGATGTCCGTGCGTGGCGAGAAACAGCACACGTGTTCAGTTATGTAAAAGTCCAGTTTGAGGTGTAGAACATTACATACAGATTTAGGTGACAAGATTAGGAATTTTGTGTTCATGACCGTGGTTTATTTGTACAGAGAGAATTAGCTCTTGATTGTGAACCGCTATGGCAAGACGAAGGTTGAGTGATCGTGTGAAATGGCAAATCAAAGGCATGCATACCACTGGTATGTCATGCAGAAAGATTGGCAGACAGCTGAACATTAACCATACTGTAATCAGTCGTTTGATTGCAAAACATGGGCAAACTAACGAGGTGAAGGACAGGCCTAGATCTGGAAGACCGAAGAAGACTACTGCCGTGATGATCGAGCCCTAGTACGCCTTGTTAGGAGATCTCCATTCACCAACAGCAGAGTGCTCAGCCAGCAATGGGAAACGCGCAATAGAGTGTCAATGTCTACCGTCAAAAGGAGACTGTATGCTGCTGGCATGAAAGCTAGGAGACCTGTCAGACGTCCTCTCCTCACTGCACACGACAAATTGGAGCGTCTGAGGTGGTGCAACGAAAGAAGACACTGGAACATGAGATCCTGGAGACGGGTACACTGGTCCGATGAAAGTCGGTTCCTGCTTCATGCCACAGATGGTCGAACTCGTGTATGGATGTCCAGACGCACGACGTACGACCAACGTAACATCATGGAGGAAGTTCCATTTGGTGGAGGTTCCGTTATGATATGGGGGTGCATCTCATTTGATTGTAAGCTGGATCTGTTGACTGTACCTGGAACACTAAATGGACAAAGATATCAAGATTCCATACTGGATAGAGTTGTGGTCCCTCATTTTGTAAATCATGCACCTGGAACCCATCATATATTCATGGATGACACCGCCCGACCACATCGTGCTAGAGCTGTGCATGAATACCTCCGCCAGAATGCCATCGAAACCCTACCATGGCCAGCAAGGAGCCCTGACATGAACCCTATTGAGCATATCTGGGACATTCTGGGAAACATGGTGAGAAGGAGGGATCCTCCTGTGCAGAACCTACAGGAATTAACAGACGCACTCCATCTTGAATGGCAACGAATACCACAATGGCGTATCAGTCGGTTGGTGACCAGCATGAGACGTCGTGTCCAGGCCGTCATCCAGGCACAAGGTGGATATACCCGGTATTAATAATGACAGTCTCAAACTCGTGCACAGATGTTAAACTTCGTTTTCAGACACCATTAATGACAATCTAGCCACGTGTGTCAACTGTAGGGCAATAGTTGTCAGTTGTGTCAACGTAACCATATTCAGGCCTCGTTTTCAAGTTCAAACAAAAACATACAGTGTTTCCCCACCATCATAATCAGCATTCCTCTAGTTGCATTATTACCTCTTGCACTAAGATGGATGGGTACATAAATGTTTATGCTATTGCTTTCTTCATAGCACATGAATATACCCTCGCATGTCCGTAAAAATAGGGTGGTGCTTAACTTTTGCACAGGTGTATATGTAAATTTATGTAAGGATGTACGCAAGGCAGGATAAAATCGCCGACGGACGGACACATGCAAGCACTATATATCTTTGATTACCTTCTTTCTAAATATTGAAGGGAATACACGTAACAACTAAAGTTAATATTTGATGTCCAAGCTTTATTAACTACATTCTAGGTTCTATGACGGTAAGCAGGTTTATGTCAAAGACAAAATCCAGCGCTTATTATTATGTTGTTATCTGCATTTACAGGTTCCAGTCCAGTTCCCGGTACTAGTGCAGTCGATACCCACCCACGAACGCTATGGAAAAAGGCAAAGCGTCCAGCGAGTGAGCCATCAAGAGAGGAGCTCCACCGTGACCTTTTACAGATTGAAATAAAAAAGCAAAAGCTAGAAACCGAAAAAATTGAAATGGAGAAAATTAAAATTGCAAAAGAAATCGTCAAATTGGATTTAGAAATAGATGTCCTGCAACAGCGCCAGCAGCAGCACTAGCAACTACAGCAGCAACAGCAGCAACACGGCGTACATCGTATGCATGATCAGTTTCCTCAGTATTAAACCCAACAAGAGAAAGACACTTTCTATGTCTACATGTGTATTTGCGTTGTAATAAATATGTATTTGAAATAAATGGTGGTATTATTCACGCATTGAGATAGGCCTTATATATTAACTTAATATAATTAAGTATAAGCATTCGAAATCGAGAATTAATCGCTGGAGTGAATGGATCGTTTATTGAGCCAGGCATTCCAGTGGTTAATTAAAAAAAATACTCCTTGCTTGCTCTGAGAATTGGCATTTCTGCAGCCATTTTGGATGGCTAAATGCAAGGCTTTCACGGGCATGTCGGGTGGAAATGGGTGTGTGTGTTGTAATATTTGAGGCGTTTATATGCTAGTTCCCAATGCTAGGGTCTAGACTCACGCCTGGCCTTTATGGTTTCTGTTGAATTCTTGTGAATTCTTGTGACGTCGGTTTGTGCATTAGCTTGTGTCTCTCTGTGTGTGTGTGTGTGTGTGTGTGTGTGTGTGTGTGTGTGTGTGTGTGTGTGTGTGTGTGTGTGTGTGTGTGTGTGTGTGTGTGTTGATCGTTGTCTCTCGATTTTGTCTCATGTTGCTGTTCTTTTCCATGGCTTTTTTTTGTTGCTCCTCATGCATGGGCGTGTGTAATGGGGATGGCCTAACCTGGACCTAGCGAGGGTGGGGAAGGGATGGGGTAGGTGTTGGGTCGGGGGAGGTGCGTACGGTCTTATGACCTGATGCACCCAAGGGGGGGGGGGGGGGGGATTTAGGTCAGAGACCTCCCGGCCCCTTTGGGGGGAGTGGGGAGGTTGGGGTGTGGGTTCTTTCGGATCCTGGGACCCATTTGGTCTTCTGGCCATCATCCGAGCAGGCACCAGCGCGCACTTGTTTGATTTTGATTGATTAGGTAGCCCGTATGGTGACTGTGTCCGTCCGAGGACGAACTCGATCAGTCATCCGGGTTACATCCCTCCATAGTCCCATCGAAAATTCCGAAAGATTCTAATTCTAGCAATTTGGTTTTGGTTTTGTAATCCGTATGTTGCGTGGTTCCATCCGAGGAGGGATCCATTCAGCATCCGGTTTACTTTGATTATGCCGAAATTTCTTGCCTACCTAACCCTAGCTCACGTTCACACAGTGATGGGCACTGTATGACGGGACCTCAATTTAAAGTCCCATCCGAGAAGACTGAGTCGGGTGGAAATGGCGTTTCTATGTATTTATATTAACGAATCACTCAAAGGACTTGGAATTCTTCAAAAGTAAATAAATACAAATTATCATCAAATGGTTAAAGCGTTTTCAGTGTTCTTTGCCACATTGTGCTTTTAGCTAAACACATCTTGAATTAATTGCCGCCGAGCCACAGGTCCAGGGAGATCAACATAACGATTAACTTAATTCATATTTGGATCCTGAGCCACTATATCCTCCTCCTGTTGAATCCCCACCAGATCGATACATATGTTGTGCAATACAATCGAAGCTTGAATCACATCTCATGCCCGTTCTGGCGGCATTCTGATTTTGTTCAAACAGGCGAACCGTCGCTTTAGTACACCGTTGCATCTTTCAATTGTGTTTCTAGTAGACATGTGGGCGACGTCATATCTGCGTTCGACATCATCGACAACATTGATTACTGGCACCATGAGCCACTGCATTAATGCATATCCGCTGTCTCCTAGCACATATCCGATGTTAGGATGTAATTGGAAATGTTGGTAGATATCACTCTGTGATAATATTCCAGCGCCATGGGTTGATCCTGGCCATCGAACTACACAATTATTTGTGCTCAGATTATGGTCACACATCAGTTGTACGTTAATTGAATGGGTACCTTTTCGGTTAACGTACTCCCACTCATTAGACGATTGACTCCAAATAGGTACATGAGTTCCATCAACACATGCAACAACATTAGGAAATCCTGCTATTGCATGGAATCCTTCTTTGGTGTTTTCCAGAATGTGTTGGTCAGTCGGAAAACGTACATATTGCCGGAGTCATCTCTTCAGTGCCAGCACCACTCTACGGATAATTCGGCATGCAGTTGTTCTATCGATATGGGACATATCCCCTACTAAAGTCTGGAAGCAACCACTGGCGAAGAATCTTAACGCGACAAAAGTTTGTATTTCCACAGGCACGGCCATATTTCTGCGTGTTGGATGTTGCAAAGCACCCCTAAGCTCATCAATTAATCCAAGCAATCTGTATCTAGGTAACCGAAAGCGATCATAAAGTTCAGTGTCATCATACACATCCAAAGGATTTCTTCTATCACGGAACAATCTCTCCCTTCTTAAAGCTCTGCGATAATGTAAATCTCGAAACCAATGTACTACACCGACCATGCTTGCTTCGTTTACTGAAATACGCGCTACGCCAGGACCACGTCTGCTACCGAGCAGGCGTGACTTGGTGCTCGGTTTGACGCCACAACTTACTCTACGTCTCTTTCATGCACTCGGCTTAATTTTGCGCCTACATTCTGCGATTGAGATACGTCGGACGTAGCCTTACGTCCGTTTTATGCACTCGGGCCCTGGGAAATAACGGTTCATGCGCAGTAGACCTAGATAAATCAATTCCAAAAAGTATCAATTATTATTATATTATCTAGTTTTGACTCGCCTTGCTTAAAGGCTAAATAGATATGACATCAACAGCACCCAGTCAAATTAGTTCCAAAATATTCGACAGAATGTTTGGCAAATAGTAAAAATATACAATTCGTACAACTTGGCGGACTAGGCCTATTAAGCGTTTGTGACGAACTAAAGTGCGTCATTCGTGACGTAATTGATTATGACGTCAGCTTATACGTGACGTTGCTGATTATGAGGTCAGACGATCGTCTGATTGATCGATAAACTGGATTCCTCTATTGTGACACCATACTTCAGAGCATATGTCATTTAGCCATTTAACTTTTCGAGACAAGACACTACACATTTTGTATGTTGTAAGGAATATCCAGTTGCATATTTGAAACTACATTGATTGTGAAATGTTGGCTCCGATGGCAGCAACACCCTCCGGTCGAATAAGTTTCAAAATATTCAACAACTTTCCGATAAATTCGTCTGAAATATGAGACACTGGCCTTTCGCACATCGTCGTGTGAATTAGACCATGATCAATCACATTCGATAAAAGTGCAGGCCAATGGATCTTTCCAGTTTTAGCTATGCCCCACCCATCCCTAGCTAAGCTCCACCCACACTTCGCTGCGTTGTGATCGATCGATGCCTGAACGCGCTGACTATTAATTTCCAGAAAACTATGCAGGTAAGCTGTTGAAAATTTTAAAATTAATTTTGCAGCAACATCGCCCAGTCAAATTAGTTTCAAAACATTCAGCGGAATGTTTATTAAATAGTAAAGACAGTATACAACGCGTACAGCAACACATAGTACGTCTTCAATTACGCGTTCGTGACGTACTTATCTTTGTTATATATGACGTCATCGTGCATCATCGTAGGTGATTATGACGTCATATGACGGATTGGTAAACTAGAAAGGTCCATTGTCCAGCAACCATTTTGAGAATAATTTTTGTTGAAATACTGTCCTTGAATTCTGCGTTCACCTGATTTGAATTAATGTTTCAGACGATAAACGCATACATTTTCTGGCCAGTTGCTTTCCTAATGGGCGTGGCTCCGGAAGACTGTTCGCGAGTGGCCACACTTGTCGGCATCCGTCTATTTGTCGGGATTATACCGGCGTACGAGATGTTAGGAAACATTATGCAAAATAGGCTGGTCCTCGACAGATATGGCGCCAGATATAATGAGACCGGAAGTTGGTATTACTATGGAGATGACATCGTGTTAGCCGAAACGAACATGACTCTCATTAATGGCGTGTTGTCGGTATGTATTGAGATGACGGATAGACGGACGGGCGGGCGGGCAGGGGGCGTGTCGATCGGTCGGTCGGTCTGTCGGCGGGGCGGATCTAGAGGGTGTGCAGGGGTGCGCAGCCCTCCCTTTCTCTACGTGTGTGCCATTTTAACCCTCAAAATAACTATTTTAGCAACATAATTTGAAAAATATTGTGTTTTTATACTACTGAGGCTGCAGGAAATGACTTCTAAGGCCATCTAATTTGAAAAAATTTCCGGGGGCCCCTCAGACCCCCCCCCCCCGGCACAAGACAGGACCCTTCCCAACTTGCGCACCCCTCCCTCTACCAAAACCTTATCCGCCCCTGGTTGGTAGGTCTGTCGGTCAGTCAGCTAGGCACAGGTTGGTGGCAGGGTGGGCTGGCAGCCGGGTGGGCAGGTGGGATGGCAGGCAGACAGGCAGGATGGAGGCAGGGAGGAAGGGAGGGAAGGAGGGAAAGATGGGCAAAGGGATGGAGGAACAGATGGAGTGCGGGCGGGAGGGGTGGAGGGATGGTCGGAGCGAGTGATTGAGTGATTGAGTGAGTGAGTGCGTGAGTGAGTGGGTCCGTCGTCGGTCGGTTGGTCTGTCAGTCGGCAGGCCAGCGATCCCGCCAGCCAGCCAGCCACTCAGCCAGCCAGACAGGAAGCCAGCTAGCCAGCCAGCGAGCCAGCCAGCCGAACAGCCAGACAACCCCAGCCAGCCAGCCAGCCAGCTGTTGGTTGGTCGGTCAGCCAGCCAGCTGTTGGTTGGTCGGTTGGTCAGTCTGTCGGTCGGTCGATTGGTCAGTCGGTCGGTCGGTCGATTGGTTAATCGATTGATCGATGGAATAAAGTTATAAGTATTGTATCGCTGTTGCAGTTACTCTTATGTCTTACAACGTGTTCTGGGTTTTTTCACCAGGTTCGCTCTGAGTATATAGCCACATATGCTCTGTGCGGTTTCTGTGACTTGGTGGGTGGCGGTATCGCACTGGGCATGATACAGACACTCGTTCCTAATCGATTGCCTGTCGTCAGGAATTTTATATTTATGGCTCTGCTAGCTGGAAATATCGGGTGTTTCATCACAGCAGCGATTGCCGGTACGTACTAAAAGATTTTTTCTTGTGTTAAGATTTAAGGTCGGCCTGTATATATCGTTCACATGCAATATGTATGTTCTAAGGGGACACTATCACACTTACGACTCTTGTTAATAAAGTTGAACCATTATCAAGGAACAGTAGCCAATAGTTTAATATAACCCGAAACCAATGTACCAAGCTAAGTTTTTCAGGATATGTCCACGGCATCATTTTTTTAAACATATTTTATTGCATGTATTACAATGGGATTGGGCACAAGTTGTTCGAAACTTAGAAAAGCCCTCTCCCTACAGAAAAAATTTATAGGCGGCAAACATAAACATATACACAAAATAACAAAGTAAACGTATAAACAGATTAAATATTATAATACATGTACATCATATTGAGTATTTATATGATCGAGAGAGAGCGAGAGAGAGAGAGAGAGAGAGAGAGAGAGAGAGCGTGAGAGAGAGAGAGAGAGAGAAAGATCATGGGGGTGGGGGTGGGGGGAGGGGGAGCGAGAGAGAGATGCCAATAATTTTGCCCAACAGTAATATTTTCATGATGACCACCATAACAAAACGCCCAAGGGCCAGTGTTGCTCACCTGGATCATTTGCACCGGCATCATATGAAACAACATATCAAACCTCCCCAAGAATCCCCGCGGTGTCAACTTTATAATTTAATATGACATACAAGAAGGCTGCCATTTATCGGCAACGGCTATATTTTTCCATATTTGATTATTAAAATATAATAAAATCCAACAAATGTATTAGCTTATATGTTTTTGACATTAAGGAGGGCAAAATAATGAATTCTATATTATATTTCTCGAATTTGTCCAAATATAGGCGAAATTGTGCCAATGTGAAGCAACGAATACACTGTCTCGCGATCTACGCCGGAGCATGCCATTTATGTTCTTATGGTTTTGCTGTTTCTTAATTTTACAAATTAATGTTCAATGAATGGCAGCTATCTTGGACGCCAGGTTGAGTTTCCAAGCTGCCATCAGATGGATTGCTGAGGAGATTTGATATTGTTTTATATGATATTCTGGATCTCTTCTAAAAATAGCTTTTGTGTAAATTTGCTACACCACAAAAACTAAGGTTCCTGGACTAGATATCCTATCCATATTCTAGCGACCATCTGCATACTAGAACTACCAGACACTGGTGCTCAAAGGCAGGTGATGGAAATTGGAGCTGAATTATATATAAAAGCAATGTTACAAATTTGGTATACTGATATGTGTCACGTGACCATTTAAGTGTCTAGGGATTATATTTCTAGAAAAGATTGCTAGGCTTCAAAGTATTATTATTATTATTATTGTTATTATTATTATTATTATTATTATTATTATTATTATTATTATTATTATTATTATTATTATTGCAGGCCTGTATTATGACGAGACATTGGAATGATGCATATGAATACATCCTTTGGTTACAGTATAGGATCGCGTTTTTAGCCCTTATAACTCGGAGTTACCAGAATCTCAATTTCAAGCTAACCTTACAGGTAAGCTGTTGAATATTTTGAAGGTAATTTGACCGGAACATGGTGCCACTAGCTAAATTAGCTTCACAATATTCAGCGTTTTACGTTGGACATCCACATGTCAACATTCACAACCTGGCAACTAGAAAAAACAGCTTCCTTTAATATTGGGTCTGGAAAAACGATTTGATTGAATATTTCACGTGTTGGTGAAAGCGAAGAAGAAAACATCCTGATTGTAGATATTCCTTCTATGGATCCCATAACGCTTTCAACTCTGAATTCCCAGAACATGAATTTCAATGTAACTCTACAGGCAATCTGTTGAATATTTCAAAGCAAATTTGACAGGAACCTATTGCGGCCAGAGGCGGCAAAAGCTTATAGTCAAATTTAGCTTCAAAATATTTAACAGAATAATTCTTGCATTGATGAGGACTTTTCGTGTTTGTCCTTATGGGTTCAAACGTCTAACGGTTCTGCCTTTATAGAGATAGTATCTCATGTTCTTTAGTCGACAACAGACGAATCGACATTTAGCTGTGCACCTCCCCCATCTTTACCTATGCTCCGTCCATGCGGTGTTGTGATCGATCGAACTCTGCATTCCCAGAATCCCAATAGCAAGGTAACTATACAGGTAAGCTGTTGAATATTTTGAAATTAATTTGACTGGGTAATGTTGCTGCCATGGCCTATGGCAGCAACAGCGCCTAGTCAAATTAGTTTCAACATATCAAACAGAATGTTTACTAAATCGTAAAGCCATATAATTCGTGCACTTGACGGACTATTAAGCTTTCGTAACGGACTAGGATACGTCACTCATTACGTATTTTAATCGTGACGTCAGTCTACATCGGACGTAATTGATTATGGCGTCATATACTTGAGTGACAGAATGGATTAATCCATTGCACCTACCTAAACAGGACATTTGCTTTTGAGGCCAAATCATGGCTGGGTGTTTGAGTTGGCTGTTGTATGCCATCCTTGCTAAAATACATATCCTTTCTAACCAACGAGACTTTTCATAAAAGCATTGCTCGTTTTTAAATTGCCTGTAAGGTATTCAGCATGAGCATGTTTTGCACTATGTGAATATTGTATATGGTTGGGGTTTTTTTTTTATAAATACGTGTTGATAAATAAATAAAAGAAAACTCATTTATAACGTGCAAAAACTCCATGAAATAGTATGCTCTAAGCGTTGGTAATAAGACGGAATGACAAATCATTGTTCTAGTAATCTTGATCAGATAAAATAATAGACTTATTGAAATAGAAACGTTTTCAGACTGGATTCGAAAGAATGCAAAGTAGGAGATAATTAAAGTTATAAATGGAGACTGTTCCATTCAGAAGAGGTAGTGAAAGAAAAAGTATTTGCCCATATATGATGATTTTTGTCACGTGGATTTTCAGTTGTTTATTATTTTCGGGTGTAAGTGCACGGCCTGGAGCGTATGGCCGTAGAGTTCAAGTTCAAGTTCACTTTATTACACTCAGGCCTTGTATAGGCATATGAGGTATTACAGTTGATACTATATTTTATGACGGTAGATTTTATCTACATAATTATATTCAATATAGATTTTTCGGCAAAATGCGATTCGTACACTAGAAAGTAGCACAAGGAGAAGGGTCGAAATAATCGACAGCTATTAGATTGTGACTCAAATCGTACGCTTGAAAATGGCACAAAGGAAAGGTAACTTGAGAAATATTTTCAGCCAAATTAGTTTCAAAATATTCGGAAGTCATTAAATTTCTAATTTATAAACGAGGTACAATTCGTAAAAGGCACAAAGAGAAACTCAATTGAACACATTCACAGGTCAAATTGGTTTCAGAATACCAAACAGTTATTAAATTGATCGTAGAACTTGGTGCCATAATGCGTACACGGTGATAAGTCAAGCCGCGGATTCATTTGCGCTAGAGAGAGAGATACAATGAATGAATCCACTTTTAACTATGCCCCGCCCATTTCTAGCTAAGCTCCGCCCATTTCTAGCTAATCTTCGCCCATGAGATTCCCGCGTTGGGATAGATCACACCGTGAATTTCCCAACTCCCAATATCAAGGTAACTATACATGTAAGCAGTTGAATATTTTGAAACTAATTTGACTGGGTGCTGTTGCTGCCTATGGCCTATGCCAAAAACAGCACCCAGTCAAATTAGTTTCAACATATTCAAAAGAATGGTTATTAAATAGTAAAGACATGTAATTCGTTCACCTGGCGGACACGTAACCCAACAGGCACGTGACGTTGATTCAACGTTGAAACAACGTCGTGTGCCTGCTGGGAAGCGTTCACGACGGACTTAGCTACTTCATTCGTTACGCATTTTCATTGTTACGTCTGCCTACATTTGGCGTAATTCATTACAACGTCATATATTTTTGTGACAGATTGGATTCATCCATTCTGGCTGCAGTATTTTGTACTTTCATGAGCGTCTCAGTGAGCACGTTTGGAGCACCAACAAGGAGACTATTACAATAGGCAAGCCTAGATAGGACCAAAAAGTGAGGTAATCGTCACTTTTGTCACGCATTTACTGATGATGCTGATACTAATACGCTGAAGAAAACACTACCCTTAATTCACTACCAGAAACTATACCTAGACCCTTTCTACGTTGCAAGACAATGGATGATTCTAGTTTATCCATCAAGCACATGACGTCATAATCAACTACGTGGCGTGTAGACTTACGTCATAATCATTTACGTCATGAAAGGTTTAGCTAAGTTCATCACAAACTCTTAATTGATGACGGTCTAAGCGTTATTGTACGAACTGTAGAATATTTTGAAACTAATTTGAATGGCGCTGTTGCAGCAACAGCACCCGGTCAAATTAGTTTCAAAATATACAACAGCTTTCCTGACGGTATAGTTTTCTGAGAATTGATAGTCAATGAGGTCAGCGATCGATCCCAACACGGGCGAACCGTGGGCAGAGCCTAACTAGAGATGGACGGGTCATAGTTAAAACAGGAAAGGTCCATTGAATATGGCGTGTAGCTACCGTGATAGTACCCAGTGCAGTCTTTGCCAATCTATTAGATGAACATACTAATAGAGTCTTGGTCTAGTCATCGTTGTGGCATAGCTTGTTTGACATCTATGCTTTAATATCGCGTCAACAGTCCATTATCTGTTCATCGGATGTAAGAATTTAGGTCTGAAAGCTGTTTATATGCTGGGGTATCATCGGCGTAGAAATGATGTTGCAGACTGTGATTATCAATGATTGATCACAATTGTTTCACATGGCGTGTTGGAGTGTGAATTGTAGGGCCTACTGACATTTTGCCATTATCTGATTGTGTGCGTGCGTGCGTGCGTGCGTGCGCTCGTGCGTGCCTGCTTGCGATCAGGATTTCCGATTTGGGTTTCAAAGAGTTCTACTGAGTTGGGTGCCAAGATGTTAAATATATATGCACGGTGGTATCCGCCCTTACCTGCTGATCGAGGCAGTAAGAAATCGTGGTTTATGAACCGATTTATGAGTGACGTTTACGATAATGAATTCGTATGCATGTAATCTCTCATCTCTTTGATCTCAACACACATTTTACAACATTATTCTTATCGCGTTATGAGGTTATCCAGTTCACGTACCCATACCCGCTTCTATGCATTTTTCAAACAATGTGAATGTGTGATGTTGCTCGCTATGAAGCAACACGGATGCCCATTGTGGTAAACTGTCCTCTGTCCACATCGCTTCATAAATTTCTTTATCGGGATGTGACGTTAATAGGACAATCAAATGCAAAAATGTAACATTATCGGACTCATCATCATTGCCATGCCGGAGATAATTATCTTGGATATCCATTATTACATTCTCTTTATATCTTCTTCCAATTTCCATTGACGTTCCGTGAGGTATTATGTCGGAAAGGCAATTATTCAGACAAAGGACGTTACTGGCCTAGCTATGATGCAATTACAAATAGATTAACTCCCTAGAAGCTTTATTATGGTAGTGAAATATGTAACAAATGTATCTTTCCATAGGTTTCAATACAGCGAAAATATATCCATGACCACACCGCTGATGTGTGTATCCTGTGGCCTACTGCGCCGTTACGGCGTAAACCAGGCGTAACACAACGTCTGACGTTAGTCAATGTGTAAAATATGGACTAGCGTCGGACGTTATGTTGCGCTGTTTTACGCCACAACGGTGCGCTAGACCCATGGCGAGATTACTCGCATAGCTTAGATAGATATTGCCAAAAGGAACAGATTTACCAAGGATGGTGCTTATCCATCAACAAATTCAATTTATCGATCAATCATATGACAATATAATCAAATACCTCACATGAAGGCTGACGTCATAATCAATTACGTCATGAATAACGCGATTTGGTCTGTCTTAAACACTTAATAATCCGGCAAGATGTACTATTTAATAAACACTATTTTGAAACTTTTGAAACTAATCTGAGTGGGTGCTGTTGCTGCTAGGCACCCAGTCAAATTAGTTTCAAAATATTCAGCAGCTTACCTTATATATATGCGCGTGAACGTCATCTGTATGTCTATAAGCTATAGAGGAATTGAGCTTTAGCTATTCCCCGCCTATCTCTAGCTAGGATCCACCCATGCTTTGCCCGTGTTGGGATCAATTAATCCCTGCATGATCTGAATCTCAATTTCCAGAAAAACTATACAGGTAAGCTGCTGAATATATATATATATATATATATCTATATATATATATATTTTGGTTGAGTGGGGTGGGAAGTGGCGAGGAGAGCGAAATATGGAATGCACACTTAGAACATGCGGGAAGTGGCGAGGAGACCGAATTATTGAATGCTCACATAGAACGCGCAGTCGATGACGCGCTATCTCACATTCTCATGCTTTCTACAACCTAACCCGCTGTCCCCACCTGCGCACCACCTCCGCAGGTGGAGGAGGACAAAATAAATGTCATCTGACAATAGGTGGTAACTCACAAATTTGGTTAATTCTATCAGACGGTTTCGCAGGAGCATGATAGATGGAATTTGCATGATTTTTGTCATTTTAGATCCGACGCTTACGCTCAGGTGACATAGTCTAATGTAAATCGCATCGCACAATCCGCAATCAAGTGGGTAATTGACATGTGACAAATTTGGTTAAATTCTTTCAAATGCTTTCAGAGGAGATAACCAGACCAACATGTGGACGGGGAGGCAGACGGATACGATTGCAACATACCAGCAGTACAGTCCACCTCAACAACAAGGGCAATTTTGTATTGGATACCTGCGAAAGTTAATCTGATTGGAGATTGGATAAAGTGCTTAATAACAATCTTAACCATTGCACGCAGGGAGCGGAAACGCCAAATTCTTTATGATGTAGCGAATATTCCATTGAATGTTTTTGAAACTAATTTAGCCCAAAGCTAAATTAGTTTCAAAATATTCAACGGCTTTCCTGTATTGTTGTCTTGGTTTTGAGACACAGGTATCTAAATGGTTGATGTGGAATATCATTTTGAAAGCGTTGTAGAAATATAATATTCCCACGTACAGGAAAGTCGGTCAAATCTATCAGTGCATGTCAATATTATCACTATTTTTATTCACCAGCTGTTGAATGGGCAACTGAGAAGTTGCTTGTGTGTGCTTTCTCTGTTGGTATCACCATTCTCCGCGTTATGCTCATTACATTAGACATGAGTAGATGTAGACGGCACACAGGATCTCTATTGTAGTCTACAATCCTCTCATCGATAAATAACACCACGCACATTAGTATATTAACGTGCCAATGAATATAATTACGCAATCGGACACTACTGTTTACAATTTGCCAAATTGTTTTATTGCCCGAATCGAGTTTGTTATTAGCTCTCATCTTTGTCCATTTCAAACCATTGCCGCTGTATGATGGTATTGTCCTATGCAGCTACATCTCATCACAACACACCCCTCCTATGGTGAGAAAGCTTTCAGAAGCTCGTATTCTATATAATCAGTCTATTTAAATGCCATGGGATGTTTGCAATTAACGCTTTACACTTACACTATTGACGGTACTGCAGCTGGCATGGCTGGCTGTTTAGAATGTGCAACCATATTAAGATAAGACATCAATAAAATAGATTACCATAACATCTGAATAAAACGTTCATTTTCAAAACTATTTATATAGAAAATATGTTTTACTACGTTCGAAGCTCAAATACCAGGTGTGTTTACACGGGTTGGAGTTATAAATTTCAATTGCTAAATGGAAATATTCTATGCGCATGGACGTTCTCGGTGCTAATCTTATTTTAACACGCAATAGGTGCTGCTGACCAGAGATATATCGCACGGCATGATTTGGTACATTCAACCTGACGCCAAAGAAGCAAGAAAGTTATTAATTATTACCATGATAACGCAGCTTACTGCGTCGGTACCGGGTCAATGCTACTCTGTACTGGCCCAGTACCAGTCCAGTAACACGCATTACTGGGCAGGGTATCCACCATAACATATATGTAGTGGTTTGTAAACATATATAGACTTAGAATAAATGATAATTGTGGTGTTGGTGATGGTGGTAGTGGTGGTGGGGATGGGGTGTGGGTGGGTGGGGATGATGATGATGATGATGATGATGATGACGATGATGAGGCAATCAGGTTTAACAACCTTCTTCAATTTGCTTGTTATGAGCATAAAATCACATTTTTGTTATTTCTCGTCTTTAGTGTTTTTAGAGTGTTTTGTTTTAGATCGTCAACACTTAAAAAGTGTGTATTCTGGTGTCCTGTGTGTTCATGATATTAGTTACCCCATTGTACATATTGTAATGCTTTCTGAGCGCGCTTATTCGCTAGCATTCCAGGGAACCGTCCACACTCTCACTGTTGCATAACCCTCAATTATAGTGGGTCCGTGCTGACAAGCTTGAAGTGTTTTAGATTAAGCATTGTGGCCAGTTGTGATTCGTAATGCTCGCAAGAGTTTGCGATGATAAGCAACGAATTTGTTCAAGAGGGTCGTTGGTGTTGGTCGGCTGTAATAGTTGCCTAACGTTATTACGACACATATAGCATCGCGTGTATGTACCTCTTGAATTTCAATGGAACTTCACAGTTGTCAGTCGGCGTGGAAACTGGAAAAAACAATGTTTCAGATGCACAGCGATGTGCAAAATCGGTTGAAATGCAGAGGGAGGAATGATCCAAAATTCTCTTTGCCTCGCCCGTCGCCCGTAAATAAGGTACTTTAGTCATTAGTCGCCTTTGTTTGTGTCTGCCAGGTATACACACGTGGATACGCTTATGCCGTTATTCGTGAAGATAAATTGTAGATGTTAGTTGTTTTGCTCATATTCGAAGCAGGTGATCAAGAGGCCCCTTCCTTTGGCGGATTGTACCCCATCTGCATATTCCCTCTCTAGTACTAGTGCCATGGCTATATCCGAGACTGGGAGTTTAGTCTTGACGAATTTTCCCGAACACAAAATAGAGCTACAGCGATGGAGCAGGTGGGAGCTCTGGTTACAAACCATCTCCTCCTCCTGATACGTCAAATCTCTGCAGAAAGAACTTATGTGACGGGAATGGTTAATTTTCTTTTTGTAAGCAGGCGTCTCACCAGATGTAGATCGTCATCATCTCAATCGTTTTGATGATATAATAGACCTTTACACTTAATCAATCTATCGTATGACGTCATAATCAACTACGCAACGTGTAGAATGACATCACAATGAATGTCGTCATGAATGGCGTAGATAAGTACGTCATGAACGCAAGACGGACTATGCGTTGTTGTACGAATCGTATGTTTTTATTATTTAATAAATATTCTGTTGAATATTTTAACCTAATTTTACTGCGCGCTGTTGCTGCCACAGGCTTTCTGAATCTCCATTTCCAGAAAACTATACAGGGAAGCTGTTGGATTTTTTAAATTAAAAAATGACTGTGCATAGGCAGCAACAGCACCACATCAGCGCCCATTCAAATTAATTTCAAAAGATTCAACATAACGTTTATTAAACAGATATAGACATGCAATTCATACAACTTGACGGACTATTAAGCGTTTTTGACGGACAAAATTCATGACGTAATTGATTATAGCGCCAGCCTACATGTGGCTTAATTGTTTATGACATCATATGTTTGACTGACAGACTGGGTTGTTCTATTACAGCTTAACTCCAACCACATGTTACGCGTGGTGGAATCGATTTGTAGTTTTGCAAACTGAATTCCCAAAATCTAATTTTCAAGATAACTATAAAAGTAACATGTTGCCTGAATATTTTGAAACTAATATGACCGGTGGAGGGGGCTGTTCTACAGCTCCCAATCAAATTAGTTTCAAACATAGAACTTGTAAATTTACCAAAGATGGACAATCCCTGCACTTTCGTTACAGACATTTCCAGTTACATATGCCATTTTCATGGAGACGTCAGCTAACACATGGCGTACTTTATTATGACGTCAGATACTTGAGTGACAGAGTGGATCCCTCAACATGTATAAGAATAGATAACGTCAGATACGTGTTTTGCTTCGGATGTTTCTTTGATGTTAATCACATAGAAGTCAGCGTGCCGCACACTGTGTAACATATTGCCTAACCATAATATTAATATTCCACAACGCTTGCTAAAAATGTAGGAAATGTTATCAGATTTACGATAGAAACGTAATGAACGGCTTTCCACATTTAAAGCAACTTTGATAAACCGGTATCGCCGCATTTCTTAGATAACGTTCCAGATATCCGCGTATATGGTGAATCCTGCTGCTTTCAATTTGAAACTCCCTAAATGCTCGTGTAGCGTATATACTGGCCCCTTTTCCGTAAAGACCATTTCGAAGATAAATGTAGTAGGTTAAGGGGAACTGTCCGGTTTTACCTATGCCCCGCCCATCTGTAGCTAAGCTCCACCCACACCTCGCCCGTGTTGGGATCGATCGATCTCTGCTGGCTATAAATTTCCAGAAAAATATACAGGTAAGCTGTTGAATATTTTGAAACTAATTTGCCTGGGTGAAGTTGCTGCTGCCGCCCATGGCAGCAACAACGCCTAGTAAAATTAATTTCAAAATATTCAGCAGTATGTTTATTAAATAGTAGAGCGATTCAGTTCGTACAATGTGTCGGATTATTAAGCGATTAAGACGGACTAAATCGAGTCTCGATTATGACGTCATCCTACACGTCGCGTAGTTGATTATGACGTATAATGATGGATTGATAAACTATAAAAAGGTCCATTCAATCAGTATTACATTATCATTTGAGTTATTTAAACGGAAATGTGTCTGGGAATCTGATGTGTTTCACGGTTAAGCGTTGGATGTTAATGTATAAATAGTGGGCGTAACCGTATAAACAAATGAACAACCATAAGCAACTCTTAAGCTATGCATACCAGAAAACAATTTCTGAAAATTTAAGGCGGGAATGACTAGCTAGATTAGCAGTGGCAAGTTTTTGAAAAATTGTCTTTTCTTGGTCTGAAAATGGACATTGGCCAAGATGACTAGAAAGAGGCCGGTTTTGGCCGGTTTTACTGCTAAGGTAATTTGATTACTTATTTAACGGTCGCACCAGAAACAATTGTTTGCGCAGCTGTTTTGAGAGATGTCCTCATAAAGGTGTCAGCTGTAATGGCGGGTTCCAATTTTTCACTAAATCACATGACGTCATAATCAACAAGGTGACATGTAGGATGACGATATTATCAACTGCATCATGATAACGTAGCTAAATTCGTCACGGACGCTTAACTGATGACGGACTAAGCGTTGGTGCACGAATTGAATGTCTTTATTATTTAATAAACACAGGCAACAACAGCACCAGGTCAAATTAGTCGCAAAATATGCAACAGCTTACTTGTATAGTTTTCTGGAACTTGATAGTCTGGGAGTTCATTGATCGCGCCCAACACGTGCGAAGTATGGGTGGAGCTTAGCTAGAGATGGGCGGGCCATAGCTAAAACTGGATGCCCCCATTTCTCTGATATCTAATATTGTCTGCCTATTATTGATGGAGCTGCTAACAAGTTATGTTCGCATCGAGGCTTCACGTGTATGATGTGATTTATTGGTTTCAGCATCCATGTGACTATTACAATATATCATTCAAATAGATCTTGATTTTAGGGATTAGAATATTTGTGAAACGATATAGTAGATAGGCATACAGCTTTTTACGATGAGCATCAGTTAAACTAATTTAACAATTCCGCCGGTTTGAAATTTTACGGTCAAGATCAAACATGTTTAAAAAATTTATGAATGAATATCTTAAAAATCAGATGATTCTATCGGCAGTTGTGAGTAAGGATTATCTGGGTAGTTTGGCAAATCTGCGTACGTGTCTCTTATTATTACAGGGAAATATCAACCTTCATCAAGGAAAGCGGCGCGGGGTGGTGGGTGAATTATAAAAGAGTGGTGATACGCTGGTAAGAACGGACGAAATAATGTCACAATACCTTCGTATAATATATACATGTATCCGTGAGCGTGTACACATCCACGCTCACAAACATACAGATGGCCAAAGGTTGGATCACCGACGTGCTAATTCACCTTTCCAGAGTACCCACCCATCATATGACGTCATAATGAACTGCGTGATGTATACAATGACATCATAATGAATGACGTCATGAATGACATCGATAAGTACGTCACGAACGCATATTTGATGACGGTCTATGGGCTGTTGTACAAATTGTTTGCTTTTACTATTTAATAAATATTCTGTTGAATATTTTGAAACTAATTTGACTGGGCGCTGTTGTTGCCTATGGCAGCAACAGCACCCAGTCTAATTAGTTACAAAATATTCAACAGCTTCCCTGTATAGTTTTCAGGAAATTGATGGCTAGGGCATTCGGGGATCGATCAATCCAAACACGGCGAGGTGTGGGTGGAGCTTAGCTAGTGATGGGTGGGGAATAGCTAAAAATGGAAAGGTTCATTATCTGCACTGCCATCTTCCAGAAACCCTATAATAACAGCACATCGACCACTCAACAACCGGGGATATTCTTCATCGTAAATAGGCCAATTTACCTTTCCCATGCTGAAATACCAAATATCCATAAAAATCAAAAGTACCATGAGTATAAATAGTAAATTTTACATTGTGAGATTAATTTTGACTAGAAATCGTTGCAACTGAATATGCAGCAACTGTTTCAAGTGAAATTAATTTCAAAATTTCAACAGTATATTTATACAAGTGTTTGTGACATTGAAAAAGGGTTAGATCGAATCAGAGGATCGTCGTATTATTCCGGAAATTGTCACGCCAAACACACCTTCGCGCTTAGATAATAATTACCTGTATAATTATTGTCAATTTTCCAAGAAATGCGACTGAAAATTTCAAGAAGTGCTGATTGTCTCAGACAATAAAAATTATGGACAACATAATGCGAGGTTCAGTCGAGGCCAGCGACGTGTGCGACCTGCACATCATCAGCGTCAAAGTGCTAAAGCTCTCTTAAACCCTTGGTGGAAACACTACGCTCTGGTGATGATGAAAGGCGTAAGGATTTTAACTTTTTCCTCCTTGAAATGTCCGTGTCCCAATTTTACAACAACCATATGAGAAAGCTGTTGAATATTTTGAAACTAACTTGGCTCGGAACCGTTGCTGCCTATGGCAGCAGGCAGCTGCAGTTCCCAGTCAAATTAGTTTCAAAATGTACAACAGAATGATCCTTACAGAATAAATAATTGACCGTTTGTAATATATATGAGAGGTAAATAATTACGTGACATCAGTTATAAGCAGAACAGTTTTATAATGAATGAGTCAAAGTATTCAAAGATAATCAAATTCTCTTAAAAACGCTTAATAGTCCGTCAAGTTGTACGAATTGTATGTCTTTACTATTTAATAAATATTGTGTTGACTGTCTTGGAACTAATTTGACTGGGCGCTCTTACTGCCATATGCATCAACAGCACCCAGCCAAAATAGTTTTAATATATTCAACAGATTACCTGTATAGGAACCTGAGATTCAGAGAGTACAGTGATCGATTGAAGCTAACACGGGCAAAGCGTGGGTGGGGCTTAGCTAGTGATGGGCGGGCATCGTTAAGACTGGATTCCTCCAGTTACGCCATGTTCATCCACAAAACGCGAGATTATTATTGCAATTTAATTATACAAGACGACAATTCTGGGATAATATTATGAAACGTACCGGGTTCACACAGAGCATAGCTCATGAACTACATAATGACACACTTGTTATTCTCACAGCGTTTATATATAAGCAACAGATCACTAGACGTATTATGGTTAGATAAACATCAGCAGATGGCATGGTTAATTGCTAGGTGGATCACTGCCAGTCAGGATTTCTCAGGAGGTTATAATTCTGAGAGAGTATTCTATACTCGTGACGTTTCAGCTTCACATCAAAGAAATATATTAAAGTTCCCAGCGCGAGCTGCCAATTGGGATTAATTTATGACAAACACTGACGACTACGAAACAGCAAAGTTACTCTCACTATCTGGCAAAGATGCTGTGAATTTACTAGGATGCTACTCATAATTACCTTGAGCCAACTATAAATATCATCACACATACTATCGTACAACATCATGATCCCTCTGACGTCTCTCTCTCTCTCCGTCCTCTCGCTCTCTCTCTCTCTCTCTCTCTCTCTCTCTCTCTCTCTCTCTCTCTCTCTCTCTCTCTCTCTCTCTCTCGCCCTCTCTCCCCCTCCGTTCTTCCCCCACTCTCTCTCTCTCTCTATCTATCTCTCTCTCTCCCCTGATCTCTCGTTCTCTCTCACACACTCTTTCACTCTCTCTCTCTCTCTCTCTCTCTCTCTCTCTCTCTCTCTCTCTCTCTCTCTCTCTCTCTCTCTCTCTGTGATTTTCACACACGTTTCTCTAGCGGGAGAAATCTATCAAAACTGCAACAGCTTTCGACAAACTCAGCTTCAAGTAGGATATCTGTCTTCATTCTACCAAGTCTTCGACATAAACGTCATTTATATGACGTATGAAGAATACAACCGAGATGAATAATATATATTAATGATTTAAAAAATCTATTCACATTTGTAGGACGGCCACGTCAGATTGTCTTTCCAATATGGACTTGTCGCTATGACTTGTGTCGTTTTAGACAAAATTCGGTAATCTAGCGTCTCCACTGTTCTTCGTAAAAGATTTTAGAAAGGCCTGGCGAATCGGTCTGTTCCCAAGCCCATATATAAGCGGGTTCACGGTGGAATTAGTAAAGGCGAGTAGCAGCAGAATCCGCCAGACGAGTGGATCGGTTGGCTGATTTGTACAAAGTAGGATGCACAATACGGAGGCTGGCGAGTATGATACCAAGAAATAACCAACAGTCACTAAAAGAACAACGACAACTCGGAATTCAGCGCTGGCACGACTCTGGTCTTTCGGAACACTGTCTTGAACAGTTGATGGCAGAGTCACGATGCTTCCTCTTCTCGCTCGTTCGTTTGTTATCCGCCTGGCTTGGGAGAGTGCGACACAAAAGATTCGTGCATAAAGGACCAGTTCTAGAGCGTACACCACGAATAAAGAGGATATGAAAAGTATTATGTACTTACATGGGAAGATTACTATAAAGCTACATATTCGATATGCTTCTAGCCAATGGCTGCGTTCTTCAAGACGGTTCCATAAAATTGCGGGAACACCTCCGAGTAAAACAGGAAGCAGCCAACACAAAACAATAGTCACTGTAATAACCCGTTGCTTCACGAATCTGCTATGGTAGAACGGGTGTATAATGGCTAGATACCTCTCACACGCGACTGCCAGAAGATGGAACAACGAAACTAGGGGCACGCAGACGATGCAGCCGTTCAGAAACACGCACATTACTTCATTGAGATAGAATTTTCCCAGGAAATTTATAAAATTTAGTGGAGTTACTAGAGCGCCAACAAGTAAGTCACTGAGCGCAAGGGAAAATAAGATGAAGTTCGTCGCTGTTTGTAAAGATTTGTTTCGGCAAATCACGTAGATGAAAATAGCATTTGTTGTGATTGTGAGAATGGAAAGGCTTACGAACACTACCACCACACCAGCATCCAACCCGTACGCCAAGTCCACGGAGGCGTTCGCGTGCTGAAGGGCATCCAGTCCGGAATCCAGTGTGTCCATCTTCGACTAGGTGCATGGCAGTCCTGGAATGTCTTTAAGTGTACATGTCTAGATATAGTCCATTTTCAGCTTCAAATACAAATAGTAGTAATTATCAAACCTGTATTTGAAAGTGTAACATGTCATACTGGCAGAATAGACCGTTTGCATTTAAATTTATCCTGCAATGAATGTATTCCTATGTTATGTCCAGAAAGATTTGGGCAATCCCCAAGACGTCTTAGGCAACTTCAGTCTATATGTGTAATCGAAAGTATCCCGTTGGCTACTAAGCATTTTATGGATCTTCATATTTCTTTCTTAAGCACGATACCTTCTTGATAGCCTGTAAATAGAAAAGTATACCATATTCTGTTAGCGTATTATAAGCGTAAGTACTGGTGTTACAGGAGTAATTCTTAAACAGCGCAACTTTAATTTAACTTAAAATTTCTAACAGCAACATTTAATAATGTTACGTGTTAACTGAGGAACTTTTGTTTACAAACACTACATTTTTAATTGAATTTTTTCTTGTTTCCTGTTTATTCACATAGTTCGCGTGCGAATTATATGCCATTTTATTTAATAAACATGTTGGTGAATATTTTGAATCTAATTTGACAGTTAGTTTTAAAATATCCAACAGCTTACCGATATAGTTTTCTGGAAATTGATAGTCCGGAATTCAGGGAACATGGGCGAAGTGTGGGTAGAACTTAGCTGTAGATGGACGGGGCATAGCTAAAGCTAGATTCCTCCATAGAACGACATACAGGTCTAGCTATGCCACATCCATTTCTCACTGAGCACCGCCCACTCTGCGCGCGCATTTGATCGATTTAACACATTGCACCATGATTTCCGAGAATATCAATCTCAAGAACCGCTCACAGTAAAATTATTTTCAAGATATTCAACAGAATGGTCAATAAATAACTTTTGTGATTGTCAATTTGGACTTTCACGATGAACCTATGTCATATTATTTGTGACGTCAGCTAATATGATGACGTATTTGATTATGGCCTCAGATACTTGAGTAACACATCGGATCCATCAATTTTATTTTGAATGCTCTATATATGTGTAGTCTGCATTGTGGTATACTGTGTTCTGCGGCTGCAGAAGTTTGCATCATTGGCAGGTCCAATCAATCAATCCGTGTTCTTTGGCTACTGTGTCTTGTGCTGAACCTTCAGGTTCTTCTTGGCCATCAGTGTACCAAATCCGGCTTACCTTAGATCATTACGTAGCACACTCAGCGGGTTTGTGCAGTAGCGTCATCTACGAGCTTTTGTAGATGTTGGCACCGAGTACAGCATATTCTAAGGCTTTCTGTTCAGGTGTGTCCATAGTGACAGTCCCAGAGCATGGCCAAACATGACCCATCCTTTGGGGTCTGCCTCCACTGACAGTGAGACTGTATTGTATATACTATATAACGAGTTGCTGGTTATTATTCTTTCCGGCCAGCGATGCAGGTTATAGTACGATGATGTCAGCGATGGCAGGTATTAATCTTATCTAGAACTGCCAGCGAGGATGCCCAGTTGTTACAGCTATATAACATCAGTGACACGTGGGTGGCATCATACACGCATAGGTTTTTGGCCAGATGGGTCTGTGATGCACGGATCCACCGTTTCTAATAGGGCTGGAAGGAAATGTTTCCAGTGACGCAATGTGCAATCATGTTAGAGCAGCTGCACATTAGTGAACCAAGGAATTTGCTCTTCTTCCATTTTTCCTTGCCACACAGCGGGATGCCTTTGTCACTGACTTCGACTGTTAGTGAGAGGTGTACGTGATTATCCATCTCGTTCCTGGCATCGTTCATCATGAGATTCATATTCTTATGTTGTTCTGCAGCTATAGGGAGAAGGTTATCGAGAAGCTTCTTTTCCTCATCTGTGAAGTTTGCATCGTCTGTGTACTCCATCTCTAGTGGGAGTCCCGGTGTAGATAATGGTGGGTTTGGTCTCGTGGAGCTCAGTCAAGGTAGCATGTAAACAGCAATGGAAACATTCCATCTCCCTGTTGAGAGCCAAAATAAGTCTTGAACGCTACATACTCTACATTTTTGTCTGATGAGTCTGCTATCTATTATTAGATTGAATACATGCTATCATGCAGCCCGTTAATGACTAAATTTGTTGAAAAAAAAGAAATTATTTACTTATGGAATGTCCATTTGCAGGCCAAGAGAAGGCAATTTTTGAAAACCTACGTTTGGAATGACTGGATCCGTTATCGGGTCAGTCATTCCAGTGATAAATCTTAAAAACCCGCCTTCTCTTGGTCTGCAAATGGATTTTCCCAAGACCACTACAGAGGCCGGGTTTGGCCAGTTTCGTGGTAAGATGGTTAATTCTTGTTGAAGAATTTGAAGCGAATTTGATTGAAAATTATTGTTGCCAAGGCAGCAATAACGCCTAAGCCTTGTTCTCATGCATCCGCTATTTTGGTAAATAACAGGTATATCGGCTAACATTCTTATTGGACTGCCTCGTGTCACGGAATAAAGACGTCACTTATTTCTGAAACTTAAGCCATGTTCTCACTAGAGACTAACGTATGGCGCTATTCCTGACTAGTGAGAACTCGGCCTTAATTTGGCAAACTCATTGGTTTATCTTCCGATGTATCATTATTGCTTCCATATGCGAGCGCAACCTATTCCCTCAAAATTTGACAGGTAACTTTATCGTCATCATATTCTCACATTCTTCACCAGGTAGCTACGGTTATCAAATTATCGCACTCGCCGTTAGGTAGCGCCATCGCCCAATCCAGGATTATTTTCCACCAGTGTGTGAATGCAAGAAGTTATTGGTTTGATTGGTGTCCATCGAGTCCCTGATTCCAGATCCCATTCACGCCATATATAGGCTGGTTTTATTTCAGTCTATTATTAGAAGTTATTGGTTTGGTTGGCGTCTATCGAGTCTCTGATTTCAGGTCCAATTCACGGCATTCTAGGCTGGTTTTTATTTCAGTCTGTTATTGGTAACTTCCCCAGCTTTTACACTGGTACCCATTTATACTTTTGGGTGGAGCGAGGCAACAAGGAGTAAAGGGCCGGATGATTACCAGTCGACCACGCCAACCAATCGACTCCCAAGTGAAAGAAAACAAATGTATTGGCCAGGGACGGATTTAGGGGTGTGGGGCGTGTCTCACGGTGCACGGGACACCGCCCCCCCCCCCCCATTCCCTGACAAGCAGACCAAAACAATTATTTTATTAAATTATTTTACAAAATAGCCAAATCACATCATTATGGTGTTTACACACATTTACTGTTCGGTTTTCAAATTCTACATTTAATGACTGCAACTATAGCGTTAACTTATTATCAATGAACACATATAATCTAAATTATGATAAATAATAAGAACCCCGTGTCGGAGAGATTCACTATGTCTGTAAATACGATTTGTTGAGAGACATGAGGCATTTGAAGTGTTTTGTAAGTTGTACATTGCTACAGAGCAGTCATTGTGTGAGATGGCGAATGATAGACGTTATAACAGGGATACTAATCGAGATGCACAAGCTTTTCAGTCAGTAATCAATAACTTTCAGTTCATAATCACCTTAGTTTTAGTCAAGAATAGTATCAAGCTTCAGGTAGGGCACAGGATGCGATTAATGCATACCAAAACATCAATGATGTGGTGGCTACAATTCTGAAGGTTAGAGAGCAGATAGATATCAAGTTTGCCAAATGGTCTAAAGAAGGGAGTGAGATCGTCAAAAGCATCAATGTTGAGGCAAGCCTTCCAAGAACATGTAATCGTCAGCAGAACAGGGCCAATACTCCCGCTAACACACCTGAAGACTACTACAGGAGAAGTTTAGCCATCTCATATCTGGATGAACTTGTATCAGAAATTGAGCATCGATCTCCTCATCCAAGAACGATAAGTGTCAGCAGTCTGTATCTAATTCCAGCCATCATATACAAGAGCAAAGAGCCAGTCAAAGCAAACGTGCAAGACTTTCTAAAGAGATATGAAGCTGATCTTCCCAGTCCTTGTGGTGTAAATATAGAATTAGAGCTTTGGGAGAGAAAGTGGAGAAGAACAGAAATTGACCTCCCCAGCACAGCAAGTGATACCCTCAATGTCTGCAGGAAAGAAGACTTTCCCAATATCCATCGGTTTCTAAGGATCCTTTGCACCATTGGTGTTACCTCATGTGAAACAGAAAGGGCTAACGGTGATCTTAGCTATCTCAAGACATACTTAAGAGCAACACTGGGACAGGACAGACTTAATGGGTTGGCTCTGATACATGTCCATTATGGCATGACAATCGATGTAGAAAAGGTTGTCACTAGTTTCACTAGATGTCATCCACGAAGACTACGACTTGTTAATATGATAGAATCAGACTGAGATCGTTAGTTCTAATAATTATTTTCTATTAAGTTCTCAGAGTTAGTCTTTTTACACATCGTATTAGGTTTCTTTTGACTGCCTTTGTAATTTGTTGGAAAGCATTTAGTTTTGCATTAAACTAATACAAATTTGATAGTGATTTGAGTTTATAAACTATGATCTAAAGATCCGGGAGCTGCATCACTCTGACAATATAAATGTTTTTATCTAATTTACTCCCCCCCCCCTCCCCCAACCCCACACCCCTCGGGACTGGTGAAACAATTTCAATTTTGTTCGTCATGAGATTAACCCATTTCTAATCTTAATTAGGATTTTCTACATTCACCCATTATGTCCAAAATGTCATGGGAATATATCCTCAAATATCAAACAGAAAAGTATATCCACAAAACAGCTGAAAATGCTGTTAAATGCCATTTCAGAGCATCTACTTTACAAAAGATTTCAAGGGGCGAACCCCCAGACTCCCGCAGTAGGGGTGGGGTTGGGGTGGGTTGGGTTGGGTTGGGGGGCACCTCAGATCCTATAGCCTCTGAAAGACCAACCGTACCACACCATAGACTTCGCCTGTGTCAATTAAAAGGCAGGCCATAGTCAGTGGGGGCAAATTCTTATGAAAAAAAATTTAAGAGTAAAATTACCATTAAAATATAATAATTTGATCAGCCATCTGATGATTCATATTCACCTCCAGAAATGCAGCAGAGGCCATGCTCCCGCGGACCCCCAACTGGTGAGTCGGACACCCCCTTAAAATATTCTTGGATCCCCCCCCCCCTGTTGGCTATATATTAGCTGATATATACGTATAGTTAAACAGGATTAGGAAATGAGAAAGAAGCTGAACAGTATATCAATAATTTAACGAGAATAATAAAATTCGGAAATTCCGTTTAGCGTGCAATGTAAGAAATGTGCTGTTGAGAATCGTGAAGGAAATATGAAACTGCTGCTGCTTATGGCACAACGAGTTCCTGAAAGATTAGCTTTTGATTATTCAAAAGCGTGCACGTACGCTTATGTTTAAATTGAGTGTCTGGGACTTCAGGATTCAGAGAGTTAAAAATGATAGCGCGCTATTAATAATAATAATAATAATAATAATAATAATAATAATAATAATAATAATAATAATAATAATAATAATAATAATGATTTGTGGTTCGGATTGCTGTATATCACTGTATTTTTATCTCCACAAATATCCACAATATCATGCGTTAAGTGATATGTGAAGAGGTACTCCGGCGGAAAAAACATATTTCCAGCCAATTTGTGTCAAGCGATTAATTATTCATAAGCAAATCGATGCTGGGTTACTTGTCTTATACAACCACCTTTGATTAGGACTAGGCAGTTCTTATTGGCAATCAATAGTTTACTTTGTTACACAGCGGGTTTTAAAAATAAAACTGGAGTGATGCGATCTAACAATTAAGTATATGACGTCATGTTAGATTACAACACTTGTTATGGGACATCACAGTGGACCTTTTCCGTTTGATCTATGGCACGCCCATCTCTATCTTATCCCCCTCCCCCCACACACATCGCTCGTGTTGGGATCGATTGATCCCTGAGCTCCTTAATTATCAATTTCCAGAAAACTATTTAGGTGAGCTGTTGAATATTGTGAAACTAATTTGAATGGGTGCTGTCAAATTCGTTTCAAAATATTCAACAGCGTGTTTATTAAATTGTAAAGACTTACAATTCGTACAACAACGCTTAGTCCGTCACCAATTAAGCATTCGTGACACACATATCTACGTAATTCACGACGTCATTGATTATGATGTCATTATACACGTCACATATTTATCATGACGTCATATGATTAATTGTCAAACTGGAAATGACAATCAAGACCAGAGTTCAAAGTGGGCAAAGGAAAGACCCATAGAAAATCACCTTTCTTTGTCACAACCACGTTTCAAATTTTTTGAAATCGGATCACGTGAATCTGTCACGACACTAGAAAATTCCTTCACGAAGGTGTACGAACTGTATGTTTTCATCAATTTACAATTTAATAAACATTATGTTGAATATTTTGAAACTAAATTGACTTGGTCAAATTAATTTCAAAATTTTCAACAGCTTACCTGTAGAGTTACCTTGAATGTGGATTGTAAGTTCCAAATCGATATCAACGTGCGTAAAATCATAGCTATAGATAGGCAAAACATAGTTTGAAATAAATCATCTTTCAAAAGCTAAGAAAGATGCTTAGCTGTAGGCCTACACCTTGTTAGTCATTAGATGGCATCTTTTAATCATACTAGTTTCGCTTTAATATCTTACCTTTATATCAGTTAGTCGGTTAAGATTACACTCAGGATATATGTAGTGTCATCGAAACCTCGTTAGAACTACATCGCCAGCCGATTCTCACTCTGTCACCTATGCAAATGTTTGTGACTGTCATACATGTACCGTAATGACACGACTTTCTACTACCACACCCTCCGTGTCATGTTATATTAGTATACACGCTCTGATTATTATTTTGTAGTTGTTGTAATCAGTGTAGCTTGGACTGAGCTTAGTCGTTGGCAGTTTCCTATCTGTAAAATTACGTCGGTAAGTTCAGAAGCATCCGCTATATTTCCTATCTCACGTTCCATTAACACAGCTAAATCTCCGAGCACATACCAGGGAATGTTTTTATTAATAACAAACTACTTAGAGCTAATTTAAGCAGTTTACTGCTGAAATTTAATCATCCGACCGTTATTCACAGACTCTAGTTTCAGCAGCTTAATTGGGTGAAGTTGTAAAACTCTGTTGCTGTTCTGAAAACGTCATATTCAAAATTATCAACAGACTGACCTTACCACATACGCGCTACAAGTTCTGCCACCGCGCCTGGAATAACTTAATGTATAACCCACCTGTGTATGCATAGACAAGCTGACAGATTGATGCTTTAACAGTTCCGACAGCCGCCTCTAAGGAAAGATGAATTCCCTCGCCCCCAACAGAAATGCTAATCTCACGCGCCCTGCAACAACTAGCGTCTAGTAACAGATGAGAGAATTGATCAATAGAGAACGATAACTATTTAGAATGGTACGGCAGATGAAAACGGGAATGGCTGCTAATTCCAAAATGGTATACAAGGACCGTATTCTTACACTTTACCTTTCAATGGAGGGAACCGATCTGTCACTCAAGTATCTGATGCCATAGTCAATTAAATCACTAGACGTCACAATCATAATGAAGTATACATCCGTTAAGAAAAAAAATTTAAAAGTCCGTCATGGAGTGCACGATCGAATTGCCTTCCATGTTTTTGATGAATGTTAAATTTAATAAACAGTTTGACAGCAGCATCCCACATGCAAATTAATTTCAAAATATTCAAATTCACCATTCAAGCATATAAATAAATGGAGGAATCCAGTTTAGCCATCTCTATCATATGACGGCATAATCACCTACGTGACATGTAGGTTGATGTCATAATCAATTATGTCATGAATGACGTAGCTAAGTCCGCAGACAACGCTTAATTGAGGATGGAGTAAGCGTTGATGTACGACTACTTAATAAACATTCTGTTGAATGTTTTGAAACTAATTTGATGCCGCTGTTGCTGCCATGGTCAAATAATTTCAAAATATTCAAAAGCTTACCTGTATAGTTTTCTGGAAATTGATAGTCAGGGAATTCAGTGTTCGCTGATCCCAACACTGGGAAAAGTGTGGGTGGAGCGTAGCTAATTATAGAAGGCGTATATAGCTAATACAGGATTCCTCCATGCCAACACGTATAAAGGTGGGCGGAGATAATCCAGAAATTGTAATATTTTGCTCAAAGAGTGGCGTAGTCAAGGTGATGCTATAACAAGTTCAAGTTCAAGTTCAGAAGTCAACAATGGAGGAATCCAGTTTTAGCTATACCCATCCGATCTCTAGGTAATCTCCACTCACGCTTTTCCCATGTTGGGATCAATCGATCCCTGCACCCTCTGAATTTAAATTTCCAGAAAATTATATAGGTAAAATGTTAAGTATTTTAAAACTAATTTGGCTGAGCGCAACAGCTCCCAGTCAAATTAGTTTCAAAATATTCACCAGAACGTTTATTGAATAGTTAAGACACGCAATGCGTACACACTGACTGACTATTAAACGTTTATGATGGACTAAATCGCATCATTCATGACGCAATTGCTTATGACGTCAGCCAACCTGTGACATAGTTGATTATGATGATATATGATTGATCGATATACTGGATTAGCCATACTCCATTGGCTGTCTTTTCCCATGCCCGTCAGTGGAAGGATTCATTTCGATCTATTCGCTGCCCATTTCTAGCTAAGCGTATTGCAGCAACAGCTCCAAGGCAATCAATTCGAAAAATATCCATCAAAATGTGTATTAAATTGTAAATTCATTTAAAATATACCATTCTTACACTAGTGAAGGACTTCTCGATTCTATTTGTGCAGTTATAGGTCATTATGTGTGTGACGTCAGCTAAGTAGTGAAGTAATTGATTATGACCTCGTATAACTGAGTAGCAGATCATATACCACCATCACAACCACCACCAGCACAACCACCACCCATCCACCCACCTACCCACCATACCACACCCCGTTGCCTCTCAAAAGCGTATGCAGCTTACACAAGAAAATGCCAATTGCTTCAGTTAAAGATATTTTCTTTAACTTTTTTTCTCTGCATCATCCCAACTCCTTATCTGATAATGCAACATTGAAACGTGTGTCTGAAATATACAAATATATAGTTTAGAGAAAGGAGAAGGGTTCTCTCATTTAAACTGAGGGCATCTCGACTTCAAAGTTTTCCAAAGGGTCCAGAGCCCTCAACCTGGCCCCCATCTGGAATCCAAGACATCAGCACTACCAATTACAACGCCCTGGCTACGTCACTATGCTCAAATAATACAATAAGGAAGACTTGCTAATCAATTCAATCCAATACAATTCTATGTATTGCTGTGCCCCATATGCTACAGTGTGGCTTAAGTGCAAATAGATTGAATTGAATTGAAAAAAATATTCATAGTAACTTGAAGGTTGTTTGTACATAGTTCTAAGAACCTAAAATCTACACGGAGGCAACATTGTTCTCGAATATAATTGTAAACAAAAATTTCGTGAAAAATTACACGGTTATGTTTTCCTAGCAGCTTCCTGTTTCAGAGAAAATGTAAATAAGGCTAAATAGCTACTTTGTCTTAATTTAAATTACATATCCTGAATGCATCTTACCTGCATTACATGTATTTCTTGAACTCCTATCCAATGGAGTTTGTGATCCTGGTAAGATGCTTACAAGCACGCGCTGTGATGATGAAACATTAATCTATCATTGATCGAGTATTAACGCTTTGAGCCCGAAAGGTCAAATAGAAGAACTCTGTATGTTAGACGTTTTCTGCTGAATAATTAGAAGCTAATTTAACTGGAAGCTGTTGATGAATATGGCAGAAACAGGTTCCTGGAAAATTAGTCACAAAATATTAACCGTTTAATTGCTAAATTTTGTCAGGAAACTCAAAATAATTGCTCATTGAATGTCCATTCGCATGCTAAGAGAAGAAGATTTTGGAAGATTTACCACTGGAATGGCTGGCTCGGTTACGGAACTAGTCATTTCAGCGGTAAATTTTCTGAAATAGTTTCTCTTTGCCTGCAAATGGGCATGCCCCATGACTATTGTAGAGGCCATTTGGTATGATTCCGCCATGAACGGTTAAACAGCTTGAATTGGAAGTTACCATGACATTGAGATTCTGGGAATTCAGGGATCAATGGGTTAATCTCGCGTGGATACAGAGACTGACGAATTGGCAGACCAGTCGATGCCGATAAAATCCAGAAATCGTAGGTGCGCTATATGTTACGCGAAACCATATACACGACTACCTTGCCAAAGAGCGCGCGGTAAAATAGACAACCTTATCATTCATACCGCATAATACAGCGCTATTTATCTCCAATCAGCCACTCACTAACGGTGCGTGTTTCCACAAATTGTATCCGGGAATACGAATATAGTCAGCTAGTCATTCATACTTGGCCGTCTTCCCCGTATCATTCGTTTTTTTGCTTTTAGCGTTGCTGGCAGATACCGAGCCTCTCTCATCCGTCTCCGTGGTAGGGCAGACATGTTGATTCAGCCATTTTCATACACGTTGACGGTATAATCCTGTCATATGTGAATGATACATAGATGGTGGGCCACCATAATAGATTGGGTGGTGCGAAGTTAGGGTGAGCTTCCAGTCGATGTTAAACTGTGTTCTTTCTCCTCATTATCCCCAAAACATATTCTTCAACTGAGTTGTATCTGCAACATGGTGACCAATACGAAGAAAAGTCGTTGCTACGTAAAATTGTTCATAAATTGGTAAGCCTGGAATAGAAGAATCAAGTCTCTCAGTCAATCATATAACATCACAATCAACTACGTCACATGTATGTTGGCGTCATAATCAATTACGTCATAAATGATGCGATTTGGTTCGTTATAAACGGTTAATAAATAGTCCAACAAATTGTACAGTCATCCCAGTGATACAGTTTCAAAAATAGTCTTCTCTTGACCTGAGAATGGACATACATTCACTGAGCAAAAGTCAGTTTTCGTGGCCGATCGCATTAAAAAGTAATTAAAAGGAGTGGAATTCAAATAATTTATAATTTATGCAGTAGAAATTATTCATGAATATTTTTAATCTTATCAATTCATGGTTTTATAAAATAATCGCGATTTTCGATTTAATTACATAATCGTGCAAGCCTATATTTGTCTTGTTATTGAGAAGAGCCTAGTGATCGTGTCCAAATTTCACGTCCATTATCCGCACTTAAAATTTCAGAAACGGCAAAGTATTTATGATGTATGGCGTAGTCTGTTTAGTTAGTTTGAAACTAATTTGACTGAGCGCTGTTGCTGGCTACGTCTTCCTATCAACCTAGGTTCAAGGTATTCGGTATCTTTCCTGCATCGCTGACTTGAAATTGAGACACTGAAAGATGAGGCTGGGAAGATACGTTAATACATGCCAGGAGCATTTTCTCATCACTATAGGTACCCATCCAAAGAAGTTTTGTAATAGAGCATCGTCTCGAGAAATATGTATTATTTTATAAACATGGCCATTCCAAGCTGAATCTTTTGTGACCATTAATCTGTGACGTTTTATGTTTATTTTGTAACCTGTTCCTGATAACGCATATCTATGACATTCATTGGGCCATGTGTGTGTGGTATCCACGTGTAGTCTGTTCTGTCTCTCTTAATAATCTGTATTACAAAATATAGGTTAAATCTGCATTGCATACTATAGGTTAACTGGTATATTTTCTTGAGATATGACATGTGGCAACATGTACCCTTACTTTTTGACTCAAAACCTGTCACGAACTGCCGTGGATGGTACCATAAGCCAGGCTCACGTGACAGAATAAGTCCAGCGATTATAGCATGCTACTTACCATGTAGTGAATAAAGGAACGATATTCGTGTCTAGGGGTATCAGACTCAGCCTTCTTGACCATATGTATTGAACAGAATGCCCTGTCAAATAACAATTGATGAATCCGGTCTCTCAGTCAATCATGATGACGTCATAATCAACAACGCCACGTATAGGCTGATGCCATAATCAATTACGTCAACAGCACCCACTCAAATTAGTTCCAGAATAGTCAATAACTTACCTGTATAGTTTTCTGGGAATTCAGTGAATGCATCGATTGCTCCCAACACGGGCAAAGCGTGGTTGGAGCTTAGCTTGAGAAGAGAGGGACATAGCTAAGAGCGCGTTCCTCATCTGTCCAGCATTAGACCTATTTGTTAACATAAATAATCATGTTGATAGACTGACAATGGTGTAGTAATACCTATAGTATGATAGACAAATCATCGTGGTCTATTTGATTTAATCGTTTTATTCTCGTTACAAAGATGACATTTTAAGTGAGCTTTCGCTAAGAAATAACCGGGAATAATTAGTTTCTAAACCAGTATTCGTTCATTACTTGTGTTGAATATATGTGAATGAAATTTTAAAATCTTATATAAATCTCAGCAACAGTGCAATTTAATTCAGATGTGGAAACGGAGAAATAATGATTGTATAGTGTGATTGTCAATGCCGAGTTCAAGCATATGTTGGTGTGTAGACGAAAACTCAACTTACCGTATAGTAACCATTCAGGTGATAGTATTTGCCACTCATAATCCATCCATTAACTTCCTATTGTGCTGACAACGAAAGATAGACAGGTTTTAATAGCTAAATGTTAATAAATTTCTTCAGCCTACGACTGCTGTCATGATTTACTTTTCAACAAATCAGAAAAAACTAGCATGCCTGCCTTGGTTTAGGCTCTCAGTCATAGAGGTGCCAGCCATAGTTTAACAATGTGGTAATAAAAGCAATTATACAAGTAAGCTGTTGAGTATTTTGAAACTAATTTGACTGGAAGTTGTTGCTGCTATGCGCAGATTAGCTTCAATATATTCAACAAGATGATTAATAGATAATAAAGAATGTAATATACCGGCACTTCTTACACTATCGCTTGACGAGACAAAATGGCGCTGATCACTGTTTCTACATTTACAGAATATTACAAAGCAGATAATTGTGATAAAGATACTGGAATGTGACAGGATATAACTGATATGTAATCTATAAACCATAATCTATCATTACAATACAACATTTGAGATTCGATTAGCACGCCTTTAACCATAGCAACATAACCCTACCTGTGTCAGCTTAACCTTTCAACGCTCAAGTAACGCACAAAAACGTCCTCACCCATGGCCTTAAGGAATCTCCAGGCCACGCGAAGTCTATTTTTGAAAATTTACCACTGGTATAACTGTGTCTGTAACCAATCGAAAATAGTCTTCTTTTGGTCTGAAATTGGACAATGACTAAGCAATAACATGAATTTTCATAACCATTACTGCTGATAGACAAGCCGGCCAAACTCCTCATCCTATGTAGTGATCTCCAAGAATGTACATTTGCATTATGACAGAAAGTTATTTCCATAAACTCCAGTGGTAAACCTAACAATTGTCATCTTTAAACCTTTTAATGAGCAGATTTGTCAGGACAATAAACTAATAAAAGGGTGTCCTTTTGAAAATTTACCACTGAAATGACTGGCTCTGTTTTAAAATTAGTTTTCTCTTTGCCTGTATATGAACATTCCTCAAGACAACTGCCGTGCAGATACCGGTTTTGGCCGGCTTCGTCAAGAAAGAGATAACTTGCAAAAATTATTCGTGAAAAATCTAGACCATTAAAAGCTTATTTGATATATGTACCATTATGGGGTCTTTGAGGCGCTGTTAGCACTGAAGAGGTTAAAACGACAATTTGTCCGGATATTAATCAGATTGTATTATATATTTATATTTGTTAGTTTTGATACTGAAACATAACAGTTGTTATTCAACCGTGAATTGGCAATGCATCCACACAGATAAATTGACGAATATTAGAAAAGGATTACGGAAGCCATTACTGCCTGATACACAGCAATGATTTCTTGATAAATAACTTTCAATAAATTCAGCATGATAATTCTTCGTCTTATATACTTCAGGAGCCGACAATGTTGTTCATTAGCGATAATTTGTTCGTTTAATATATACTTTTGATGGCAACATGTTCCCAGAAGATAAACTCAATTGCATCATACGTAATTTTCATTAAAGGTGCATATTCACACCAGAATGATTGAAAATAAAATTGTTAAAATTGCATACTTTTATAAGCTTAAATTATGTGCCTATGTGCAATGAAACGAAATAAATCTTAACATATGATGATTCCATTCCATATAAATTAATATAATATTTTAAGTTGCGAAATTGAGATAGAGGCCCTTGTTTCATTGCATATAGGCTCACAGGTTAAGCCTCTAAGAGTGTATAATTTAAACAATTTTATTTTCAGAAATTTGCTGTGAAGATGCACATGTAATTCAAATGGTCGCCACCGGAAGCACTTATTTAATGGCTTTGTGAATAACTCCAATTAATAATTGAAATTTCTTTGTGATTTTATATTTCTTGTGCCAAACAATCCTAACCCATCTGCCATATGAATGGCTGGTGCTGCAATATGCCCGCCTTTCTCTAATTTAACTTTAAAGGTGCATATTCACAGCAAAATCACTGAAAATAAAATTGTTTAAATTATATACATTTAGAGGCTTAAACTGTGAGCCTATATGTAATGAAACGAAATAAATCTTAACATATGATGATTTCACTCCATATAAATTTATACAATTTTTTAAGTTGCGAAATTGAAATAGAGGCCACACACAATAGAGGCCTCTATTTCAATTTCGTAACTTAAAAAATTATATTAATTTATATGGAATGAAATCATCATATGTTAAGATTTATTTCGCGTCATTACATATAGACACATAATTTAAGCCTATAAAAGAATACAATTTTAACAATTTTATTTTCAAGCATTCTGGTGTGAATATGCACCTTTAAATACACTGGTCTACATGGAGCGATGTTTCCATGACAATAAACTGTGTTGCATGTAGGACTTTGTGTGCACTCTCCTCCTCCTCATGATCAGTCGCCTTTCTTCCAGTCCTCTATACTTGATCTTGATCCAGGGCTAGAAATTAACTTCTAATGGTGACTTTTACGCATCAGTAAATAATCGGATTTACAGATCCCAGACATTTTTACTGATCCGTACTGGACAGTATGACATATAAATGTAGTTAACTGATCTGAATGAACCATTTATTGTCCTTATTAGGATAATATAGGAATCCACTTTTAGCTATGCCTCGCTAATCTCTAGTTAAGCCACATCCAGGCATTGCCCGTGTTGGGATCGAACGGTCCCTGAGCTTCCTGTCTATCAGTTTCCAGACAACTATACAGGTAAGCTATTTTGAAACTAATATTAACTGGGTGATGTTGCTGCCTATGCCATGTTTATTAAATAGTAAATACATACAATTCGCGCAACAACGCTTAAACCATCATCAATTAAGCGTTCGTGACGAACTTAACTACGTCATTTATGACGCAATTGATTATGATGCCAGACCCCACGTTACGTAGTCGATTATGACGTCATATGATTGACTGAGAAACCGGGTTCGTGCATTAATCTGTTGATACTCAGAATTGGTCAAGTCACTTACAGACACCTAGTTGTGATTATGAGTCACGATAGTGAAGTCTACAGAGTCTGAGAAATCCATCGGTTCCCCACATTGAGATTGTTTATCTCCTGTACTTGTTACATGCTACCTTGCTGCAGCATTGAAATCTGTGAGAGAAAATTCCATAAAACTAAATCCCCACGTGTCCATACCGGGTGTGCCACTAAAGATTTATGATTATAAAGGGTTATGCTAATGATGTGGACTTCATAGTCGAGAAAACAAACCATCTTGAAGAATTACTCCTAATAGCTGCAAGCAAAATAGAAAACGAGACTCTCTTTATGAATGAAACGATAACTGAGTAAGTCTGAGTTAACCCACAAATACCTTTCAAGAAAGCATGAAGCCAAAGCACATGACGATCCACTTAGTGGCAACGAATCGTAGAGGAAAAATAAAATATTGTGCTCATTGATCCGCAGTATTGCTGACATTGTTGCATGCTGAGCCATGGGAAACGTACCTTTCCAAAAGTAGATGAAGGATACTTAATTTTTTGCAATGAGACCTGCGTGTCCTTGACGCTGTATAACAGCTGGGCAGCTCCAAAGACACCTCTAGACAAGCTCGATATCCGCCACCGCAAACACCTCCGCGCCATCACTGGACACCGATAGCCCAGTAGCATAATTCCCAACAATGCACTATGCATCGCCGCAGTTTCGTAATAGTCACCCAGATGGTCCATGTTTGGCCATGTGATAATCCTGACATAAGGGCCTGAGTGAAATACAGAGATCTGAAATCTGAATCTGACAGAAGTCACAACCGTACAGCGAGCCTTGGAATTCGCCCTACTGGCAGCCTGCAAATACAAAGCCTGAAGAGGACCTCAGCTCATAAGCTGGTAAGCGTGTTGCGAAGTGACCTCAGGAAAACAGGACTCGATACACTCAGATCAGGAATGGACGTGAGGAAGCTAAAGATTTTGGCTGAGTACAAGACACAGGGTTCAAAAGCGAAGCAGGACAGATTGCAGCAGTATGATGTTTCTACTACTACTACAGCCACAGAATACAGCAAACAGACATCGTACTGCATACAAAATATCACTTTTCCCGCACATTTTCGCACTACTTCAAGAAATCCAACTGGACAAGAAAGTCAAGAATTTTGCATAATCAATTGCATCGTTTACCCAGTCAGACATTAAAGCGTAAATTTTCAGAAATAGTCTTTTCTTGGCCTACAAATTGATACTTCTCAAGACCACTGCAGAAACTAATTTGGGTTGACTTGACCATTGAAGGGCTACCTTAGTATTAGTTTGAACGACCTCATTTTGTCCGCGTCGCTAAACGCCAGTGGTTGTGCGAGCATGGAGTGCGTGTTGTTGTTGTTGTTGTTGTTGTTGTTGTTGTTGTTGTCGTCGTCGTCGTCGTTGTTGTTGTTGTTGTTATTGTCGTTGTCGTTGTCGTCGTCGTCGTTGTCGTCGTCGTCGTCGTCGTTGTCGTTGCTGTTCTCGTTAAGACATTTTAATAACTCCTGTTCTACTGGAGCGACGGTCTCCAAATTTCGGTGGAAGCTTGCTTTTGGGGTTCCAAGACGTATTCTAATTTTGAGGTCAAAATCTAAAACACAAAAGCAACAGCTTTCAGCAACATTGTTTTTCAAAATAGACATTTTTAAATAAGGCTGGTTCTATGGAAGGTATCTTCTCCAAACGTGGTCGAAAGCTTACCCGTGGCGTTTCACAGACGTCTCCAAATTTTGGGATCAAAAGCTAAAACACAACAGCAACCGCTTTCAGCAACATTGTTTACGAAATAGACACTTTTGACCTCACGACGGCCCGATAGAAAAATATATCAACGACACGGATATTGGACAAATGTGTCCTTGTTTCAAAACGATTACATCCTATGGTTGATGTAGCAAACAGTAAATCCTTTTCAACTTTATCTTATCTCTGGGGAAACATTCTGATCCAGCCGGTTACTGGCTTAACCCTTTAGCACTCATATCAGCCAAAAACGCCTTCCGCAGTGGTCATGGGAAATGTCTATTTACAAATCCAGAGAACACTATTTTGAAAATTTACCCCTGGAATCATTCCAGTGGTAAATTTTCAAAAATAGTCTTCTTTTGGTCTGCAAATCGACATGTTCTATGAGAAAAGTTAAATTTTCTTGAACAAATTTCAGTGTTAAAGGGTCAAGGCAGTGATCCGCGTGTGAAAACTGCCTACGGTTCATGGGATGATTAGGTAATTGCTAGCCCTGCCGATATTTATGGCATCCATTGGTCTGTATCTTTTGTATCAGATAAGAATGTGAACAATTCCGATATTAATATCCGTAATGAAAATGACACATATTTGCCGCATTATGAACTTGATGGCAGCATCAGTCTCTTCAGCTATTGCATTTCTACATTTGTGTCTGCTCCGTTACGCGACCATTGATGCCTTCCTGGACGAATAAAAGCGAGGCATCGTGTCGCTAATGATGTACGCATACCATGAACAAATCCCACGTTAATTAATAAATGAAAACTCATTAAACCGGGAATATATGACAGAATTGTTCATAGAATGTAATAAATAGCCACGGTATTGGAATTATGAAACTAAACAAATGGCTCATTATTGACCACTGAGAGGTTTTATGGTGACGGGCGTTCACTTTGTACACTTTAATGTGTTATTTGGAAAATACAGTCAGGCTAAGGAAAGATGTCAGATACTAATTTTATGGTGGCTGGTCATGAGTAATAATTCATATAAATATATATGGATCATATGTTTATTGTAAGATTTTATGGGGTTCTTAAGCACGGACGTACCCAGAGAAATAGGTATTACCTCAGATCTTCAGTTCACCAGTAATTTTCTCTGACTTTTTTTAAGAGGTAAAATTCATACTAATCCCTTCATTAGACACCCGAGAGCAACACAGTTAACATACAAGGTGAAGGTTTAATCTGGTTTCGTCAAGTACTAACTTGTGTAGAGTGACGGGGGTACATAATTTGAGTGACGGACCTACAAGTCAAACCTTTGTCGGTATGCATATCGGATATCCATATTATGCGAATTAATTTAATAACAGTATTCATATACATTGACATATTTAATTAAGAGTTCTTTGTCGAAACTATGCTAAAATGTTCTGAACGTGAAATATTGTGAAATTCCCAATTATGAACAATATACCCGTAGTATTTCTAATTCCTATGTACTACAGATATCAGAATGTTATTAGTGCACTAGAACCAAACAGAGAATTCATAGCCTAATCTATAGAACTGACAACATGAACCCATTATCCATTGTAAAATTGGAATTCCTCACTAGGACAGTGTCTTTTAAAATGCCATCCACTGTAGCCTGCCACTTCTGTTAGCGGATCCTGTATATCATATTAACTTCATCATTGACACACTCGCTGCAATCTCACCTGTATATTGCTGGTCAGCATGCATGTACATGTATGCAGTATTAGACCATTGGTCAAGGGGTAAATTCAATGTTGTGGGCACTGATTCGTCCTCCAAGCTCTAGAATCAAACTCTTTTACCTCACTTGATTGGTACTAAAGAGTGAAATCTATTTAATCAGATATTTCTCCGATCATCAGAAGTTTGGTCTCTACCTTTTGAAACGATACACAATGCATAATTGGCATTTGAGGCACATACCCATCTGCATCTGACTTTTGAATCCACCTGTTCATAGATTTGGGAATACAATTAAAGTTTCACAAGACATGCCAGGGGCAAAGAAAACATAAATAACTGAATGTAGCCTTTCTCGAGTAGCTCTCAGTGATTTTCGGTATGAATTGAACCATGGAGGAAATTGCGCTTGTACTCATGAATATGGGTGGTTTTCTTGAATAACTCATGCTACGTCATCTACTGTTGTCATACATTTGCACCTGCCCTCTCCTCACACCTATACGCCCATCTAACGCGCCTTTAGCATGTGATTGTAGCAATTCCTTGTAACACTTGAATTTTTTACACTGATCTTGGTCCCACAGCAGCCACTCGTACAAGTTTGAAAATAAGCTCTGCTTCAATTGTGAGGTTGGCCATTCTCTAAAGATGCTTGAGTATTCTGATACGCTTCGCTTGTACCTGGTTCAAGGAGAATACCATAAAATCTGATGTAGACACTGTGTTTCCTGTTTTAAAAAGTCAGACCCTACTGCAAACTGTTCTTTGTACATTCTTTAATCCAAATTTGTGTTGTGAAATAAAGGCTTTCCCATCACTTCAGTTGACATACTGTATCTTACTGATTTGCCATGCCGATGTCCATTTTGGGACCGAGATATATATGTTTCCGGAGATTTACCACCGGAATGACTGTCTCGGCTATCGAACCAGCCATTCCGGTGACAGATTTTCAGAAATAATCTTCTCTTGGTCTGCAGATGGGCATTGCTGAAGACACATGCAGAAACTGTTTGTGGTTCGATTGAGGGATAGAGAGTTAACCAGTACAGACCCGAAATTACTAATTATTTATGTCAGATCTAACGCATATTCTTTTCAATATTTTGAAACTAATTTGACTGGGAGATATTGCTGTCTAAAGCAGCAAATTATTACAGTCGCCTTATTTTCAAAACATTCAACAGCTTTCCTGCATAGTCATCTTGAAATTGAGACACCGGGTTTTCAAGGTTTATTTAGCAATGAGATCTGTATAACTATTAGTATTAGTCGATTAACCCTTGTACACACACCGCAGTACCATCATTACACCGTGTCGAAGAGACGGATCATTGAAATACAGAAAAACTTACAAGATTTAATTATGTATATAACATATGTAACCGCCATTATACGTATATTTCATGTATATATGGTTCGTGTACTTCTGAAGAGGTTACCGAAAATAAACTTGAAAAATTTAAGTTATTGTAGAAACACTGTAAGAAAATGGAATCTCATTTGCAATGACCCAAAATGCTCAAAAGATGTGTGTGATGCAGGGAGGTAAACTGTGCCAACATTAGCATACATACGAGTCGCTAGTGCCTAATTGAGGGCTCCAATTTTAGCCATGCGCCGTCCATCTCTAACTAAGCTCCACCCACGCTTGGCCCGTGATGGGATCAATCGACCCCCGCACTCTCTAAATCTCAATTTCCAGAAAACGCTGCGGGTAAGCTGCTGAATACTTTGAAACTAAATTGACTGGGTGCTGTTGCTGTCTCGTTTCAGAATATTCAACATAATGTATATTAAACAGTAAAGACATACACTTCGTACAATATGTCGGAGTATTAAGCGTTTATGACAGATTATATCACATCATTTTCATGACGTAATTGACTAAAATACCAGCTTACATGTGATGTAGTGGAATATGACGACATGTGATTGACCGAGAAAGTGGATTCCTCAATTATATTCTAACGTGGTTTTATGAACGTATTCGGCATGAGAAACATAATTACAGTTACCACGATGTATGGTCAAGCTCGCATATTATACGGTCAGATGCCCATCCCAACAGAAATTGCCTAATCCTATCAAATATTTGACGTCATCCTCAAAAACGTCTTAAGTTAGCAGACGTCACAATCAAAGTGACGTAGTTCCGTCACAAAAATCGAAACGTATGGCTTTAATGAATTTACACTTTATTGCACATTCAGTTGAATGCTTTCAATCAGATGTGACTGGGAGCCATAAATGCCACCATACACCTGTCTAAGCCCGTGTTCTCACTAGAGACCTAATCTAGAATAACGCCATACGTCAGAATGGCGTTATTCCGGATTAAGTCTCTAGTGAGAACACGGCCTTAGTTATAGTCATCCAGCATCTTCCATACCCATACACCTCAACCGCGGCGATCCGCACCACAATGTCTGCCCAAATAGCGATAATTTCTCTCACCTAGTCTTATCTCCCGGCTTCCTTTTCCATTTGTTTCGACATCATTATCATTGTCACCCCCACCGCCACGGACGTCGCCGCCATCGTCGTAGTTGTTATCGTCGTCGTCGTTGTTGTCGCCATTGTCGTCATCATTCCCATCCTTGCTACCCTTTTTTTACCTTTTTTAGTTTTCTCATCCATTCTCTGCACCATCGTCCTCACCATTATCCAGTGAAAAACGAATTACAGTTAATATGCACAATGAAACCGGATATACAGCGGCTTAATCCGTGGACGATAACCGTTATTTCAGATTGATCAATTAAATCGCAGCTGATGGACACATATTTGATAGGCACTGGATGCGCCATGGGAAACAGATCTATATAAATCACGTAAATTGTGCAAATGGCATTCCGTATAATGAGAACAATTCGGGAATATTTTTGGCAGCATACGCTATGAAGATGAAGATGACATTAATCATATTTTTTCTATGCTCAAATAGTGCTCCCGACCTCCGGATAATTTTTAAAGCAATTTCGCAACAACGACAACTGTCAGTCAAATTCTATTCTAAATAATGATTAGAAAGACAGGTTTTTGGAAATTCTGTCTTTTATTGTTTGTTTGAAGACATATTGTTCAATTAACAATATAGACAATATATGGAAACTAGGGGCCTACTTTTGTGTATCTTCCTTGATATATGTCGCCATTTCAACATGGGTTATTAGTGCCGAGAACGTCAGCTTTGCAATGTTTACAACAATATATAGGTTGATCAAATTAATTCCAAAGTTAGCTAAGAGTTTGCGTTGAACATTGTCATCACAATCACCAATAAAATCGTCTTCGCCGTCATCGTGGTCGATGACGACTACGACATTCATCTTCATTTTCTACCGAGTAAAATGTGACATATGGTATAAATAATTAGATTACATGACTGTGGAAAACATCTATTCACACCCTGCCCCACCCAACATTATAGCAACAACGGAATGGACGACCTTTTTGCCATCCTCCTCCTCCTCTTCTTCCTTCTCCTCACCCCCACCCACCCTCCAGCTTTGTCCTCATATGCGTCCCGTCGCCGTCGTTGTCCTTCTCCTCTTCCTCCTCCTCCTCCGCCGCCGGCGGCGCTGCAGCCGCTGCCTCCTCCTCCTCCTCCTCCTCCTCTTAGCCCGTCCTCCTCCTCCTCATTCTTCTCCTCCTCCACATCCATGTCAGCATGCACGTCCTTCTCTACGTCCTCGTCCATATCCTCTTCCGCCTCCTCTGCCTGTTCATCCAACCCATCCTCCTCCTCCTCCTCCTCCTCCTCCTCCTCCTTCTCCTCCTCCTTCTCCTCCTCCTCCTCCTCCTCCTCAACCTCCTTTGACGACGACGATAAAATTGATGATAAACTTAACAACAAAGATGGCAATACACGTAACAACAACGATGAAAATAATAATTTCGCAACAACAGCTGAGGCTAATTTATAATTCTAAGCGTCAATCCATTAACTGTTTTCCAGTGAGAATTGACAAAAGAACGTGTTTCTATTTTCGGCAATAACAATAATTTATATTTATTTTGAAATCCCAGTTCCGTGATTCTCTGAGGCATGGCAGAGTAGTTTATGTGACACGCAAATCCGTCTCCGTGTCGTATCCAAGAGCGCTTACATAACTTAACCATCTGAACACAAAGTTACTATTAGAAAGATTCGTTTGCAATTTGCTAATGTGTTAAATAATGTTCAAGTTAATTTAACAGGAACACCTTGCTGCCCATGGAAGCTGCAGATTCCTGTTAAATTAACTTTAAAAATATTCAAGTAATTAACATTATAGTTGTCTTAAAATTAAGATTCTGGGAATTCAGGGTTCAAGGGCTTTAGCGATTTCATTCTCTATACCAGTATATAGGCGAGATATTTAACCGGTGTTCTTTGAAATCCATGCTGATAATTTTGAGTCAAATTTGATTTAATGTTGCTGCTAAGAGCAACACCGTTCAGTCAACTCTCTCTCCATGTATTCAGCAGCTTGCTTAATTAACTCCGTTATGCGATTGCTCCTATGATAGAAAACGCGTTACTCGCAACAATTCACTCTAGGGAATGTGACTCTGGCGCATTGTGTATTTAGCAGAATGAATAGGGTACATAATTTACCAATGTATCATCCGGGTTTTCATGGAGTGGATTTTTCTCTTGTATTGGTTACATCATAGTCATTTCCCACAGCTGTTGAGCGCTCCAATCAGTCATGCTCTGCTCTAATGAGTGCCTGACTAACGCCGATTCAATTCTGTCTTCTTATTGTGATCACTGAAATACACCTTCTCGAAAACATTTCCAATTGAATTCAGTTTCTTTAACCCTTTAATGATTAAATTTGTTCAAAAAATAAAATATTTACTTAATGAACGTTGATTTTCAGGCCGAGAGAAGACTATTTTTGAAAATTTACCATTGGAAAGCCTGGCTCGGTTATCGTCGTGAATGATTCGATTTAGTCCGTCTTAAACGCTTAATAGGCCGACACATTCTACGAATTATATATCTTTCTTTACCATATAATAAACATTCTGTCGAATATTTCGAAACTAATTTGACTGGGCGCTGTTGCTGCCATAGTCAAAATATTCAACAGCTTACATATATATTTTTCTTGAAATTGATAGTCAGGGAGTTCAGAGATCGGTCGATCCCAATGCGAGCGAGGTGTGGGCGGAGGTAAGCTAGAGCTGGGCTAAAGTTGGAAATGTCCATTAACGCTTTCATGATGAGAAACGGCCAGAAACGACATCTGCAGTGGTACTGAGGAATGTTAACCCTTGCTAGATTTTATTGGTCCGCGAAAACTTCTCTAATAACGCCAATAATACTGGCTGGAAGCACGTTCCCCGAGGAAGGGGGGGGGGGGGTGGGTGGGGGTGGGGGGTGGTGCCCAGGTACTTAACATACTTAATATGTTATGTTGGAGTGCTTCGCTGTCCTGTGGGCCATTAATTTCCCGGTAACATGCACAACGGTCGGCGAATAGCCTGATCTCTGAGGAAATAGCCTGGACTATATCATTTATGTGGAGTGAAAACAGTAGTAGGCCCAAAACTGTTCCTCGAGGTACACCAGACACAACATCTGCAACCCTTGATTTAGTACCATTGGCTACCACACATCGTTTGCATCTATGGACAAGCTACATCTATTCTTTATCAAGTCCTATCTTGAATACTTTGATGAATAGTTAACCATACACTTGGTCAATCAATCGCAACCCGTATTAGTGCAGTAGAATCTAAAGCAGAACTAGTTAAGTCAAGACTGGAGTGGGCTCGTGCGTACGGACCATACGGTTCCTATGACGGAAACTGTTCCCATAAAATTACCCAGTTTCAAAGTATTCAACAGGGTGATTTTAAGAAATAATAAATTCATCTGACATACAATTTGTACAGTCTGTGACGACGTTTCGATTTTTTGTGACGGAGCTATGTGCCATTTGGATTGCCACGTTAGCTAACAAGTGATATATTTTAATTATGAAATCAAATACTTCAGTGACAGGCCGGCTCTATCCATTTATGCTGAGACCTGATCTCTCGTCAGTGAGCAAGGGTCGTCATTTCAGACAAGATAGACGCTCTAGTACACGTCGTATGTGTGCCAATAGCTGCCGCTTGAAGACTTTTCGATACAATTATCGTTGTCGAGACCATGGTCCGCCAATTTACATATTCACTTGCTTTTCCGGTAAAATGGACATTAAGAGACAAAAGGCAAATCGATAAGCTTTCATTTATATATTCCGAATGAAACCTCGACTCCATATAACATTTATTGCATCGTCTATGATTGTGTCTCTCGAATACATTTGGCGACACATTGTCTAAAGCTAGTTGGCATGGCAATGGATCATTCCACTTTATATATTAACCAGTTGACGTGATAACCAGTTACGTGAAGTTTAGGCTGATGTCGTAATCAATCACGTCATAAATGACGTAGCTAAGTTCGTCAGGAATGATTAGGCTACTGGATGGAGGAGTAAATGGCGTTGTACGAATTGTATGTCTTTACAATTTAACAAACATTGTGCTGAATATTTGAAACCAATTTGACTAGACACTGTTGCTGCCATAAGCAGCAACAGTATGCAGTCAATTTTGTTTCAAAGTATGTAAAAACTTACCTGAGTATATTTCTGGAAATTGAAATTCAGAAAGTGCATGGATCGATCGATCCCAATACGGGCAAAGCGTGGGTGGAGCTTAGCTAGAAATGGGCAGGGCATAGGTAAAACTGGATTCATCAATTCTGTTAAATATCGCGAAAGCTGCATCTGGGTGACGAGCTCTCCAGATTTATTTTTAAAATGTGGATTTTTTAACAGGCTTCCGGAGGGCCTGATATTCTGTAAAGTACCCGGATGTTTTTGTTGAATTAGCAATATTCATGAAGATTATATGGTCGACCGAACAACCGATCGACCGTCCATCTCTCCGTCAGTCGGTCCTTACAAGTGTGAAACTATACCTTTGCTGATTTTAACTTGTTCAAAGTGTGATTCTTTCTTCTCAACATGTCTACTGGCGGAGCAGGTGGTCGCTATAGACAGGGCCGACATTAAGGCAGTGCAACACGTCCATTTGCACAGGGTCCCCAAATTTCCCAACTTCCACACCTCAGTGACTTGCTATATCCATAATAGGCCCCTATGTATAAGATGGCGCAATGACCATTGAAATATATTTTGTAACTGGATTTGCTATAAATGTAGACATATTTGGAATTGATTAGAGTAACAGCTATGTTGCCCGGAGGTACTGATGACACATCATATGTATTATGAGAAATACGACGTACAAGCGTAGTTCATACAATGCAATATTTTCTTTTGTCGGTCACCAGAAATGCATCAGAAATAAATCGTCATATGAAGGTTAAAAATACAAAGTTCTCTGAGCGCGGTTGCGGCACAGCCCACTTAACAAGACGTGTATTCTTCTACTTGGAGTATGTGGCCATGTTCCACCCGCAGCCTAGTTGTTTTAGCAAATTAGAAATATTCATTCTAAGAAGGCCATTAAGCAATACCAGTTGAACATTGTGTTACTAGCTTGACTTCCTCCAGTAACAGCTTCCAGTCCAATTAGTTACAAAATTTGTACAGATTTCTTTTATAGTGGCTTACAATTCATACTAGGTATTCGTCATTAGGTCTTGTGTCTAATGTAGCCGCATTCTGGTATGGTGCGGCATTGCGTCACTGGGCACCGGCCTTATATAGTCCAGTCAATATATGAAATGCTCCACCACAAATTGCAACAGAATTTATTCTATCACCATTCGTCTTAGAAAAGCAAATAAAAGAACATATCAAAAGTATTCCAAAGCTAATGGTAGTGGAACATTGCCTAATTTGCATAAATCAAAGATTGCCACCGCAGTATTTGTGATTCCATAGTTGTGTCATAATTTTAACTTCTGATCAAGCTATTTCTAATGTTTTAAAAAGATATTAAAACTTGCGCTTTAGTACAAGTAAGGGATATATTTATATATAACATTATAATTGTGCCAAATATCCAATTAGCTGAACAGATTTTAATTTGCATAACTCCAAGACGGCGGCCCCAATGTTAGAATTCAACAGTTGTGGCCATTTATTGTCTTCTAACGAATCATTTTCCATTGGTTAGTATATGTAATATAAAATATTGATGATACAAATATACATTGCAGTAGACGTGCATGTATTTTATTTTAGAAAATTCAAACAAACTGCCAATAAAGCCCAATATTATCCTGATCTGAACGATTTTGCTTTAAACTTTCAAGTTAACTTTGAATGTTTGATTATGTTTTCACATTTAATCATTGTGACATTATGGATGACATTAACCATATACTATAATGTTAGATAAATAAATAAGAGTGGCTAACATGAGTGGAACACTGCCTTCTATACAGACTGGTCATCGTCTGGGACAAAATGATTGCAGCTTTTTTAAGTCTGTGTTCACAAGACCAGACATCTTAAAGAACCACCAGTAATTGCGCTCAAGGTGTATTAAAGGAACAACTTGTGTTTAGTGTCAGTGCCCATTTTATTATGGCACATACAGTGCCTGTTATAGGCAGGTTTGTTTATTCACTGTTTTATATTGATTTCGGATTGCATAATATCCAAACATATTTTTACAATCAAACATGAACGTTACGATTCGTATCTGACGGCCTAAAGTGCATCAGTTATAAATCATATTAATTGCATTGTGTTGCAGTGGAACCATGAAATTCCTAATGGACAGCAGATGGTAAAGTGTATAATGTTGTTCGTATGGATAATTAAGATTTAGGCATATTGTGACTAAGTGTCTAAGAGCAGGCGACCATAAATTACTCTGGAATAGTGTATGACATTGTCCGTATGGATAATTATGATTTACGCCTATTCTTGCTTAGTGACGAGGAACAGGCAACCATAAATTATGCATTCGGTATAACTGTTACTTGATAGAACCATTGGCTATGACTTAATGTAATATTTGACAATGATTTATGCATCATATGTTTCACCATCTTCCACGCGTGTCACATTACTGCATACACCATTGCACTGACCACACCCAGTTGAACAGTCTTGCCCACTCTTCCTGCAAGAACATCGTCGCTTCCCTGTCTGTTATGACTGGCAGGTAACTCTTATCATGGTCATACCCTCCCCCAGTCCTCTGGTTTCATATGATCTCCACGTGTCGCACCCTTGTGCAGTAGGTAGACGCGCACACTGTCGAATTTGGCAGCTGCTGATGTTGGGCGAGCACCTCTGGCTTCAGACGTAATGTACTACTGCCTATCTTCTGGTGGAAGCGTTGCAGTCTGAGTAAATCTAGCCTGTCACCTTATTGACCTTTGCACCATGAGACTATGGCAATCTTCCCTGGTGCTATGACAAGTCTTTATGCTGCTTTAATCTCTAAATAGTTCAGCCAGTTCCTGAAACACTTGACTGGTGTGTATCAGCTTCAATGCAACACCCTTTTCAATCCATATATGTGGGATGCCGGGTCGCACCCAAGGATATCATGAACAAATAACACACTCTTACATACTTGTCAGACAAGTGTACTGCTGATCAAGATCAGCAATAGCAATATTCCAGCATCTTGGTTCCTTTTTCGTGCCCTATCAGGGTTAAGGCTGGAGGTATATAGTGTGTGTGTGGTGGGCTGTGAGTGGAAACCAAATGTCTGTATCATATGCAATGAACAAGGTTTAGTTTAGTCATTCTCTCATCCACAGCAATTGCAGTCTGCACGATTAGTAGGTCAGCGTCTGCCTTAGCATTTTCTGTGTGACACCCATGGCGCTATAGGGTATCAGTGAGCAGGGCCATGAACATTTATTTATTCCCCTTGCTGGAAAGGAAGTCGTCCTTTCGCCCACTGAAAACCATAGAACCTGATAATTTACTTGGCCAGTTTCTATAAAACGCATCCCTGTCCTTCACTGCTGTGCTATGCCCTTTCTGCTTGGTCTATGCAAATACCCATCAAACACTACAACTGGCTGACCGTAGTGACTTGCCACATATCTTATGTATTACAGGCATATCTCCTCATATGTTGACCACGATTCGATCAGATTATGTGCAGGAATGCTCCTCCATCTCATATGTAGTGTAATCCCCCTGGTGGTACAGGCATATCTATGTGCATCAACTACCAAAATCCATCACCCAAGGATGCTTTATTTGCTAGTCGACATGTACCGCTATTTTCGAAAAGTGCAGGAAGATAGGTGCAGAGTTCATTTTGACATACGTCTGCCAGTTTTTCATTAAGCATCCCAGCAGTCAGGTCAGGAGTCTTTGCAAGAGAAGATGCGGATCTATGTCTACCTCCTTATTCATAAGTTTTACTGCACTTTTGTTACTTATGCTAACCTCTTGATCTTTTTTCTTGAATGAGTATTTGGCAATGCTTTTACCAAGCATGTCTTTCAGAATCTTGCCCCGGACCTCTCTAGCACACTCAATATTCGCGGTGGTATCAGTCATAACACCAGTTACAATACTGTGTGGTGATGGATTCTCATGAAAAGGACTTTGATGGTCAAAAGGCAATGGACTCACATGTATGTGATCTTTCCGCGACATGCAAGTCATCTTGAAAGTACTGGTAAACCTATGAATGTTGTGCAACGACAAGGGAACAGATTTGTTATATTTATCGGGGACAGTAGGTGCCAGAGATCGCAACATTTCTTGCTTCGTCTTCAAATGCAGCTTCCAGTTACCAGTCTGTTTTAATAAAACGGTCACCATTTTCAGATACTGTAACCACAACTTGGCTGTGCATTGATTCTGCATGGCATTCAACCTGCCAGTAGTTTCTGATTAATACCCTGCAGATCCCCCTACCAGCCCCCCGCCCCCCACACGACACACATTTCTGTAAGCTTTCTAAAGTGATTGGTCTATCCATTATGCCATCATAAAGTGGACTTTCGGCATTGGCGCAACATTTGCATTTTCGCTAGTGGTTTGGCCAGATTCTGTTGAATGACATTCGTTTGTTTCATGGGAAGACTCTGCTGTACCTGTCCGTTTTGCTCATCTCCCTTCTGATGTCGGGTGTGGTACTGGTGTGCCAATGACACGTGTCATTAGCATGACATTGAGGGCCCCCATTATAAGCAGGTGTCCCTGCACAGCCCTGGAAATAGCTTTTCCCCTCAGGGTATGACCTACTGTGTTGCTCATATGTGTGCACTCCAGCAATTCCTACAGAGCCGTGCCCCAATGAGGTGTCGAATGAGAAGCTCATTTCTGTATGAAATCTTCCAAGCCTCAGTACGATGGATCTGATCTCACTCTCTGCAGGGGCACTCATCTCTGTACTGTTAGAGGGTTCACCAAAACAGCCTGGCCAAATGTTAGAACACGTGTGCCCCATAATATCTGGCATGCGAACTAACATACAGCAAAAGGTGCATGTACTACAACAAATTGCAACCGAAAAGCTACAACTGACTTTATTTTCACTGATCATCTCAGAAAAGCGCAGAGTCCTAAAATTCATGTACTATAACAGTGTCTAATTTTTATAAATCCAAGATGGCTACCATAATATTTGGAGCTATATAGTTTTAAAATATTTTTTTCACTTCTAATCAAGCTGTTTTAATGTTAAAGGTTTATCACCTTTAAGCATTGAAAATAAGTTTGACTAGTAGTGAAAATAAGTTCAAAACTATAATGACAAAGATGATAGCGGCCTTCTTTGATTCGTGTAAATTATGCACTTTCCACCAGTTAGATTATGCCAGACTTTATGTATTATTTAAATGTACCACTTTACATAAGTGTGGTTTAACACCTTTAAACATTACAAATAACTTGCTTAGAAGTAAAAATGAGGTGAAAATGTGTAATGGTAAATATTGTGGCGGCCATCTTGGAGTTATGCAAATTAGGCATTGTTCCATTAGTTCGAGTTTGGAAGACTTTTAATCATTTCTTTAATTTGCTTTTCTGAGATGAATAGTCATAAAATAAATTATGTTGCTATTTGTGGTGGGTTGAGCCACTTTTTTCCATATAATGACTGGACTATTATAAATAATAGAAGGAAAGAATATTAGATAAACTAGCTAGATTCTCCACCTGATTAAAGATTAATATTTACCTCTAGAAATGTAAGAGATGACCTCTGAGAGCTTGTGGATTTCAAAATTTTCCCGAGGAAGACACCCACCCCTCTTGATCGTTGTTCAGTTTGGTATTTTACATACGACTTGAGGGGGAGTCTCGTCATGCTTACTACGCCACTGACAAAATCTGCAGTCATCAACGTCAGAGGCCACAGTGCCATTGTGATAGAAACGGGACTCTAGCCTTCTCGTGATCCTAACCACAGTGCCCGAGTATGAATCTTTCACATGATCTCATGAGCCCTAAGTTCGGCCCTGGCTATAGACAGGTTTGACTGTATAGCACTTAGGGGCATAACCCCTTCGTCGTGGATAGCCTGGTATCAACAATGCGGGAAGATCTGAATATTTCAAAAATAATTTAAGGTCACAACATTGCTGAAATAGGCAGTAAATAACAAATTCCAGTCAAATTAATTTCACAATTTGCTGGTCTACACGGGTGAAAATGTCTATTATCTCTTGTTCCTGCAATATAGTACTATACTACTTTCATACTATACTTGTTCTAGATAAATTTATCAGTTTAGGGGCAGACATTAGGTGTTGTGTGATGGTCAGGTTCTGTTAAATTCCTTTCAGAATTTTAATTTCCTCTTGCAAACATACAAAAATAAAAAACTTTGCGGGAAAATCTATATATCTTTAGCTTGATACGTGTCTGCCTGCCTCGAAATTGTGTCTACTTTGTTTTGCCAACTTCTCGACATACATTTTGTAGCTTATTAGGCCGTGTTCTCACTGATGTATGGAATTATTCCTGATTAACCCTCTAGTGAGAACACGGCCTTCGACGGCGTCGAACAAAAACTGATTTTAGGTGATTTGTGGTATTTCAGCCATATCTACCGTAAGATGCATCAGAAAAAGGAACTCAATTTTGACACACAAAGTTAGGAGGTTCTAAAAATCCTACATAATGCTCACCCCACCACTACCCCCACCCAACCCCTACTACATGTCACTATTGTTGTACTTCACTCATGTAACCCGAGTAACCCATGACAATTCTGCTTTATATCCCGATATCACGTACTTTATGAGGGACTGAATCAACTTCTTAACTACTATTGTGTCAACATAACCCTTTAATCACCAAGCTGTTCAAAAACCGGCTCTATGCGGTGATCGCGAGGCCATGCTTGTCCATTTGCATGCTGAGAGAAGAGTATTTTTGACACTTTTCCGCTGGAATGACTGGCTCGGTAACCGAGGCAGTCATTCCAGTGATAAGTTGTCAAAAATACTCTTCTCTCATCATGCAAATGAACACTACCGCTAAGAGAAACCTGGAATTTTCTTTATCATTACGGATTTGATGGATGGTGTCTGCAGTGCAAAATTTTATTTTCCGTGAGGAATCGTGATCATTAAAACTGTTAATTGATTTACGCTTCCATTTGAGCGCTTTGAAGCACTGGCGACACAAGAGGGGTTATGAAACCCAGCTTACTCCTGGTTCGGGAGAGACGAAGATGGGGTCGAAGATTACGAGAGTTTCCAACGACAGTAATTTCCGCAGTCCTAAACAGTACAGCTTGAGCTGTCGTTTATCCCTCTTTAAAACCTAAACGTAGCCGACTGTTTCAAAGCGTCTTAAGCATAATATTTCTGTACCGTATATGCTCTGAAGAATGAAGGAATTCCGTTTTAGCTATGGCCCGCCCATCTCTAGCTAAGCTCCACCCACTCTTCGCCAGTTTTGGGATCAATCGATCCCTGGACCGTCTAACCTTCAATTTCCAGAAAACTGTAAAGGTAAGCAGTTGAATATTTAGAAACTAACTTGACTTGGTTTTGATGCTGCCTATGGCAGCAACAGCGCCCAGTTCAGTAAAGACATACACTTCGTACAACAACGCTTAGTCCTTCTTCAATTAAGCGTTCGTGGCGAAATTATCTACGTCCTTCACGACGTCATTCATTATGACGTTATCCTACATGTCACGTAGTTGCTTATGACGTCATATGATGGATAGTTAAACCGGAAAGTTTCATTGAAAGGTTAATCCAAATAAACATAACACAGCCGAATAAAATTACTTGTTCCCAAAATGGGTCAGTACTGACTTAATTGCCAAGTCTTGTGTATATAGATTTTACAAAATTTTATATCTAAATGTTTACCCGTGTCACAGTTTGAATACAACGCCTCTATAGAAGGCCATTGGAAGTCAGTCACGATCAATTCATGGAAGAACAAACACTATCATCAGGTCCTGTCTGACATAGGGCACTGTGTTTACTGGGTGCGGGTTATATTTGGGCAAGTCCTTTAATTGAGGACAAAGAATCTACAGGTAAATATAAGCTACCAGGATATCTTTTACGTTCTCACAAAGCAATGTGATCACAAATATTTCAGCAGAAGTACTGTTGTACAATAGATGTTTCAAGCTTTAGCTATGCCCCGCCCCTCTCTAGCTAAACTCTGCCCAACGCCCAGTCAAATTAGTTTCAAATAATTCTACAGAATGTTTATTAAATATAAGACATACAATTCGTACAGCGTGTCGGACTATTAAGTGTTTAGGAGGGACTAAATCGAGTCATTCATGCTGTAATTGATTAGGACGTCATCATATACGTCATGTAGTTTAATGTGACGTCATATGACTACAGGATAAACTGGTAAGGTCCATTACTCCTATCTATAACAGCCAATTCCGTTTGTGGCCCGTATGATGCGGTTCTTTGAGACGCGTATTTCTAACATCACCCGTCTTAGTAACTGTCTGATTGCCGAGTTTTTGCAGATGGTCTATTCCAGTGGCTATATCTATGGATCTGCTAATTATTTTGAAAACAATTTCGTTTTCAAAATATTCAGCAGGTCTAGAGTTATTGATAGTTGAAATTATTGTCTGGGGGCTTGCAGCAGCGAGACAGTTAAACACCAACTTGTGACCGCAAAACCACTTTATGTGGTCAGCCATTTATTATAAGTGATCTTCTGTGACTAGTGATCACTTTCAATGGCGAGATCCCATCTCTCACTCAATAACATGATGTAATAATCAATTAGGTCACATGCAAGCTGACGTCACAGTCATTATGAAATATTTTAATTCCATACTGAAGCAGGAAATATCCGTCAAGTAGACGAGTTGTATGTCTCTGATGAGTTTACGATTTACTTAACTTTGTGTTAAATATTTTAAACCTAATTTGACTAGGAACTGTTGCTGCTATAGGCATCAACAGCCTCAGTAAAAGTAGTTTCAAAATATTCAACATGTTAGTGAGGTTACCTGTATAGTTACCTTGAAATTGGGATTCTGAGACTTCAGGGTTCGAAGTATATAAATTGATTCCATCACATGAACACAGTGTGTGAAGCTTACCCAGAAATTGATGGGGTATTGCTAAAAATGGGCGGGAAATAGCTATATATGGGCGGTTTGGAGCGAGAAATGGGTGGGGTATGGCTAGAAATTTACAATGCTATTGTCTCCAAGGTACCGAGTTATCTATAGACACGGGTTTTTTTTTACAGAATCTCGTCTCAACATGCCGCCCACAATACTTCTACAAAATAAAACAAATGAAATAAGAATAACGTAGAATAATAAAAGAGGTTTAATTTCTTGAACTGCTTAATTCCGTTTAAACCCGCACGGATTTTAATGCAACAGCAAGGTAACAAGTGACAGGGCACAGGCCATCTCCCTGTGGGGAGCCGCTTGATGTCCCAAACTCTGCAGACATCACTGACTCGACTCGTACTCTCAGCTTGGTGTCTGCAAGCAGTAGACTCACTAGTCGTAGCGCATCTTCATTGCAACTGGTCTTGTGTAGTAAGCGTTTAATGTGTCGAAGGCTCGTGACATGTCAATGCCCATTTTCTGGAAATCCTATTGGATGGAATACCTACTGACACATGCATGCGTTGAGCCCACATTTAAAACCACTTTGACATGACAGGTGAAGTCATCGATCTTGTCTCGGATGCGACATTGGACATGATTTTCCATATGATGTTGAGGAGCACAATGGACCGTAGATTGGCTGGGGGCCAGTTGGCCTCTTGGGCTTGGGTAGCGCGATAATGGTGTCTTGACCTATGGCATCGATGGGAAGGTGGTGCTATAAAACTGAATTGATTAGGTGCGTAATCGGTTTTTAGATAATGTTGCTTGCGTATTTGAATAGTTCACTGCTTATGCCATCGGGTCCGGATGCACGTCCATTTCTCAGGGCTTTGAGTGCTGTCTCATGTCCTGCTGTTTTAATTGTTGGTAATAATGGCATGGGGTTTCCCAAGAACGAGTGCAAGGACTCATCATCTTGGTCAGTGAACTGTTCCTTGACACATTCTCGAAGTATCTCGGCTTTGCCCTGGTCAGTCCAGATAAAGTGTCCTTCAGAGCTGTGTACAGCGAGTGGTGGTGTGTAGTTAGTAACTCTCGAGGCTCGGGATGGCCGAAACATTTTGTGACTGTCATTTGTGGCAGTGATTTCATCTGCTAAGGAGTCTGCTTGTTGAATAGCAAGATCTTTTAAGCGTTCGTTGATGTGGCGCATAGTGCTTACCTGTATAGCTTTCTGGAAACTGAAGTTCAGTGAGTACAGGGTTCGATCGATCTCACCACGGACAATTCATGGGCGGAGCTTTGCTAGAGATGGGCAGAGCATAGCTAAGTGGTTTAACCCATGCAGGGTCCCATTTCGATCCTCCTCATTTCCTTGCGGTTTTGCTCATGGGCCTTAACCCATTAACACTCATATCAGCCAAAGACGGCGTCTGGACTGATCTTGAAAAAATACCCCTTTGTAGACCAAGAGAAGACCATTCTTAAAGATTTACAACCGGAATGACTGGCTCGATAATAGAGCTAGTCATTCCAGTGGGAAATCTTCAAAAATAGTCTTCTCTTGTTCTGCAAATGGACATTTTTAATGAGAAAATTTAGATTTTGTTGAACAAATTCTATGGTTAAAGGGTTAAATGTGTTACTGTCACAACGACTGGGCCAGAGATGCGAGGTGAGAACATGTAGTATACTGCGCCTTCTCCACCGCTCATCTGCAACAAGTGCTTAGGTATTTTATTTTATTGGCAGGAATCAGCAGATAATCCACATTGAATCAATGATGTGAATTGACGTCAAGCCACGATTGCTTAGTTTAAATTTCGTTTATTGAACAACATTGCAAAGTGCAAGGATAATAATATATAGGACTACATAACATAAGAAAGTAAAATAGTCATTGAATCATTTATAATTTAGTTTCCAAGTTCGGCAGGTAAATTAGCAAAATACTGTCAAACTGTATACAGTACAAAAGGACGGTAGATGTCAAAGACCGATAGGTCATGAGCCCACCCTCTGGTCTGTTCATGGTAAATATTGCATTGATGTGTATCCTTTGGCAAGAATGGTTCAAGCATCCTTTCTTCTACCCGTAATTTATACTGCACCTCTCAAATATGATTCCCGGTCGAGTGGTCAAATACGTTTCTATATATGTATGCAAATATGTATATAGACCACTGTTAATGATTTAGTCACATCAAGTCTGAACGTATTGAACATATAGGTTTAAATTGTATTGCGACTCTGTGACCTGCATTTTCGTGTGGTCATATAATCCTATTTCAACTATTATTCTAAACGGAACACCAGTTCAGAAAGCAGAGTTATGACCCTTAATAAATTGTCCAATTATTGTAACCTCTGGGGAAATATGTTTGTTGCACGGTTTGTCAATTGTTGATTAATTAAAAGCAAATTTGGCAGTTTTCTTTTAAGCTATGAGTGTGAAGTGGCCATGTTCTTAAACGAGAGTTAAAATCCTTGTTTAAAGTAGCGCACACTTTGAGTGATTTAATCTAAGGACTCCTATAGGAACATATATTTGTGTGAATTTCGTTTTGCTATCGGTCAATGAATTAGAATTTGTGCTGTAGCTTTATAGTGCAAACGACATTCGAACCATTGGTAAATATGACAGAGATGAATATCCCATTGACCAATGACACGTAGCCTGTTGCACAAAAGTGTCAGGGATACCAAGCGGCCTGGTCAGCATACAAAATGAGTAACGCAACTACTGCGTGTTCCTCAAATTATAACACATCATCATAAAACATATCATATGTGAGCTGGTGATGAGTTCACCTTTCCAGAGTGTCCGCCCATTATCTGACCTCGTATGACGTCATAATCAGCTCAGCGCGTGTATGATGACGTCACAATCATTACGCCACAAAGGGTTCCATATGGACCGTCTTCAAATCTCAAATGGTCCGACACGTTGTATGAATTGTATGTCTTTATAATTCTTTGATATTTAATAAACATGTTGCTGAATATTTTGAAACTAATAAAGAAATGATGTGTACTCACTATTATTGACACCCTATGTGCATTTACGTGTAAAATTCCGTATTTATAATTGATAGGTCGATTAACTGGCATCTTTTACGTGGTCTTTGCTCCACTTTACGAAGCTACCCTGTTTAGTATGATCCTGGGCTAATAGTGGGTAAATCTTGGGCTGTATTGGCCCGGTATTGGCCCAGTTCCCTCCCAGTAACCCGCGCCACCGGGGTACGTTGTTTGCTGAGTATTGATTTTGGAGAACAGACGAGGCTGCTTTGTGGCTATATGCTCTATAACGGCATGGCTTATCACTTTTCATAAACCATTCCGCGCGGATCATACTAATGTCTCGTCAAAATACAGACCTGCAAATGAAAATAATAATAATAATAATAATAATAATAATAATAATAATAATAGTAATAATAATAATAATAACATAGTTCGGAGATGTTGTGAATACGAATTGTGCAAACCATGTGTATACGGCGGGATGAATGGATGGACGGATGGACGAATAAGACGTATTCATGCATGATGGAAAAGTAAATTAGCATACATACTCGCGTTTCAGCAATGACAATGGGCCCTTCCATTTTTAGCTATGCCCCGCCCATCTCTAGCCAAGCTCCACCCACACCTCGCCGTGTTGGGATTAATCGATCCCCTAATGCCCTAGCTATCAATTTCCTGAAAACTATACAGGTAAGTTGTTGAATATTTTGCAACTAATTTGACTGGGTGCTTTTGGTATCTATGGCAGCAACAGCGCCCAGTCAAATTAGTTTCAAAATATTCAGCAAAATAAAAATAATAGCAAAGACATACAATTCGTACAACAATGCATAGTCCGTCTTCAAATATGCGCTCATGTCGTACTTATTATACGTCATTCATGACGTCATAATGACGCCATTCATTATGATGTCATTCTACACGTCACATACCTAATTATGATGTTATAGGATGGATAGATACAGTGGAACGGCCTATTAGTTGCGCGACCAATCAGCGTCATGTCCGAACGATGTGGTAATAAGCACATGGTACGTGATAGTGACAGTGAGCACAGTGTTGGGGTCCAACTTTATTATCCAGTACGGTTTTGAAATTAATGAAGGAATCCATTTTAGCTATGCCCCGCCCATCTCTAGATAAGCTCCGCCCACACTTTGCCCGTGTGTCGATCCCTACACTTCCTGGAACACAAATTTCCAGAAAACTATCCAGGTAAGCTGTTGAATATTTTAAAACTAATTTGACTGGGTTTTGTTGCAGCCTATGGCACCAACAGCGCCCGCACAGTCAAATTTGTTTAAAAAATTCAACAGAATGTTTATTAAAGAGTAAAGACATGCAATTCGTACAAATTGACGGACTAGTATAAGCGTTTATGACGGACATAACCACGTCATTCATTACGTAGTTGATTATGACGCCAGCCTACACGTGACGTAGTTGATCGTGACGCCATATGATTAACTGAGAAACTGGAGTCTTCGATTGTAATTAATGGACCTTTTATGACGAAACCGGCCCAAACTGGCCTCTGCAGTGGTCTTGAGAAATGTCCATCTACAGGCAAAGTAAAGACTATTTTTTTTAATTTACCACTGGAATAACTGGCTCGGTAACCAAGCCAGCCATTCCAGTGGTCAATTTTCAAAAATAGTCTTCACTTGGCCTGTATGTAGACATTCAAATAAGCAAATAGTTTAATTTTTTGACAAAATTTAGTCACCAAAGGTTTAATGGACCTTTTTCTGTATACCACGTGACTCATCCACTCCACGATTTGCTCGCACTTTTGGTATGTATGAGTCCCATCGCGTTTGAATAATTTATTAATAAGAAATAAATGTAACTGACACGATCATATGACCTTTCCCCGCCCCCCCCCCCATCCTCCAATACCCCTACCTCTAGTGATAACGACGGTCAATTTGAATCCATAAAATGTATCTGTTATCAGTATGATATTATTATAAACCTTCGCCGAGATTATTAAAGGAACGGAAAAGGGAACTAGCAAATGATATTGAATAGACAGCTTATATAATAATAAAACTTTTACCACCAGTAAAGAAGATTAAACGAGTTGGATTAATTTATAAAACGCGCATAAACACCCTTATTTACGTCCCTAATGACCGACGCCATTTTGTCTGGCTAATGACGTAGCTGGACCGCGTCTCTCTCTCTCTCTCTCTCTCTCTCTCTCTCTCTCTCTCTCTTTCTCTCTCTAATGTGTGGAGGTACGAATACGAGCTGAGAAAGTTTTCTGGAGTCACGTGATATTAGCCAATTTTATGACGTCGGTATTTTGATGGTATACTTTTCATCGTTAAAAGGGCTAAACCTGGAAATATCACGTGTTACACTCGGAGCTTATTATTAGTGTATATTATATGTGGTAGTGAGATGGATGGACGAAAGTTCAAAGTCAAGTGGTATAAAGTTGACGAAATTATTATAATTTATAGTAACCGGACTGAAAAATCGTGTTTTATATCTCATGAAAACTCCTGTCAATTAATTATTCGTCCGTGTATGCGAGAAGGGGTTGAATGCATTGATAAGCGAATCTGTCCATAGAGCATTCAATTGTGCTGCTCAAGCCCGTGGTGAGGTGGGGTGGGGCAGAACGTCAAGTTTGGAGGAAATCATCCGAATTTATTATTTGAGTTACTCATATCATTGTGGATTGCAAAGCAATGTTTGCATTACTCCCACCCACGCCATATGGTTGCTGAAACCGGGGGGGGGGGGGGGGGGGGGCATTTATATTAGGCTCTGCCTTAACCCTTTTAATCGCGAAAACTTTTAATTCAAGTTTAAATTTTGTCATAGATTATATCCCTTTTCAGGCCAGGAGAAAACTGTGTTGAAAGTTTACCACTGGCATTACTGACTCTGTTATCGAGCAATTCATTCCAATGGTAAAATTCCAAAAATAGGCTACTCTTGGCCTGTAAATGTACACTTCATAAGACCACCGCACAGGCTAATTTGCACTGGATTGGCATTAAAGGGTGTCCACCCCCCTCCCCAACCCCACCCCCTCTGAAATGAATGCACACCCTACCTCTTCCAAAATTATCTTGCCACCAGCCTGGGAGTGGTAGAGGATCTTTTTTTTTAGAAAATTGTGGAAATCAGACTCTGAGAATCCATTTCAGACAGTATTCCTACTAGTAAATTGGCCTTAAAATCTGAGTGTGTGATGGGTGGTGTTTGGTTCCGGTGTCCTTGTTTGCATTGGTGGCGAGGGTGGCCTGGGAGCCGTGAATGGGTGGTGTGCTACAATAGTACAGGGTTACAGTTTAACCACCTTCATATCTGGCATCCAAATATTTCACATTTCAATGCATGAATAGAGGAAAATAGTTGAATTTTAATAAATTATTTGCTTCGACTTTTTTGCTTTTTTGAAAGGGTGTATTAAAATAGGGTTTTTTTTTACAATAGATGATCCATTTCTAGCTAGGATCTACCTACTTTGTACAAATGTTGGAATCAAGTTGACACTTTGAAACCTGTGAATATTTTTGAAAGTAATTTTACTAGTTCCCAGTCACATTAGTTTCAAAATATTCAACAGAATATTTATTAAATTGTAATTGTACATGTCTAGGCTCCAATTCTGTACTATTGATGTAAATCGTGATTTATGTCAATCAAACTCGGTAAAGAGTCTCATTTTCAAAGAGTATTTTCAGAAGATTCAGTAGCTGTCCTGTAGTTGAATATATGAGTGTTGCCGTGTAATCGATAGATTGTGATTTGAAAGATGAAAACGCTTGGGGAAAGTCGTAAATAGTTTTAAACTACATGTATCATAGCACGCATACTATAACTTAACCAAGAATGTGTATGTGGCCTAGTCCTTTTCCTGACAGAAACCCTGAGTTTGTAGAATAGTCACTAAATAAAATAATAATCAGTACACAGTAATACTCAAATTGCTGATCAGTACAGTACTATAATATTCAATGGGAGAAATATCTGGAGTGAAGCAATATGTTTTGGGGCCTGGCTCAAAAGTTATAGGGTCAGCATTAACCATGTAATGCTGAAGATTGGTAAGGGAAATTGGAATTTTTGCCTAGTAAATTCCCATTTGGTTGTCAAGGGAAGATTTTCTTTTTATCTCACCACTGGATTGTCTCAGTAACCAAGCCAGCCATTTCATTATAAAAAACCTATCTCCCATTGGCCTGCAAAAGGACATCTTTCATGGCATGCCACTACAGACATGACAGAAACCATTCTTGGCCAACATAGCCATTAACCCTTTCACCAATGACTTCCACATATCTCACTTTCAAGACACCATTACAGAAAAACTGTGTAATATTTTTTAATTAATTTGACTGGAAGATGTTGCTGCCTAAGGCAGCAATGTTTTCCAGTCAAATTAATTTTAAAACATTCAACAGAATAAGTTTTATATTGTAAAGAATTAACTTTTTCAGGGATTTGTTATTGAAAGGGTTAACGGATAAATTTCATTAAGAACATTTCAATTTTGTCATAGAAAATCTACACTTATACTTTGCAGCCGAAGAGAATGCAATTTTGTGAAAAATTACAACTGAATTGGCTGGCTTGATTATGAGGCCGAACACTATGGTGGTAAAATTTTAAAAAGTGTCTTCTCTTGAATTGCAACTATTTCAACCCAAGTTTGACCAGTAAAGTGTTAATCACTATTCAAATGATGCAAAACATTTCACTTTACATATTAAATATGTTATGTTATGTTGTGCTATGTTATGTTGTATTATGCTAGGAGACAAAACTATATTGATAAAATACTAATAATTGAAAAGAAATATGTAATTAGCAATTCTTTGGGCAATGTAATCAATTCCAATTAGCAATTCCATTTCCTAAATATTTACCCATTTAACCCTTTATCCAATGCGCACAGCTTCTACTTAAACCCAGCCATGGTGGTTGTTAAATATTAAACTATTGAATCAGCTAAAGACTAATAATTGATCAGTGGTGGAAGCGAGGCGCTACATAGGTGGTTCTCAGTTAGTTTACCTATATACATATATTTATGCAATAGCAGTTTATGATACATTGATACTGGTCATGAAATATAGACCAGCACGTGTATAATGTAATCATGAAATCATTCCACCATCTACATGATATCATCTAGTAAACACCCCACGTCACTATAGGATAGGTAATTTAATGATATTAGTTTTCTTCTAGAATACATACTTTCAAGATTAACTTCAGTAAATAGCTTTTCTATTAGTTAAGAATCCACAATGACAAGGGCTTTCACAATTTCCGTTATTCACATGATTTCAGATGTAGGATATAATTTATTAATAATTGCTATGCTTTGTATACATTCGCCTCATGCATTGCATAGAGTGTTCACAATGTCTTATATACATATATGTTTATTGTTTAGACATTGATTATGTAATCACTACACGTTACAATCCAAAGAATAGCATATAGTGTGGTCCTCTTAGTACCACTTCAACTGCTATCATGACATGAGGCCAAGCAAAATAATAATCCAATCACATGCCCCTGTAGGGCTATGTAGGGAATTATTCCTCATGAGGTTCTTCTACCCTGTTTTTGCTAAGCAAAGAAAAATGAAGCTAGAAAATGATAAAAAATTATGAAAAATGGGAATGGAAGATATTTCGTAGAACAATTTTTATGTAGAGGATTAATGCGGAGTAGCCTACGATATAATGGCCGCTTTGACAGCCTGGTTTCCCGTTCTAAAAATAATGGCGCAGTGGTGTCACAAAAAAAATCCGGAACAAAGCAACCTTGATAAATTGCACTATTTCTCAGCAAAATTAGATACTTTTGTCAAATCAACTGTCCAACCATTGAAATATTGACACCTATTGTTCGAATAGCCATCAAACAGGACAAAACACGTCCACAGAATAGCGTGATTGTCGTTTAAAATGGGACTAATTTAGTACATAAATGCTAGGGGAAAGCTGTGGTTTTATTCAGCCAAACATCATCACACAAACGCCGTGTCATCGCCTACGTCACGGTCCGTTTCCTGATAGTCAAAAGTCAGCATTCTTTTCTGAATGAGAGGAAAATGGTTACGATCTCGAAAATCTCAAAAATGTGCAATTTACGATGTTTAAAAGCCCAATATGATCGCGTTGTCATGTTTTTGTCCAGGTTTCACTCCGCAAACGCTTTATTCGTATATAAGATGTCTACATGATGGGTTTTTTTATAGTTCCCTTCTCATTTCCTTTAAATATACAATTTCACACACCAATGCGATACAGGAACAAAACAACACACACCAATAAAATTATGTTAAATAAATAGCGTTCCTATATGTTGGAATAATTCGGATGGTGCACCGGGAATTCCAGGAGACGTCAGACAACGGCTCAATTCACCTTTCCAGAGTATCCATCTATCACCTGACGTCATATGACGTCATAATCAGATAAGTGGCGTGTAGGATGACGTCATAATCATTACGCCATACATGATTATATTTGGCTCGTATTTAACTCGTAATAGTTCGACACGTTGTACAAATTGTGTGTCTCTACTATTTAATAAACATGCTGTTGAATATTTTGAAACTAATTATGCAATAGCTTAACTGTATAGCTTTCTGGAAATTGATAGTTAGGGAGTTCAGAGATCGATCGATAACAACATGAGAGAGGTGTGGGTGGAGCTTAGATATAGATGGGCGGGGCATAGCTAAATGGAAAGTTCCATTGGATGCTTGCCTAAACGTTACAGTATGTCTTTATTCCTTACCGGCAACGGCTGCCGTGATGAAGCACCCGACATTTCCCGTAACCAGTGCTAGGATTATCATGCGCGTGATTTCAGGCATTCGTTTAGGCGCGAGAGCTTGCATTATACCAAGCACAATACCAGCGCCCATCAAGTCACAGAAACCACACAGAGCATATGTGGCTATATACTCAGAGCGAACCTGGTCACGCAAAAAAGATAATCTTAAATAGATGGTATGGGGGAAAGTTACTAAGACCGTGTTCGCGTTAGAGAGTTGATCCGGAGTAGCGCCATACGTCAGTATGGCGTTACTCCGGATCAACTCTCTGGCGCGAACGTGGCCTAAGAATGCTGCAAAGAAGATAGGTTTAATGAAATGGAACAAACATCGTAGTGCTAGTGTATACATCAGTGGCAGTATAACTCGAAATACTGCTTAATACTCTCTTACCATCCACCTAGCCACCCAACCACCCAGCCATTATCCATTCCTCCATTCCTCCATCCATCCCGCCCTCCCCCTCCCTCCATCTATCCATCCATCCATCCATCCATCCATCCATCCATCCATCTATCCACCGACTCACACACCAACACACTCACCCATCCATCTATTAATCTATCCATTCATCGATACATCATCCATCCATCCATCTAGCCATACATCCATGCATCCAGCAATCCATCTCTGCCTGCCTGCCTGCCTGCCTGCCTGCCTGCCTGTCTGTCTGTCTGTCTGTCTGTCTGTCTGTCTGTCTGTATGTCTGTCTGTCTGTCTGTCTGTCTGTCTGTCTGTCTGCCTGTCTGTCTGTCGTATGCATGTTTGTCTGCCTGCCAGCCTGCCTGCCTATCTGCCTGCCTGCCTGCCTGCCTGCCTGCCTGCCTGCCTGCCTGCCTGCCTGCCTGCCTGCCTGCCTGCCTGTCTGCCTGCCTGCCTGCTTTTCTGCCGACCTGCTGGCTTGCCGGCCCCTGTTATTTCAATACTTACATCCATGACGCCATTAATGAGAGTCGTGTTCGTTTCTGTTAGCACTATGTGATCCCCCTGGTAAAACCAGCTTCCAGTGTCATTATAATTGGCAACGTATTCCTCAAAGACCGGTCTGTTCTTCATAATGTTTCCTAACATCTCATACGCCGGTATAATCCCAACGAATAATCGGAACCCCACAAGCATGCCAACTCGCAAACAATCTTGAGGGGCCACGCCCATTAGGAAGGATACCGGCCAGAAAAAATAAGCGAGCAGTATCTGAAATAAAGAATATAATATTAGTGCGCTCGCAAACCGTAATAACTTTGCTACACACAATTGAGCTGTCATTCCTGCCAACAGATCGGAGGAATTAGTGGCAAGTTGGTGGTGTAGTCTTTTATTGTACTACCTAATAGTTCTAGGGCGGAGTGTGTCCATGTGTGCATGAAATGTCCCCGATTGTAGCTTCCAAATTCAATAAGCATAGCATAAGGAAAGACCAGCAGTGGTGTAGACGTATGGTACCCCTGCAGTAACTGAGAACAGTACATCAATTGCTGCACCTCCCATGACCAAATTCTGGACACAATTTTAGGATTAGAGATAACTAAAATCGCGCAATCATTGCGACTAGAATTCACAGAACAGCAAATTATACATCAAAGGCGATATATCCATACTGTGCAATGAGGTCTTCATAGGCCAAAAGGTTATGAAAATAGAACATTAGTGAAAATGTGGCAATTCACTAATAGAATTCGCCCTTCCAGAGTATCCATCAATCATCTGACCTCGTATGACGTCATAATCAGTTCAGCGCGTGTATGATGACGTCACAATCATTACGTCACAAAGGGTCTCATATAGCCCGTGATCAAATCTCAAACAGTCCGACACGTTGTATGAGTTGTACGTCTTTGTAATTCTTTGCTATTTAATAAACATGCTGTTGAATATTTTGAAACTAATTTGACTGGGCGCTGTTGCTGCCTTAGGCAGCAACAGCACCCAGTCAAATTAGTTTCAAATTATTCAACTGTGTAATTTTTTGGAAATTGATAGTCAGGGTGTTCAGCGATCGATCGATCCCAACACGAGCGAGATGTGGGTGGAGCTTAGCTAGAGATGGGCGGGGCATAGCTAAACCCGGACAGGGCCATTAGCTATCCAATCCGTGATTTACATGTGTAAAATTGTATTGGCTTAATCCTTCATTATCTATGTGTTAGAAACACGTATCTATTATAAATAAACCTACATTTGTAGTGAAATTAAAATCTTCTGCTACTTAAAACCGTTTGTCTGTCCTCATGTTATACTTATTTTGGATTGCATTGTAGAGATGGTGAGCTTATCGTCATCACATTGACACTAAGTGTATTATTGATTCTGCTAAAGAGGAGTAGGGTTTGGCCTTCCCACAGCGCGTTGATAAACCCCAATTCACAACTGCTACATCCATCCAACTTTATCAAAATAATTAAGGTCACATTCTCGAGTATTGTCGGTAGATATAATATAGTTACTGTTCTGTTACAAGGAAGTTACTGTACTATACGAGGAATTCCAAACTTTCTTAGCACACGGACTGAAGACTGTCCATACAAAACTCATGTGCCTGGAGATACAGCAGTTCCACAATCCTGAAAAAGCGTGGCTTGTCTCATAGTTATGAAGTCCACAATCAGTGAGACAGTCCGATTTCTTACAGTCGCAATCTCTCGTGGACAGCGCGGTTATTGGAATGATAGACATTGTTGAAACAATCATATATGTAAAACAGTACACCAGATCTATGAACGAAATGAAGCTGTTTGTGGAAGCTCTGTTAATATTGTAATTTGGTGGTTTCTTCAAGCAACACGATTTGGCTAAATATAGATAACAATTAAACATTGTAGTGAAATGTAAAACCAAGATTGCGTCCAAGATTCAAAAGGACGTCCAGGAATTCCAGGTGAGCGTCAATTCGCCATCATCGCTGTAATCGAGAGGAATCAGAATCGGTTTCAAGTTTTTGAAGTACAGATGAGGTTTCCCGACATTCTCACTCAAGAAGTCATTACAGATGAGATCCAAATGACAGTTCATTCATGTTAAGCACATCAGATCTGCAGCCTATACCAAGTTCAGGATGGAGCGTTTTGTGGAAACGTCAGCCAGATTGTATGTACCAATTCACTGGACTAACATAAAAACCTTTCAAAGTATCCATCAGATAGGATCAGACAAAAGGCGTAGATGCTCGGGATTGTGGATGTTCAATGGAAGAATTTGAAAGTCAGTTATAAGAACTGTGTAATATGAACAGAGAATCGTTGTCCCCGCCGTCATAGCTATATGAGTCATAAGCCCTGACTAGTATATATTATTAAATTGAAAATTCATGCCTTAGCTAAGTACTTGAAATCTAGGTCTCCATGATTCGGACACGCGCACTCATATATATATATATTTACTCCGTGTATACCGTTAGCTATATTTCGGTAGTTATCTAATTTATTATATTTGCAATTAGCTGTGATTGTATAGTAATACGTTAGAAATAGTGTAATTACTGTTTTTCTAGGTTCCGGCATTGGCTCACTGACATTTGTTGGTGTGGTTGATGTTGGCGCTGCTGCTTCTGCCGCTGCCTCTGCGGCTACTGCTCTTACTACCGGTACTTCGGCTACTGCTGCTGCTGCTGTTGCCGCCTGACGCTGCTGCTGCTGCTGATGCAGCTACTGCTCCTACTACTACTACTACTACTACTACTACTACTACTACTACTACTACTACTACTACTACTACTACTACTACCACCACTACTACTACTACTACTACTACTACTACTACTACTACTACCGCCACCGCCACCGCAGTAGCAGCAGCGCCTGAAGCCGCTGGCGTAGTCGTCGCCGCCGCCGTCGCCGTCGCTGCTGCTGCTGTGGCTCCGGATGTTACTGTCAATGCAATTTTTGTTGCTGTAATTGTCATTATAATCATAGTAGTACCTCAAACGTTATAGTATCTCCCATTCCAATTCTTTCAGAGAACCATTGTACAGTGTTATTGACGAATCCAAGTAGACTGATGAAGACCAATATGTTTGCTGCAACGTTTCCGAATAAAGGCAGTCCTGCCGAGGCACCATGTGCGGCTGCTTCTATCACGTTTCTGAACTTGCTAAACAAAGGAAATAATGTACAACTAAATACAGTACGCCACCTTCATATTTCAATCGTATGTGTAGCGGTAAGTTTGTCTATTAACTGAATATAGAATGTCTCAATTAACCACGCTTGTGTCAACTTAACCCTTTAATGGTCAAGTTGGTTAAAAACGACATCTGCAGTGATCTTGAGAAATGTCCATTTATGTGTAAGAGAAGAATATCTTTGAAAATGTAATACTGGAATGATTGGCTCGGTAACCGAGGCGGTCATTTCACTGGTAAATTTTCAAAAATACTCTTCTTGGTCTGCAATTAGGCACCGGCTAAACAGAAATTTGGATTTTCTTGACCATTACACTTTCGATGAATGTCCATTTGAAGGATAACAGACATCTATTTTTTGTAAATTTTCGTTATAAATTTACAACAAAAAAATACTCCTTTTTTACTGCAAAAATCAAAATTTCCGTGAAAAGTACTGGCAATTAAATGGTTAATTATTAATGATTATTTGTTAATATATTACATTTCACAAAACTACACTTTTCTGAATTAGACAAGAGATTTATTGCCTGGTGCTCACCTAGAATGCATTCGGTAATAATCCTCGCTGCTGGCCTTAGTTTGTTCAAATTCTGGCATGACCAGCTTCGCGACAGCCATTGCCGCTGGTACTGACATCACAGAGGCACAGATAAGATCGTTAGCTCGAACCTGAAAAATAAACAACAATATACAAACAACTTGTTTAAAAAATTCGACAGATGTTGATTAAATAGTAAAACCATATAATGCGTACAACGTGGCGGACTAGTAAGCGAGTCAGTCATACTTTAATTGATTATGACGTCATCTTACACGTCACGTGGCTGACTATGACGTCATATGATGGATGGATACACTGGAATGGTCCATTGTAAACAGTGTTGTTCCGACTTCGGAGTATAATTCACTAAAATTATTCAAATGTCGTAAATGAACGCCACAATATTCCCCTGCGCCTGATGCACTAGCCCTTTCATGACGAAGTCGGCAAAAAACAACATCAGCAGCGGTCTTGTGGAATGACAATCTGCACGTCAAAGAATACTACTTTTGAAAACTTTCCATAAGAATAACTGGCGCGATAACCGAGCCAGCAATTCCCGAATGTTATTATTTCAAGAATAATCGCTTCCCATGGCCTGAAAATGGCCAATCAATAAGCAAGTACTTTGATTTCTTGACCAAATTTAGCAATTCACCTTTCCAGAGTACCCATCCATCATATGACGTCATAATGAACTGTGTGACGTGTACAATTACATCATAACGAATGACGTCGATAAGTACGTCACGAACGCATATTTGAAGACGGTCAATGCGTTGTTGTACAAATTGTTTGCTTTTACTATTTAATAAATAAACTGTTGAATATTTTGAAACTAATTTGACTGGGCGCTGTTGCTGCCATAGGCAGCAACAGCGCCAAGTCAAATTAGTTACAAAATATTCACCAGCTTCCCTGTTATTACACTATTTCTAACGTATTACTATACAATCACAGCTAATTCCAAATTCATCCTGTATAGTTTTCAGGAATTTGATAGCTTGGGCATTTGGGGATCGATCAATCCCAACACGGCGAGGTGTGGGTGGAGCTTAGCTAGTGATGGGCGGGGCATAGCTAAAATGGAAAGGTCCATTAAAGATTTAATCAATCCATACACTATTTATTGATATTGGCCTGTAGCCATACATTTAATATAACATTGCAGATATACTTATGATCTACGAATGATAACTTACTCCGTATGCCGAAAATATGTACAGAGCCCCTCCGGAAACTGTAGAGAAGCCACCCACCATGACCGCAAATAGTTCTGATTTCGTCATCGTGTTCAGGAATGGACGCACTACTAATGGTGCTTCTACCTGAAGATATATTAAATACAAATTTATCCCGCATTTTATCGGTACTGAAAACCTTACAAAACATGTTTTGGTGATTCAGGTATACTCCCTGAATCTCAATTTGCATAAAACTATACAAGCAAGCTGATGAATATCTTGACACTAATTTGGCAGCAACAGCGCCCAGTCAAATTAGTTTCGAAATATTCAACATATTGTTTATTAAATAGTAAAGACTTACAATTCGTATAACTTGACGGACTATTAAGCGTTTATGACGGTCTTAATTGCGCCATGCATGACGTAATTTATTATAGCTTCAGCCTACACGTGATGTAGTTGACTATGACGACAGATGATTGCTTGAGAGACTGCATTCATCTATTAGCATGCTTTTTCGTTACACAGCATGCTAATAGATTAATGCAGTCTCTCAAGCAGTCATATGACGTCATAATCAACTACATCATATGTAGGCTGAAGTCATAATAAATTACGTCATGAATGACACAATTAAGACCGTATATACGTATTTGCACTGAGACAGACAGTATATAAAATGGGCACTTATGCAGACAATTTTCTGTCTTTTATTAAAGTGTATATTTCAGGATGCATAGCAAATATTGGCAGCAAAACTGATTAACACAAATATATAAATCATATTTCCCATTATAAGCAATAATAAAAATATACACGATTTACTAAAACAATATATACAGATGAGCACTTAGGCAGACAGCACTTAAAATGGGCACTAAGGCAGACAATTGTGCATGCATGTATATAATAACACTAAAATCGCTGTTAGGCTTAAAAGAAAGGCTTTTGACAGACATCAGTGCATATATATATATATATATATATATATATATATATATATATATATATATATATATATATATATATATATATATATATATATATATATATATATATATATATATATATATATATATATATATATATATATATATATATATATATATATATATATATATATATATATATATATATATATGTAAGGGACTGTAAAGCTATTATATATAATAGCTTTACAGATAGCTTTACAGTCCTTGGGTTCGATCCCACACGCATTAGCTTTTCGGACATGATGATGATTGCATTGCGATTGACAGCTATGTTAAGTATGAGTTTCCCTGACAGCCATGATGCCAGCGAGACAGTTCGTATATAATTACAGCAGGACAATAATTTAGTGATTGATCAAAATACGTGTCATACCGATGCAAGGAAGCAGTTTGCTGTCACTGCCAGCGTCTCTCCTGGAGTCGTGCCCAAAAACAATGCAACAAGTCGTGCGAAAGTCCGAATGACCAACGGCAAAATACCATAGTGCTCCAGAATTGATATCACAGCGCTCACAAAGAAGAGGCTTGGGAGACTCTGCGGGATAGAGTACAGTAAAAAAGTAACACCAAATAAAACAAAGAAAAATTCGTCGTCCAATACCCGCATTATTGACATATTTTTCAATCGGACGCCGTAACGTCAAAAGTGTCTATTTTGGAAATAATGATGCTGAAAGCTGGTGCTGTTGCTTTTAACTCTTGACTTCAGTATTGTCACACGTCTTCGCGAGTCTACGGATACATCCTGGCTATTTGGAGAAATTATCTCCAGAAGAACCAGAATTATTGAGAAAAAAAATGTCGAGAAGAAGAAAAAATAGAAGATGAAGAAAAAGAAGAAGAGAAAGCGCTCCATGCTCGCATTAACCCGGGTGTCTAGCAGGTAAGAAAATAAAAATAAATAAGTAAATAAATAAATATTCTTTGCCATAATCATCAATATACTCACTATGTCACTTATACAAAAGTTATTTTATCCATAAGTGTTGCTGTCGATATAATACGCATTATTTTAGAACATAAAAGTGTCTGCCACACACCCTTCTGAGAAACATGCATTTGACCTCTTCACCCTTAATCTTCGAAGCCATAATCAAGCGCTTATGCTATTTCGTCTTGCCTTTTTGGTAGCCTTGGCATATTGACCCGAAAATTAGAACGATTCTTCTGGATATTATAACTAACCTTCCAGCGAGGTTAGTGAAGCGCCCTCTAGTTGAACTTAGGCTATGGCGTCCCTCCCAAGCATGTACGCACCCACGCACGCTGATGGTTGACTGGGGTGAGGTAGGGTGGAGAAACTTATTATTAGAATAGTAGCGTGGCACATATTAGCGAGACTAATAATTACCATGAATATGAAAGGATGCTCATACGCTTTTGCGCCAAATACCACGAAAATGCCTGCTTGAACATTGTTCAAAAATTCCATAAGGCGTAAGCTAATCCAGTTGAAGACCATTATCCCCCAAACAGTGCGCAGGATTACGATAGCGAAGATGAACTGTAGAGCTATGCCCCAGAAGACAGTGCGCCAATTGATCTGAAAAATAAAGTACAGTTATACATGTTTATAAATATACATACAATTGTAAGCTAATTACAACAATTCCGGGTCCATTATATGTGTATGACGTCAGAATTCACGAGCCCATAACTGGCTCAAAAGAAGAGTCATGTGACATCTTACTATTTGACCACTTTATGTATAAGGTAAATATATGGGTTTCAATGGATGAATCCAATTTTAGCTATGCTCCGCCCATTTTTAGTTTAGTTCCACCCACGATTCGCCCGTTTTGGATCAATGGATCCCTGAACTCACTCACTATTAATTTCCAGAAAACAATACAGGTAAGCTGTTGCATATTTTGAAACTAATTTGACTGGTGCTGTTGCTGCATGTTGATTATGACGCCATCCTACCCATCACGAAGTTGATTATGACGTCATATGACATTAAACAAACTCTGAAGACATGCGTCCTCGCCATATGATACAAATTCAGTGTGACATAGATACGAAAGTCCAGAAGGCTCATTCGTAATTCAAAATTCAAAATACAAAATTCAAACTTCGAAATTCAAAACTCGACTTCAAAATTCAAAACTCGACTTCGAAATTCAAAACTCGACATCGAAATTCAAAACTCGATTTGAAATTCAAAACTCGACATCAAAATTCAGAACTCGACTTCGAAATTCAAAACTCGGGTTCCAAATTCAGAACTCGACTTCGAAATTCAAATCTTAAATCAGCCAATTACGAGTCGTCTTACAATTATGAAAATTTATGCAAGCCAATCAGATGTCTAGGTCATGCATAGATAAACCGCCATTTTTGTGGAAATGTGTATGTGGGTTATATTCTTAGTTTTGATCGAGAGAAGTGGCGGCTACAATGACGGTGGTGGTGGGCTGCTGCTGCTTGTGGCGGTGGTGCTGGTCGTGGTGGGGGTGGCTGTGCCACTGCTGATACTGGTTCTAGTAGCGACGATGATGATGATGATGATGATGATGTACGGGCATGTGGGATGGGTGGGCCTGTGTGTGAGCGCCTTGTGCTGGTTTGTTTGACTAACTGGCTATAATTGTCGGACTATTGTGCTGGCGGTCTAGTGGGTAAAATTGTAGGACTGTTGGTTTGTCGGAGTAGTGGAGAATCCCCGAATTTTAGAGCAAGGGGCGGCGGTATTAATTAGTGTTATTATGTCTAGATTTGATCCACGGACGCATAGAATCATACGCATTTAGTTTCTTCTTAACAAACAGGCCAGGATGTTATTTTTAGACCCTGGACGCAAAGCCTCAGCAATAGAGGTAGCCTTGCTCAAGTGTGACCTATATCCTGGCATTAACTGCCTACGAAGTAGGTATATAGGCATATAGGTATATAGGCCAACACATATCAGCAACAGGAATAGCCGAGTTACCGAGTTGTTCAAGCGATAAAGTTGCATCCACGAAGAACGCACATCTCTCTCCATCTCATTCCGAAACAGCAATCTTCATCGACGCCATGATTGTTTCAAACGTACAGACGCTTAGCAGAAACGTAAACCAGTATAAACGTACTCTAGTGTGACCTAGAAATCCGATTGGCTAGCATAAATTTACATAAATGTAAAATGGCTTGTGATTGGCTGATCTAAGATTTGAATTTCGAAGTGGAGTTTTGAATTTCGAAGTCGAGTTTTGAACTTCGAATTTTGAATTTTGAATTTTGAATTTCGAATGAGGCTTCTGAGCTTTCGTACATAGACATGGAGCTGACATGTTTGAATGCTCATTAGCATGGGGCGAGACCGTGGCGTAGGACGATGTGCATAGCTACGCACCACTAGCAGTCACAATTACGGAAACATTCTCGCGACACCATCTTCGACACCATTACTTCATAATTATGTCTAGAGTTACGACGTCATGGACGATTAACCCTCTGTCAGCGGCAGAATGTTACGGAAATGACTCCATGTGCTATTCTATCAAAAAGCATATTGTATAAAAAGATACCAATATGCACAGATTGATCACCCATCTGTTTCTCCGATAAAGTCAAAACAATGTGATATTTAATTGCAAGTGTATAGTAATCTGTCATTACAGACCAGCATAGCCTTCTCACAGGAAATAGAATGTGATTGATGGATTAATATTTAACATCTTGAGAGTGTGCACACTGATACAGAGGCTCCTAGATGATACATAGGGCCGAGTTTGGTTCCCTTATCGGGGTACTGCGATCGGAAGTATCACGTGGATGCTTTACCTATCTACGCATGCGCACACGTTTACTCTCGCTTGAATCAGGAGTAATCGAGTAGAATTTGTACCACGTGATACGAATTTGTACCACGTGATACCATTATCTGATTATACTCGTGGATATGTAATCGGGATATAGCTGAACGTAGGAACGTACTTCTGGTAGGAAGTTTGAGTCAAAGCGCTTTCAAAGCATATATTGGGTGTTTCAATGGGTTTCTGGGGGAAAGACCCAGCTAAATAGCAGACTTAAGGTCATAACATGGCCGCCATTAGAAACAGGGTTAGTTGTATGTTAATCTGGTAGTATTCATGGAAAATATTCAGGGATCAGCGGATTGGCTTGAAATATATCATGCTGATCAAATCAGGCCCCGGTATCGTTTTATCCCAGTACCTCTCCTTTCTGCATTGTTCAGGGGTGATCCCAGGGCTATCATCTTAAAGGTGCATATTCACAGCAGAATGGTTCAAAATAAAATTGTTAATATTATATACTTTTAGATCTTAAGTGTGTGCCTAGATGAAATGAAACGAAATAAATCTTAGCATATGATGATTTAATTACGTATAAATTAATATAATTTGTTACGCTGACAAATTGAATTAGAGGCACAAGTCCCGAAGTCAAATTTACAACTAAACTTACGAAATTTATTTAAATGGAATGAAATCATCCTATGTTAAGATTTATTTCGTTTCATTACACTGAGGTACACAATTTAAGCCCCTAAAAGTATATAATTTCACCAACATTATTTTCAAGCATTTTGCTGTGAATATGCACCTTTAAATCAACTACAGAAAATAGCATTTACTGTAGGACATATTTTGTCACAAGTGACCATCTCTATATTGTGAGAAGTGTTATTGATTGTTTTAACCCTTTCATGACGAGGTCAGTGGAACCGGGCTCTACAGTGTCCATTTACAGACAAATAGAATACTATTTTTTGAAAAATTACCACTGGAATGACGGACTCGGTAACAGACCCAGTCATTCCAGTTGTACATTTTCAAAAATAGTCTTCTCTTGGCCTGCAAATGGACATTTAATAAGTATTTACTTTGACATTCTTGACCAAATTTTGGCATTAATAGGTTACAGGTATCTGTATTAGACGGACTTTGTGTCCAATAGACGGCCCCATTTTTAGCTATCCAAAGCCAATCTCTAACTAAGCCCCGCCCACTGTGCACGCGTCTTGAAATCCATTTGAAACGTGTCCACTGTGTACGCGTGCTAGAATAGATTTGGTACTGAAACCTGACTCAACGGAATGTAAATTTCAAGATAAGTAATTGTAAATCTTTAAGTGTTTGCATATTTAGAAAATAATTAGACTGAGTGAGTGGGTTGGTTGAGGCTCAGGCTGCTTATAGTTTGGTTATTAAATGGTAAATTAAGTTGACATACAATTCAGACACGTTCGGTGACGGATCATTTCCACATTCTTGACGGGTTTAAGTCAATGGAAGGGAAATAACAAATGATGTTTATTGGTAATTTCATACAATATTAAATAACCTACCATCGGTAAAAAAATGGAAACGAATTGGGATTATTTAAGAAAAAGCATTTACTAAATCTAGGAGCGCTTAACTTCGCTGGTACTTCTCATTCCGCCGTGTGTCACCTGTGTGTGTGTGCAGGTATACCGCATAGGCCTACCTGAATATAACGAAAGCACGCCTGAATATATAGTCTAGTTGTAGGAGCCAGTTTTGGTGGGTCACCTAGACAAAAGTCCCACCTAAGTCTTTTTTGTGTCATTCGATTTGTAACGTCACCCAGAATCACATACTAAACATCCCCATCGATCCCTTGGGGGCGGAATTTTTGGCGACAGTTTGAATTTGAGCTTATTTTTATTTTATTCTCAAACCGCTTTTATACATATCTTAAATCTATGCTAACTTCTTCTTCTTCTTCTTCTTCTTCTTCTTTTCGTTCGCTGATCATACCGCCAGTCCTATGAATGACTATCGAAATGATCAATCTATGCTAACGATCTTCTTTAAAATCATATCTAACATCTCATGTGTCGTATTACCCTTTCTAATACATTATTACGGTGTCTCATGATAGATTTAATTTGAATTTGAATTTGAATATCCGGTTGTTTATAATTTTAATAATATTTGTTCTAGGGTAAATTTAGAAAACTCGTTATCAAGTAAATCAACCGTCGTTTGTGCGACGTCATAATTATACAGAGTGTGTATAATGATTTGACGTCATTCTTCTTCTTGAACCAATATAAAATACACGTGTTTATATATGCCTTAATACACCATCCCACTAATTAGACAGTAATTAGAAAGTATGGCATAATGCCATTTTTTCTCATTGATTGAGTCCGGGGATTTGGGCTTATACAGTTCAATTAATTAAGCAATTATACGAATTTTGTGGTCATATTCACTCGACACCAGTATCATTGATACGTTGATTCTACTGATAGTGGCAGTGACTGTGACAGCGCTCAAAACTGCGTGATCTGCTTGCAGTCATTTGAGAAATGCGATCCTCCAATTCCTGTGAGGAGAAAGGGTCTTGAAACACTAATCCGTTTCAGTGATATTCGATATGATGAAGAACCGCATCGGTATATGGTTAACAAGAGTGACGCTACACCCATGGGCAAAGTCGTTGTTCATGTTGGCTGTAGAAAGAGATACACTGACCCCGGGAACAACACAGTCGGGTTGTATGAAGTGGCGCCATCCCCCAAAAGATTACGATCCTCTGATTCACATCCATTCGACTGGTCACACTGATTTCCTCTTATGTGGGGAAGAGGCGACAATAGATAGAAAGCATCCAGAGAGGGATGTTGTCAGGTCAGTGCAGAAGGTCTGGACAAAATAGTCTTGCGTCTCAGAGGGTTCCATTTGCTAATGAGCGCATGTTGTAGTATCTTTCATATAATGAAAGGATCTGGAACAGAAGAGGCATAGGTGAAGTGTATGGTCAGAATGCAGTGACTCATATGATGAGTGGCAAAGCTATTGCTTGAGCTCTGCGTGGTCTCTGCATAATAGAGGCAGCACTAACTACAAAATTGCTAGCTTCTCTACTCCCTCAGAATTCCAGCGACAGTGAAATGGAATGTGGAGAGAAAGATACAGATTTTTAATCAAATGAGTCTTTCTTTGGTGAGCCAAGTTCCAGCTGTACTGATGAAGGCATGTATATGGATAGGTCAACTGATATAATGGTAGAAAAAGTCAAAGAACTTGAGAAGCTACTGAATGGTGTTCTAGACCGTAGCATTAATCCAAATATACTTGCTGACTACAAAGAACTCATCACACCGGATGAAGAAATGGAAAATGTAAAGACAGCATTGAGTGCTCAATCCAAGGGCCCGCGAGATATGGAAATTAAATCAGCCTTCTGTCAAGTCATTTTCAATCACTGGACCATGCCACGAAGATAAGTATGGGAGATGCAGATACACTGATAGTATCAACGGCATTTGACTATGCTAGAGATTGTCAGCCAGTCATAGTTGTTGTTGAGGACACTGGCATCTTCACAATGTTGTTATATCACTGGGACGATAGCTTGGCAGACATTTTCTTGAAGAAGGAAGTGAAAAACCTCGGCAATTGTACCGTCTCAAGGAAGCTGCTGATGCCGTCCCAGCAAAGATACAAAAAGGTATTCTTATAATTCAAGCCTGGAGTGGATGCGATACAACTTCTGCTACGTTTGACCATGGTAAAACGAATCCTCTGAAGATAATGTCTTTGTCCAAAGTGGTACAGGATTTGTCTGATATAATGGGGGAGTTGTGACACCCCACAAGAACAAGTTGGCAGTGCAGGAATTAGCCTATTCCGTTGCATGTATGGTGGAACTGAGAATGGCATGCTTACTTCTCTGAGATATGCCCGTTATATGCAGATGGTTGTGAAGAGAAGTAAGATAGAGCCACACCGACTGTCACCAACAGAGCGTGCAGCTTACTTCCACAGCCTCCGTGTTCACCTCCTGGTTGTCAGATGGCTAACTCTTAGCTACGATTAACTGGACCACAATGATTGGGATGGAAAAAGGAAAATGGGTCCTTATGCCCGATAATGACAGATCTTTAAGCTGCTCCGTCGAAGGTACTTAGTTTCATTCGTTGCAAATGCAAAGTAACAATAAAGAATCCATGTGGCACCAAGCAATGCTTATGCAACACAAACGGATTGAAAATGTGTGATCGCATGTGTAGGGTGCCGAGGTCAAATTTGCAGCAACATCGACCATCTGGTAACTATTGATGAAGAAAATTATGGTTTGGACTTATAATCTCATGTCATCGCAGAGCACATCCCGACCTCAAAGCATGTGTTAATGAGCATTTCTATACTATCCTCAGTGATAAACTTGTTTCTTTTTTCGTCGTCACCTGTACATCTCAGAGTGACAAGAAATATATTTTATTTTTTCACATTTATATTATTTCAGATTGGTGTTTTGTTGGAAAATAGCAAACGACGCTGTTTTCCGCTACCATGGCACCTTATCAGATTTCACTCATGATGTAAAATGGTCCTCAAATTAAAACCCCTGCAAAAAACTCCGCCCAAATGGGATCAATGGAGATTTTTTTGTATGCGATTCAGGATTAATGTCTGCTTCGAATAACACCACAAAATCTTAGGTGGGAATTTTGTCACGGTTCACACCCCTCAACGACTAGGTTAATAGTTTTGTAAGTTGTATGAATAGTATTCTCTATAGGCGCCGATGTCGAGCGATTAAGTAATTCACTATGGCGTCAGACAAAGTGTGACGTATTGTGATTATAACGTCAGCTACTTGAGTGACAAACCGGAATGGTCCATTTCAATAGGAATGCATATTTGAATCAGTGAAAACAATAGTGATACTCACCATGGTTTTCTTTTTTGACACAATGAGACAGAATAGCATGAAGATTACAAAGCCAAGGACACAGAACAGGTTCCGTGGATTATCTATTAGCACCGTCATCACAGTGTACACTATGATGAAGACGGTGATTCCCAGGTACATCAACCTGCAAGAGAAAACGCAGTCTAGCTAGCTGGCTTCGTGGCTGGCTGGCTTTGTGGCTGGCTGGGTTTGTGGTAAGCTGGCTTTGTGGATGGATGGATGGATGGATGGGTGGGTGGGTGGGTGGATGGACGGACGGACGGACGGACGGACGGACGGACGGACGGACGGATGGACGGACGGATGGACGGACGGACGGACGGACGGATGGATGGGTGGGATGGTGGGTGGTGGGTGGGAGGATGGTGGATAAATGGATGGATGGATGGATAGATTAATAATTGGATGGATGGGTAGGTGGGTGGGTGGGTGGGTGTGTGGGTGGGTTCGCGTGTATGTGTATGGTTGGTTGGTTAGCTGGCAGGTTGGTTTGGTTGTTTGAGTGATGAGTGGCTGGGTGGGTGGTGGATGGCTTGCTGGCTGGCTGGGGGATGGGCTGGGGGTTGGACGGATGGATGGATGGGTGGCTGGATGAATGGATGGATGTATGTGTGTGGGTTGGTGGCTAGGTGGGTGGGTGGGTGGGTGGATGGATGGCTGGATGGCGTGGATAGGTAGGTGTGGTAGGTGGGCTGCGGTGGGTGGGTGGATAAGTGGATGAGTGGGTGGGTGGGTGGGTGGGTGGGCGGACGGACAGACGAACGGCCAGACGGGCGGATGGACGGACAAGCGGACGGATGGATAGATAGATAGATAGCTAGACAGACAGACAGACAGACAGACAGACAGACATACAGACAGACAGACATGCAGGCAGGCAGGCAGGCAGGCAGGCAGGCAGGCAGGCAGGCAGGCAGGCAGGCAGGCAGGCAGGCAGGCAGGCATATAGATAGATAGATAGATAGATAGATAGATAGATAGATAGATGAGCAGTACTTACCATTTCAATATCATAGGTAGTCTCCCAGTACATAGAAGATGCTGTAATTTATCCTCAGTTTCTTGCGTAACGAATCCTAAGAGAAAGGTCATGGTGAGGCACACTACAACAGTAGATGTGATCCAGACAAGTCTTATTGAACCTTCGTCACCAAATTTGTGCTTCATGGCAAAGCCAAAGTATACGAAATACCCGGCCGCGACAACAAGAAGAATGAGTCTGATAATATTGACCTTGTGTGGTCTCAGAAATCCGAGGACCGTTTCCTCAAAAGAGTCACACGCGCTTGCAAGACAATTACTGGGTTCTTCAAGTTCTTCTCCAGAAGGAGAGCAATCGCCATTTTCCTGTCCTTTGCCTCTCTTCGCCTCATGGTTACCTTGGTCAGATGCCTGTCAATAAATTTGTATCTAAAATAATGGACCTTTCCAATTTTAGCCATGACCCGCCCATCTCTAGCTAAGCTCGACTCGCACATCGCTCGTGTTCGGATCGATCGACTATCAATTTCCAGAAAATTATCCAGCCAGGTAATCTGTTGACTATTTTGAAACTACTTATACTGGGTGCCCTGTCAAATTAGCTTCAAAATATTCAACAGCTTACACGTATAGTTTTCTGGAGATTGATAGTCAGAGAGTGCATGGATCGATCGATCTCAAAGCGGGCGAAATGCGAAATAGGAGCTTAGTTAGAAATGGGCAGAGGATAGCTATGGCAGCAACAACGCCCAGTCAATTTAATTTCCAAATGGTCAACAGAATATTTATTAAATAGTAAAGACATACAAGTCGTACAACAACGCTTAGTCCGTCTTCAAGTATGCGTTCGTAGCTTCATTGATTATGACGTCATCCTACATGTCACATAGTTGATTATGACGTCAAATGATGGATGGATAAACTGGAAAGGGCCATTGCAAAGCCTCATGTCAAAATGTAGCTATATATGCGTAATTCGCCACATGAAGATGTACGGATACTGTGGAATGTGCATAGGCAATCTAAAAATAGAGGCGTGGCTTCTTCGAGAATACACCTCTCTTGTATTGACCGGCCATCTTATTACGTCACCACAACGACTAGACCGTTACACAAACTCCACATCGGAGACCAGACAGATCGGGACCCATTCCATCTCTGTAGCGCACAGTAAACGCAACACTGGATCGTACTAATAGACCTTTCCAGTTTATCGATCAATAACATGCCGTCATAATAAACTCCGTGACGTGTAGAATGACGTCATAATAAATGACATCATGAATGACGTAGATATAAGTTCGTCACGAACACTTAATTGATGACGGACTAAGCGTTGTTGTACGAATCGTCCTTACCATTTAATAAACGCCATGGTGAATATTTTGAAACTAATTTGACTGGGCGCTATTGCTGCCATAGGCAGCAACAGCACCCAGTCAAATTAGTTATAAAATATTCAACTCTTTACCCGTATAGTTTTCTGGAAATTGAAAGTCAGAAAGTTCACGGATCGATCGATCCCAACATGAGCGAAGTGCGGGTGGAGTTTAATTAGAGACGGGCGGGACATAACTAAAACCGGATTCCTCTATTATCATGGTATACCGCAAAGTAGTATATAACATCCACATTCAGCGAGCTTTGAACGGACTATGAATACATGATTGTTTGGTCGCGGCTGGGGTTTTAGTAGATGATTTTGATTGGCCGAGTGTACAGTTGAAACATTGCACAGGGAGCGTTATGTGAATAAAACGTGTGTACTCATTTTCATTGTCGTTCTTAGAGACTTTTTTGTTTTGTTATTTTTGTTCTTAGACGAGACAATGGACCTTTCCAGAGTAATGCCGTCATATGACGTCATTGTCAGCTAAGCGGCGTGCAGGATGACGTCATAATCATTACGTCATAAATGATTATATACTGTCCGTCTTTAACTCTTAATAGTCAGACACGTTGTACAAATTGTATGTCTCTACTATTTAATAATCATGCTGTTGGATATTTTGAAACTAATTTGACTAGACGTTGTTACTTTCAAAATACTCAACAGGTTACCTGTATAGTTTTCTGCCGGGCGGGGTTCAAATCCCGTTCGACTGTCAGGCGATCAAGTGGATGACGGGCAATTGATGGAAACATAGGCAAAGTCCCTCGCTTCCCCCCCCCCCCCCTGCCTCTCTCTATCCAAGAATATAAATTGGTACCAGTTTTAAAAACTGGGGAAGTTACAAAGGACTGAAATAAAACCAGCCAAGATATGGCGTGAATGGTACCTGGAAACAGGGACTCGATAGACGCCAATCAAACCAATAATTTCAAGGTCGTTCAGGAAGAATCGAGTTATCTGCTGCATCTATGTGCACCCCTCAAGGAAAGGATAACAAATCCTAGGAAATCAGTCTGCACACTCCAATAATTAAATGAAGGTTGTCCTGTGATTTCTGGATCGAGCCTTTGAAGAGCTCTCAATTGCTCGTTGTCCGATGGCTAGATTCCGGTCTAGAGTCAGGAGCGTTGTTGAGGTGCTACATATGACTATCCATACGTTGAGCATACATCTTCTTCTTCTTTTAGTTCGCTGATCATACCGCCAGTCCTGTAAGTGACTATCGACATGATCATAAGCGTTAAATGCATGGATCCATGGTTTATTAGAGTGCGCCGTGCGGCCTGGAACCTCCGTCTTCAGCACTCGAGGTTTCTGTCAAGGTTACCTCACCCTTACCTCCTTTAGTCGCCTCTTACGACACGCAGAGGATACGGAAGGTGTATTCTAAGCCCCACCTACAGGGCAGTTGAGCATACATGGAAACCGACAATGCGCATAATATTGCTCTTGTTGCTGATATTTATCGATGCCAAATATGGAAAATGAGTTCTGGGATTCCGACTAGAGATCAGAAGTATGTCAGATGCGATGGATTGTTTTAACATTCTGTAGCAAGCAGACCCTATTTATGATTGCCATTTGACATGTAGATAGAAGTGACCAAGTATAACAGCTTGAAATGAAAGCGGAGTGGGAGAATGTCGTGAGAAACCAATGCTATCATGCAGTAGAGATGGTGCCCTTGTATGAAAATGTCAAGTCTAACGTTGTTCGCCCAGTGGCACCGTGATTCCACACATACTAACCTGAGAATAAATGGGCAAGTAGTTTGAGAGATGAACAACTACATCGGGAGTTTGCAGGGGATCCGGTTTGCCCCGCCCATCTTAGCATTCGATCAGGGAAGCATGAAATGCTTGGATGGATGTTTAGCTATGCGCTGCCCATCTCTAGCCAAACTCTGTCGACGCTTTACCCCTGCAGCGTTCGATCGATCCACGCACTCTCTGAGTCTCAATTTCCATAAAACTATACAGGTAAGCTGTTGAATATTTTGAAACTATAGCAGCAACATCGCTAGTCAAATTGGTTTCAAAATAGTTGCCTATGCAAGAGGGATCAATGGCTGGTTATGCCCCGCCCATTTCTATCTACGCCCACCCACGTGTATTGGGATCGATCGAACCATGAAATCTCAGAATCCTAATATCAAGATATGTATACAGGTAAGCTGTTAGATATTTTGAAAATAATATGACTGGGTGCTGTTGCTGGCCATGGCAGCAACATCGCCCAGTCAAATTAGTTTCAAATTATTCAACAGGATGTTTATTAAAATGTACATCCATAGAAAAGCCTGCAATTCGTACATCTGACGGACTTTGTTTGTCAATTATGATTGTGTTGTCAACCTATATATGACATAATTGATTATGACGTCAATATTTGAGTGATAGATCGGATTGATTCATTAGACACACGACTAAAATATATGTGAGATTCAGACGGTAAGCTAAAGATACATATCAGAGGACTTTTTTCAAATTTCGACCAATACTTCATCTGATATTTAATGGGGTTTTCTGAAACTATATAATTATTGATTAAAATAGATTCTGGCCCAAGGATCGGTTTAATAATTACGACTTCAGTGGTCATCTTGAATTTAAGCACCTGGACGATTTAACCCTAAATTGTGGTTACTTTGAAAATGTTAAATCCCCATTCGAACCTTCGTTGGGCAGGTATTCACCTACATCCATTTTTATTGCGAAATTGACAACACACGCCACTGTAAATAGCGCACATTATTCGAGTGAACTCGAACTTCTTCTTTGTCCCAATGTATCGATGATGTAATGGGTACATATTATATGTGCTCGTTCTCATCAACCAGGCTTATTAAAATATGCCATTTCGAACTTGCTATGGCGCTCATCCAAGATGATCTAATCTGGGTTAACAATTTTGATATTAAATTGGGTACTCACTTCAGATCGTGTTTATGACACTAGTTAGCAATCTCGATTTGAAACTTATTTACTAGGTCCGTGTTTACACTAGAGAGTTAATCGGAAGTAACGCCATATTAAAGTATGGCGTTAGTCCTGGGTAACTCTCTAGTGAGAAACCACAATAAACGTTACTAACGTCGTCCGATAAGATCGATATAGAAGGATCGATTTATATCTATGGCTCGCCCATATCTAGAAAAGGCCGGTCCACATCTTAAGCGTGTTGGAATCAATTTGAAACTTTGAAACCCGTATTTCCATTATCTAATTTTCAAGGTAACCGTACGGGTAAGTTGTTGAATAGTTTGAAACTAATTTGACTGGGCGCTGTTGCTGCCTATAGCAGCAACGGCTTTCAGTCAAATTAGTTTCAAAATAATTAGCAGAATGTTTATTAAATAGTAAATTGATCAAATACATAGAATTCGTACACTCATGATGGACTATTCGATTTTCTTGTCGGAGATGTACGGCATTTCAACTGTGACGTCAACTAGAATGTGACGTATTTGACGTCAGTTAATCGAATGACTGATCGTATCCCTACATTTAATGTAGACTGATTTGGTGCAATTTACGTACATACCTCTTGCTTGGGAATTGATACAACAGAATCCATTTCAACGGTTTCCTCATCACTTATTGGGATCGTTGTTTTATCCATCCCGCTGACAATTCGTCCTGTTTTCTACTAATGATTGTGATATTCCAAGTTCCGTATTCGTATCTGAAAATTGATATTTAACGCGATGAGACAAAGGAAAATACCTAATATTGGGAACAAAGGGTGGCGCTATATCAAGACAGGCGGTCGGAAATCAAGATGTGCTAACTCGCTGAACTCGAGGTACACAATTTTAAAAATAAAATACAATTTAACGCCGCCGCCGCCGCCGCCGCCGCCGCCGCCGCCGCCGCCGCCGCCGATGACGATGATGATGATGGTGCTATATTGTGTTCCGTGGGCGCAGTAGTTTGAAAGCAGCATGCAGCAGCACTCGGTCATCTTTGGTCACTGTTTCTTGTCCTCAGTGAGAGGCCATTGCTTCCTCAGGTACTCTTCGTCGTCAATGTAGACTTACCGAGTCTGGCTTCCTTTAGAGTGATACTAGCACGATTAATAGGCATGACGTCATCTACGACATTTGTAGATGGTGGCACCGAGTATACCAAATTTAAAAGCCCTCTGTATATGGGGCGTCGTGTGGCATTCGCAGAATATGGCCAAACATAGACCATCCTTGATGGGCCACCTTCAGTAACAGTGAGACTGTATTGCACATAGTGTATAACACGAAGATACTGTCCGGCCAGCGACGTTGGGTTATAGTACGAATGTTTGCGGTGACAGGAATCAAGTTTATCCAGAACTGCTTTCGGAGCTGCCAAGCTGTTACAGTTGTACAGCATCAGTGATACACAGGTTACGTAATACAAACCTAGGTTTTTTAAGCCAGAAGAATTTGTGAACCACACATCCACAGTTTCCAAAAGGACTCGAAGGCAACGTTCCCAGTGATGCAACCTGAGGCGGTGTCAGATGGGATACACATTAATGGCCCAAGAAATAGCTTCTCCACCATTCCACCCCGCCACGCAGCGGGAAGCCTTTGTCAATGACATCGTCTGTCATCTATAGGTGTACATGGGTAAACTCGGTTTTTGTTCATGAACAGATTCACATTCTTGGGTTCTCTTGTAGCGATAAGGAAAGGTTATCGGGTGGCTTTTTCCTTATCTATGAAATCTACATCGCTTGCATATTCTATGTCTAGTAGGATGCGCAATACAGACACTGGTGATCTCGCACAGATAAGAGGGCTGCGGCAAGGTATCCTGTACCAGCGAGTGGCCGTCTCCCTGTAGAGAACCAATGGATGTCTCAAACGCTACAGACTCCTCATTTTACTCGAATTTTTAACTTGGTATTTACCAATAGACTAGTCGCAGCTCGTCGTAATTACAGTCAGCTTGGTGTGCTAAATGCAACTGCGTCCTCGTTTAAAGCCGCTCTGGTAGACACCTGTGAAGCAGTCAATCCTTCATTGGATGCGACACAGCGTCACATTGAATAAGATCTTCTAGATTGAGGAACACAATAGGCTGCAGGGTCTACCAGCGCCGGTTGGGAGGTGTGAAGATAGAGTTTCGTATGAACGTAACTGGTATGGAGATACTATCATTTGCATACGTAAGGAGTTCATTGCTGATGCGGGCTGGTCTAGATGCACGTTCATTTTTTCAAGTCCTTAAGTGCTTTCTCAACCTCAGTTGTTACAATTGGTATTTGCAGCGGCCTAGGATTGCCTTCAAATGGGTATAATGGCTCATCGTCTGCATCAGGGAACGGTTTTTTAAAACTATTCTCGGATCGCATAGATCTGCTTTTCCCTAGGCGATCCGGATGAAGCTGCCTTGAACAGTGTTTGCGCAGAAAGTGATGCTGGTGGACCAGCAACTATCAGAGCCCCGACCTCCATAAAGATGTCATGACAATCATCTGTGGCACATGGTGTCATCTGCCAACGAGTCAACAACTTAATTAATATTAGCTTATGACGAGCCTTTTTAAATCAGCTTAATTGGGAGCTATAAACAGGTGTACCTCGCTTCTGTCTCTGTCTTAAAACAGCCCAAATAAAACATTGTCGGTACAAGTGTCATGACAGTTAGATTTTATAAGATCATGTATCGAAACGAAAACATAACACCACCATAGTATTCTATATGCAGGCCTCAATGTTGTTCTGACGTTGACATAGCGGTTATATATTTAATGGCATGGCCTATTCATTCATCCGCTAATTTGTTCACTCCTCTGCTACCTTCTTCATTTATCTTGGCCCCGTAAGGGAAAGTCTGTGTTGCATTACCGTGCGTCAGCGTGCGTGGGTGCGTGGATGCGTGCGTGTATGTGTTCGTGCGTGCATGCATCTAAAATATACTGCTCTGATTTGGTTCACACTTTAATACAAAAATGCAGCTAACCGAGAACGAAGATTCCCAGGCTTTGGCTGTGATGATGATGATGATGATGAGGATGATGATGATGATGATGATGATGATGACGCGTGGCTGTGCTCTGCAGATGAACCAATCAAAACTTCTTTAAGCTGCACTCAGTTTATCTTCAGCATTTTCCATCGTGCATTGTCCACTGCGATCGTGCTTAGCTCCTTGAGGTTCTTTCTCATCTTTAGTGGTCCTAGATTACTTTCTCTGAGGTCTGGTCGCAACATACTTACGTTTTAATGTGTTGGCCTCCTTTGCGTGCCTGACATCTACCACTGCAGATTCTAATTGCTTTCTGACATTCGATGAACATGTCCGAAGATAGATCATCACTGTGTGAATTACACAGTTGTGTAGAGTGCTGCATTTAGCATTTTTGTACAGATAATATTTGTTCAAGAGAGCTTTGGAGCTGCCCGATTGTTACAATTGTATAGCATTATAGAAAGACATGTAGCATCATATAATTGCATCTTGACTTTCATGGGGATTGCTGAGCTACGAATCCACACTTCCAAATGTACTGGCAGACGATATATTACACAGCGAGTTCCAACGCCAGTAGAGCTGCAGAGAAAGGAACCCAAGATTCCGCTCTTGATCCACTTCTCAGTGCTCCGTTGACATTTCAGGGTTTTGTCTACCAGAGTGGTCTTAATCATATGATAGAGCTGTAGCGAGGTACCAAGCGAAGAGCAGTGGCGATACATCATCAATTGTGGTAATCCTATTGATGTTTCAAACTGTGTAGAAAGCGTTGATTTGGCACGAAATTTAGTTTTGACTTTGCCAATAAGCGTCTCACCAGGCGTAGTTCGTCATCATCGCAACCAGCTTGACGGAGAATTTGATGGATCTATGGTCTCTTGATAGTATGAAATACATGTGGCATGTCAATCTCCATCCTGAAGAAGACCCAATTATCTTTGATAATCCTACTGAAGCCAATATTCTTTGTGCACAGACTATGTCAGCGCAGCTACATCCTCTCTTAAAGCAACTCTGTGACAGTTTTCAGTAAATTAGCCAATCCTATCTCTGATATGATACAATGTGACATTTGAGGAATGTGTCGGATGATGTTCAGAAGCACTTCGGGTTTCAGGTTGGTGAACGGTCTACTAGGATTTCATATTACGTCAGCCATGAATCGGAAAAGAACCCAAAAGCGGGAAGTTCCGAACTATTCCGAATAACAGAAAATTGTGGTCAACGTGTCAAAAAACGGAATGGCAATGACTTACAATCTTTGATTACGCTTGTTATTTATTTAATTAATTGAAGAATCCAGTTTTAGATATGGCCTCCCATCTCTATAGCTAAGTTCCACACACACTTTTCCCGTGTTGGGATCGATCGATCCCTGTACTCTTTGAATCTAATTTCCATAAAAGGTAAGCTGGTAAATATTTTAAAACTAATTTAACTGGCTGATGTTGCTGCCTATGGGATCAACAGAGACCCATTCAAATTAGTTTCAAAATATTCCACAGAATCTTTATTAAATAGTAAACACATACAATTCGTACAACTTGGCAGACTATTAATTACTAATTTAACTGCGTGATGTTGCTGCCTATATGGGAGCACCAAAGACACGGTCAAATTAGTTTCAAAATATTCCACAGAAACTTTATTAAATAATAAACACATACAATTCGTACAACTTGACGGACTATTAGGTGTTTATGACGGACTAACTCACGTAAACCATTAATTAGTGTCAGCCTACATTTTACGTTGCTAATTATGACGTCTTATGATTGATCGATAAACTGGATTCCTCTATTGTAGGCCTATTGCATTGTGCGTTTTGTTTTGCAATGACACTGACACTAGATATTAATGACAACTGGCTGTGTGCGGATAACACGGATACAATTAACTGGTCTTCTTACTGTCTACCTGACAACACCGTCACACATGCTGATGTAACGACCACTACTTATACATTTACTACTTCTGCTACTACTTCTGCTACTGCTGCTAATGCTCCTACTGGTATCGCTACTGCCACAGCTGCTATTGTCAACCCTGATGCTGTTGTATTTGCGGCCAACGCTGCTGCGACCAATGATGATGCTGCTAAAGTTCCTATACCTGTTACTAGTGCCATTAAAAATGTTTGTAATTTTGGCGATGGCGATGATGGTGATGGCGCTGCTGGTGGTGGTGGCGGCAGTGATGATGATGATGATGATGATGATGATGATGATGATGATGATGATAATAATAATAATAATAATAATAATAATAATAACAATAATAATAATAATAATAATAATAATAATAATAATAATAATAATAATAATAAAAACGGTCATCATCGACGTTGCCATCGCCACCACCTTTATTGTTGTTGTTGTCGCCATCATCGTAATCGTCATTGTGAAATGACTGACAGTGGCTATGAGAGTAATGACCGCCAACACTACTGTAGCTCACCTAATACATATAGGCAATACCACATAACGGCTATCAAATCTAATAGCAAAACCAAAGAAAATGCGTACATGTCGGTGACTACCGCTGCTGCTACCGCTGCTGCTTCTACTGCTGCTGCTGCTGCTGCTACTGTTACTGCCGCCATTACCACTGCTAGTGCTGCTGCTGCTGTTGCTCCTGTTGCTGCTACTACTGCAACTACAGCAACTGTTCCCGCTGCTACGTTTGCTGCCACTACTACTACTACTACTACTACTACTACTACTACTACTACTACTACTACTACTACTACTACTACTACTGCAGCTGCTCACATTCTTACTGCGCACTGCGCCACTGGTACGTCCACCACGACAGATGCAAATGCTGGTGCTTCAGTCTCCCTTTCAAGCACTACTGCTGCATTCACAGTAATGAGACATAGTACTACGAATCTCGATAACGATGACTACATAACGACAACCAGCGCCACCAAAAACGATGGTAACAACAATGACGACAATGACGACGACTACGACGACGACGACGACGACGACAGCAACGATAACGATAACGACGACGACGACGACAACAATAACTATAACAATGACGACGACGGGGACGGCGGTGGTGGCGGCGATGAAGGGTTTGGCGGTGGCACAAACGACATTAGTTCTCAAAAATTTGTAAATACCTTTTATATGCCAAGAAAAAATAAGTCACCAAGTCTATTATCGCTGTTATTAATGTAATTAGTATTTACTTATTAACCTCGTGATAATCACTGTATATTTTGTCACTTTACTCGCCATAATAATTGTTATAAATATATACCCTCATATGTTGCCTCGGTAGCCTGAGCGTAATAAACGTGAAACTGAAACTGAAACTGACTTACAGGGTATTTGAGTGATCTATGTCTAGCTTAGTCCGAGTTCTATGACTCCGCCCTATACCGTTTCCGTTTTTGCCGAGGAAGATCTCGCCCGGCATATCAGAAACAGCATAGGGCAAAGTCTGAGAACTCGCACTACGTCTGGCTGTTCGCCTCTGATTTCTGACTCATCCCCGTCCACTTTTTTGCGCGTGCTTGATTCGATTTGAGGCTTTGACACCTGAATTTCTAGAATCTACATTTCAAGATAAACATGTGGATAAGCTGTTGAATATTTCGAAACAAGGCCACAGCTCCCAGTGAAATCAGCTTCAAAATATTCAACAGAATGTTCATTGCATTGTAAGCTCATCAAAGACATACAATCTTGTACAATTTTGAATGGACCTTTCCAACGTTATCCATCGATCATATGATGTTATATGACGTCATAACCAAACTATGTGACGTGTAGGATGACGTCATAATCATGACGTCACGAATGACTCGATATACCCCGTCTTAAATGCTTAATAGTCCGACATGTTGTAAGAATTGTATGTTTTTGATATTTAATAAACGTGCTGTTGAATATTTTGAAACAAATTTCACTGGGCGCTGTTGCTGCCATAGGCAACAACAGCGCCCAGTCAAATTAGTTTCAAAATATTCAACAGATTACCTGTATAGTTTTCTGGAAAGTGATAGTCAGGGAGTTCAGGAATCGATTGATCCCAACACGAGCGTGATGTGGGTGGAGATTAGCTAGAGATGGGAGGGGCCGAGCGAATATTGGAAAGGTCCATTGAGTGACGGATCGATTAGATTAGCGTTAATTACATAACGAGTCGCCATTACAAGCTAGACTATAAGCCCCAAACCCCTTCAATTCCGGCAAGAGATACTTACCATACATGCAACAGTATCTCACTTCCCTCAGTCATTTTAACAGTGATCTAGACAGGGCGGGTCCGCAAACAAAGTGGGTACGCTACCGTTTTTAAATAGATATTTATATTTTTTTCAACGATATCTTTGTGAGATCTAGGCCACAAATGTGACCCAGTCTGAATATTATACATAAACCTACTGGGAAAAGTAGGAACATATTTCGAGTTTCTGTGTCCATTAGCTGGGCAATTATGTGGTACACGACTGACAAATATTAACCTGCGAATGCTCTCTAGGAATGTTCATAGCTTGTCAACGAGACCCGGTGGTATTTTAAGCGGTTACTGTCTTACTCAATTGACCACCCGCCACCCGCCCACTCACCCAACCACCAAGCAACCAACCAACCAACCAACCAACCCACCAACGCACCCACGCACCCATCCCTCCGTCGCTCCCTTCCACCCATCCCTCCAGCCATATATTCACCCATCCCTCGCTCCCTTCCTCCCTCGTTACCTCGTTCCCTCCCTCCTACCCACCCACGCACTCACCCACCATTCGACCCACCCATCCATCCACCCACCCATCCATCCACCCACCCATCTGTGTGTGCCTGTCAAGCATTCAAGCATTCAGCCAGCCAATCAACCAGCATGCCAACCAGACAGACAGACAGACAGACAGACAGACAGACAGACAGACAGACAGACAGACAGACAGACAGACAGACAGACAGGAAGGAAGACAGGTAGACAGGCAGGCAGGCAGTCGGACAGGCAGGCATGTAGGCCCAGCCTGTCAAACTGCACATGAAATCGCTTGCCCATTTGCGTGCCCAAATGTTTGCCCACTCATTCACTAAATCGCGAATCCGCCTGCTCGCCGATCAGTCCGCTCGTTCGCACGCTCGCCAACCTTTCAGAGTGTCTGCCCGCCCGTCTGGCGTCTCATCGGCCAAACCACTCGCTCGCTCGTTCGATCGCTTGATCAGTTTATTCATCCGAACTTTTCGTATCTCTTTGCCAAACAAAGTATGTGAGTACAAATGTTACGCGCCGTATATTATATTCTACTTGAGTCGCAATTAAAAATGATGAGTACGCGCGTGCGTGAGTCCGTCCGTCCGTATGTGCGTGCGTGCGTGCGTGCGTGCGTGCGGCGTGCGTGCGTGCGTGCGTGCGTGCGTGCGTGCGTGCGTGCGTGCGTGCGTGCGTGCGTGCGTGCGTGCGTGCGTGCGTGCGTGCGTGCGTGCATGCATGGGTGCGTGCGTGCGTGCGTGCGTGCGTGTGCAGGACTACATGCGTGTATGGGTGCGTGCATGTATGGGTGTGCGTGCGTGTGTGTGCGCGCACGCGCGTGTGTGTATTTCGACTCTAATTTAATTAGTTTCCAAATACGCACTATTAGAGACTTCTATATCACGGTGGGTTAAAATGGTTAATAAATATATGGATGAACTATTAACAACATCGGGTCATACATATCAAACTGCCAATCTGCAAGGCCTACGGCCTATGGGAGTATTGTATAGGCCCACGTAGACATATAGCAATTTTCAGCACGATATTTTATTTTTTAAAGTAAAATCGTGTATTTGCTTCAGTAACACAAATGCTTTTTGAATAAAGTAGCCTACATAGTCGAATATTGAAAGTGTGTCACGAGTCACAAACTCGGTCATTTAGGACTGAAACTGGTGCTTCCGATTTTTCACTATAACTAGTGTTAGGCCAATGCCCTTGACTGAATAAATACGCATAAATACATCCTTTGAACATTAACGTCCCCGTATCTAAATCCCAAAGCAACAATACGGGCATGTTGAATATTTTGAAACAAATTTGTCAGCAACATGTTGCTGCCATAGGCACAGTCAAATTAGTTTCAAAATATGCAACATACTATTTCTTACATTGTAAATCATTTATCGTATTTTGTCTTTCGGGTTCGAAGGGTTAATCTACCGCGTCATCATCATTATGCGGTGACCCGTTCCTAGTTTTTTTAAACAGTGATTCAAGGTTTTGGGTACATTCTTTGTAACGTTTAAGTAAATAAATGCCGGTAGCTGTAGTGAATGTGGGTGGGTGGGTAGAAGTTCTAATTCGTTAAAGTATATGCTTACATCGTGTGTGATCGTCACCTTTCTACTATAGTACAAGACCTATGGAGCATTTAACACTTTGAACCCGAGCCAACAAACAGGGTTCCCACAGGTTTTTGAAAAGTGTATTCAAGGTCATTTCACGGAATTTTAACCCTTTAACACTCATATCTGCCAAAAACGGCCGGTGCAGTGGTTTTGAGAAGTGTCCATTTGTAGAACAAGAGAAAACATTTTTTTAAATTTAACACTGGAATGACTGGCTCGATAACCGATGCTGGATACAGCAAACTTTCATCACTCATTCAAGTGGTAAATTTGAAAAAAAAGTTTTTCAATTCTGGTTAAATTCAAGGGCTTTCAAGGCCTTGAAAATGCAACATATTCCTTCAGAATTTTCAAGGAATTTCAACTTTGTTGGAACCCTGACAAATACGAAAAAAACTAATTTACAACGCAAGAAATATTCTATTTAATATTTCGAACAAAATTTGACCTGCTGCTGTTGCTGCCTATGCCTATATATCAGGAACACTAGCCAATATGATTCTAAACTGTTCCACAAGTTAGTTAAAACTCTGAGGGGAAGAGGCAACTCATGCTGACCATGATTTTAACATGACGTATCACACATCGGTAGCAGATGAAACCGAAACCATGAGACAGCTAGTCAGGGATCGTGCCTATGGACGAGTTACGCATTGTCATACAATCCATTAACACAGGCAAAGTTTCTGGTGTCTTTGGCGTGCCGGTAGAAAATGTCATCCATGCCGGCCACCAGTGACGGGGCCTCTTAGAAATCATTACCCTAATAAATAATAAATAAATTCCTAGAAATCATTACCCTACTCTTTAGAAGTGGTCAAATTCCTGATGTACTGAAAAGGGGACTTCTATCACTACTGATCCAAAACGTTCCGCAGAGAGGCTTCACGGCAGGTACATCTTCAATGAGCGCAAACACTGGTCATCGATCGATCGATAGCGTGCATAGAGGTGGCAGCATTGACAAATGGGGGTGGAGTCAATTCCTATTTCAGTCGCCCAAGGAGTACGCCAGGGTGGTACACTTCATACAGATTTTTACAAGCTCTATGAAAACCCTCTACACAACAGAACTACTACAGCAAAGCTGGGCGCTAGAATTGGTAACGTATCTATCCATCACCTGACCTTGTATGACGTCATAGCCATCTCAGCGCGTGTATGATGATGTCACAATCATTACGTCACAAAGGGTTCCATATAGACCGTCATCAAATCTCAAACAGTCCGACACGTTGTATGAGTTGTATGGCTTTGTAATTCTTTGCTATTTAACAAACATGTTGTTGAATATTTTGAAACTAATTTGACTGGGCGCTGTTGCTGCCTTAGGCAGCAACAACACACAGTCAAATAAGTTTCTAAATATTCAACAGCTTACCTGTGTAGTTTTCTGGAAATTGATAGTCAGGGTGTTCAAAGATCGATCAATCCCAACACGAGCGAGGTGTGGGTGGAGCTTAGATAGAGATGGGCGGGGCATAGCGAAAACCTGAAAGGTCGATTATTTCTAGGATATACAGCGATGACAGCTAAAGAATATTCAGTGCATCTACACATGATCTGAGCTAATATCTTGCGTAATAATGCGATTCAAAATGTTAATGTGAATATCAAGAACCTTAGACGTACAGGTTATAGTCTTTTTCCACGTGTGTTCCACGGGCATAACGGTCTAGACCGGGTTACATCACCCCATCCACTTGGAATATACACAGCGTAAATCCTGACATATGACCTGGAACTAATCCTTCCAAGACACTACTCACTTGAAATGATTAGAGGCCTACCAGAAAAAGTTATTGAAGCAATTACTTTCATTACCTACGTCTACACCAGACCCAGCCGTCTACCTGTTAATAGGCACACTTCCAGCCGAAGCGCAAATTCATATTACGGTCCTGGCCTTCTTCAATAACATCTGTACTCAACTTGAAAATAGTATAGAGGCATAGCGTGCAAGAAGACACTGTTTCATTGAAACTATCAACAGTCATAGCTGGTTCAACGACGTCGGAAAAGCATTGTACAAGTATGAACTCGAAGATGCAACAGCTTACCTCGACTTTGCAATCAAAATTTAAAAAATGGAAGGCATTGGTAAAAACAGCGTTCCATCAATATTGGACACATACCCTTGAGTCTAATTCCATTCTACAAAACTCTAAGATTTCTCAATCCGAATGGGTTCATTCCCGGTCAGTTACACCTTATCCTGCAAATGTGAAGCCAGGCCTCGAAAGATGCCTTTCGCATTCCTGCAAGGTTGAGGGCTCTCACAGGCACATACATTATACAACAAATCCGTCAGAAGCAAGAGAAAGCAAACTCAGCAAACTGTCTCTTATGTCATGATGGCTTTGAACTCCGGAGCATTTCCTCATTTCCTTCCTATCTTACAGGAAACTAAGGCTTATATTATGTTAGATATTTGAATCTGTAATTCTACAGAGCCATAATAGTAGTCAACCGCATTCAGCTAATACCAGATTGTACAAAATACCTTTAAACCCCTACAAAACAGTTTCTTCTCTCATTAGAGTTTCGCAAACGCCTGTTCCACTCACCACATACATTGAAATATAAACTGCTTACTCCACATAGCTTATAACAAATACCGACTTATGCGTCCATATTGAGCTCTATTTGTGATACTGTTCTGAAGCCGAGAATTGTGGTGGGGGGGGGGTGATTATGAGGTGTTCCTTTGTTTCCTGTGAGAGAGAAATTGTAATGTTTTATTAACCCTTTACTGGCAAAATTTGGCCAAGAATATTAAAATATGCGCTTATTAAATGGCCAATTCACATTTCCAGAGTATCCATCCATCATCTGACCTCGTATGACGTCATAATCAGCTCAGCGCGTGTATGATGACGTCATAATCATTACGTCACAAAGGGTTCCATATAGACCGTCACCAAATCTCAACTGGTCCGACACGTTGTACGAATTGCATGTCTTTGTAATTCTTTGCTATTTAATAAACATGCTGTTGAATATTTTGAAACTAATTTGAGTGGGCGCTGTTGCTGCCTTAGGCAACAACAGCACCCAGTCAAATTAGTTTCAAAATATTCAACAGCTTACCTGTGTAGTTTTTCGGAAATTGATAGTCAGGGTGTTCAGAGATCGATCGATCCCAACACGAGCGAGGTGTGGGTGGAGCTTAACTAGAGATGGGCGGGGCATAGCTAAAACCGGAAAGGTCCATTGCCTGCCAGAAGACTATTTTTTAGATTTTACCACTGGAATAAATGGTTCGGTTATCGGGTTAGTCATTCCAGTAGCACATTTTCAAAATTAATCTTCTCTTGACAGGACAATGGCCACTCCTCAAGAGCACTATATAGTCTGGTCTTTGGCCGGCTTCGTCATGAAAGAGTTAAATTAATTCATGAATTCACGGGAGTTAGCGCAAGTAATAATTCAACATTTTCCAACACTAGGCTATCGGAAGCGGTGGTTCAGACTCAGGGGTCCCGTTTTTCGGCCATTGTTTAATCTCTCTTGTTTGGTGGCATTACGCCATACAGCCGCTGTTGGATTTTTTGTCGCGTTATTAAAAATATATAGATGGGTGTGGAAAGTGATTTCCTGGGGAAGTGAATTTGGATGTAACATCTCCTCGTCACCCCGAAATTCAGGTGGCAGTAGTAGAAAATGTCGTTCTGACTAACCTTCATTTAATCAACTACAACCCCATGTTAGGAACATGCCAGCACGAGGTGTTTGCAAGCAGCACTGATTTAATGAGGCTGAATAATATGCAGAATATTCTGAAAAAATATGTTGCATCTTAGGCAAATTGCGCGTCATAACATTCTAATGGGCTCACAACTAATAAACAAAACCTATGCTCTGCTTGATTCCATAACAAATGGCCGATAATTAAGAACTGCCGCGAGCTGGCTACCCAACCCTAACTCCCTAAGGGGGAGGGGGGGGGCTAGGTTTACCCTCTGCTCAAGACCAGTTTTAAGTGCTGACTCACTGATCGATCTCGGAATCTAAGCATATAATTATGGTAGATAATTCTATAATATTGCAATTTCTGCACTCGAATGTCATCTTGTATAATATATAATATATGCTTACTAAAGCTCCGCGAACAGCTTCTAGCTATCATCATAAAGCGTAAATAATTATATTGAAGAAAGATTGTATTAAATGCTAAATTCTTGAAAATACCAGTAAATATATAAAACAGAAATTAATATTTGTTTGGTTATTTGTTTGTTTATATGAATATAACAGAAAAAGAAAAGGTACTGCTCTGCTGCAAGGCGCGGGCTAGAATGGGTATACAGCGCTCTAACAAGAGCTACGTACGCCACTCTCTGGCTTTGATATGCAACTCACAGCACGTCAGGACACATAATACATTCTACACTTCGTGCCGCATGTAAATGTATTACTAGACAGAAAAACATTTCTGGACAAAATACTTCTCGGCCATATGTTGTTATTTCTAAGTACGTTGGATTTTTTTAGATATATTGTTTGCTAAAGGGAATGCTAATGTCTTCTCAAATGTTATATTACACTGATAAATTAGGGTTTATATATTCATATCCTATCACGTTCCCGTTTTTGTATCACAATTATCTGCTTTGTAATATCGCGTAAATGTTCAACAGTGATCGCCACCATTTTGTCTCCCCAAGTGATAGTGTGTGACGTCATGTAAGTGCCAATGCATTATCTTCTTTATTATTTAATACTCATCCCGTTGAGTATTTTGAACAGATTTGGCTGGAAGTTGTTTCTGCCAATGGCAGCAACACCTTCAGTCAAAATAGTCAACAGCTTACGTTGATTGCTTTTACACCGCATTGCTAAACTATAGCTGGCACTTCTATGATTGAGGGTATATCCCGAGGCAGACGCGTCAGGCTTTCTCTGATTGGTTGAAAAGTAAATCAAGACCGATGTAGAAATGTAGCAAAATTTAGCTACTAAAGCCTGAATATCTTTCGTTGATGGCATGATAAACAGCTCAAATGTCCGAGATGGATTATGGGTGGAAAATTCTATCACCTGAATGGGTAGTAAAGGAGCATATTCTTTAATGGAAATTTGATTACACGGCTATTTACGAAAATTTGATGCGCAGAAAGTTAGAAACAGGAGAAAGTATTGCGATTACCTGGATTAAAGGTACATATTCACACCAGAATGTCTGAAAAATAAATTGCAAAATTGTATACTTTTAGAGGCTTAGATTGTGTGCTTAGATGCAGTGAACTGAAATAAATCTTAACATACGATAATCTTAATCCATATAAAGTAAAATAATTTTTCAAATTGTGGAATTGAATTAGAGGAACGACTCCCTAATTAAAATTAACAACTAAAACAATATTAAATTATATGGAATGAAATCATCATATGTTAAGATTTGTTTTGTTTCATTGCATGAAGCAGACAATTTAAGTCTCTAAAAGTATACAAATTTAACAATTTTATTTTGAGTCATTCTGGTGTGAATATGCACCTTTAAATGAAAATATGCTATGCATCACGAATAAGAATACATGTTTGATCTACTGATTAGCTATAGGATAAATATTGAAAGACGTCGAAAACAATTCATGAATCCATTTCCTCACTTAATCATATGACGTTGTAATCAACTACGTGATGTGTATGCTGATGTCATAATCATGACGTCATGAATGATTCGATTAAGCCCGTCTTTAACGCTTAATAGTCCGACATGTTGTACGATTTGTAAGTTTTTGCTATTTAAGAATTACGCTGTTGACTATTTTGAAACTAATTTGACTGGGCGCTGTTGCTGACACAGGCAGCAACAGCACCCAGTCAAATTAGTTTCAAAATATCCAACAGCTTGCCTGTATAGTGTTCTGGAAATTGATAGCCAGGGAGTTCAGAGATCGATCGATCCCAACACGAGCGAGGTATGGGTGGAGCTTAGCTAAAGAAGGGCGGCGCATAGCTAAAGATGGACATGTCCATTGACAAATAACAGTATGGTACTTTATATACAAGTTCTTTTATGGGCACATTACACAGCATTTCAACAGGCGAACAACATCTTATGAAGTGCATGAGCAATAGTAAATGTGAAATATGACAATTGACGAATCCAGTTTTAGCTACGCCCTGCCTATCTCTATCTAAGCTCCACCTACACTTCGCCTTCATGGGACTGATCAATCCCTGAACTTATTGACTATCAATTTCCAGAAAATTCTGTAGGTAGGCCTAAGCTGTTGATTACTTTGAATCTAATTTGACTGGGTACTGAACATGCTACCTATGGCAGCAACAGCGCGCAGTAAAATTAGTTTCTAAATGTTCAACAGCATGTTTATTAAATTGAAGACACAAATAATTCGGAAAACAACACTTAGCGCGTCATGAATTATGCGTTCGTGACGAACTTATCATGGCGTCATTGATTATGATGTCATCCTACACCTCACGTAGTTTATTATGACGTCATATGATGAGTGGATAAAACTGGAAACGTCCATTTATATAATCACCGATATTGAACATATTTACTCGCTTTATACAAATTTGTTAACTGGTTGCACAACGTGAACAATCTCAACATTTATTACCTCAGTAATGTCACATGACCATATGCTGTTACTTGATTGGTTAAGATCAGTGATGTATGAATATACAGTATTCCCCGCGCGAACATCGTCATTATATCATAATTGTTCACTACTCGCACTGTGTGTCGTGTAATCTGTATTATGACTGTAACCTTCATGTCTGGCTATACCTTCATGTAAAGGATTTTGTGTCAATAAATAATCTGAATCTTAATGCCAAGATTAATTATGACGTACCAATTGCCAATGACGAAGCTCGTGACGTCATACGTGTTGACGCATTCTGAAATTGACGTCATAAAGTGTTGAAAATTGGCAATATTTAGTTACGACAAAATTTTCACTCTCTCTCTCTCTCTCACACATACACACACACACACACACACACACACACACACACACACACACACACACACACACACACACACACACTCTCTCTCACACATACACACACACACACGGGGGTACAGGCTGTTACCGCACGCGCAAACAAATATAATAAAATGTTTGCACGTGTGATAACGAGCCTGCACCCTCTCCAAAACACTGGTGTAACTAATAGTATTTCTATATTACTACCAGATCCATGGAAAGTCAAAGTTATGCCAGGGTCTGATTCGATGATATGAATGAATGAGTTTATTATTCCACTTTGAGTCACTTTCCCTTCATGCGTTGCAAGGAGTATTAACAAATGCATAGCGAATAACAGCTAACCATTAATATAATATATTAAACAATATTAACAAATAAATGAAAGATGAATATTCACAGCAAAATGGTTCAAAATAAAATTGTTAAAATTATATACCTTTAAAGGCTTAAATTGTGTGCCTAGATGTAATGAAACGAAACAAGTTGTGAAATTGAATTAGAGGCACGAGTCCATTATTCAAATTCATAACTAACCCTACGAAATTTATTTATATGGAATGAAATAATCATATGTTAAGATTTTTTTCGTTTCATTGCATTCAGGTACACAAAAGATTTATTTCGTTTCATTGCATTCAGGTACACAAAAGATTTATTTCGTTTCATTACATTGAGGTACACCATTTAAGCCTCTAAAAGTATATAATTTCAACAATTTTATTTTGAAGCATTTTGGTGTGAATATGCACTTTTAATAGAAAATATTCATGGTTATCATCATCATCATCATGATCATCATCATCACTTAATGTCATTTCATAGTTTCCATAATTTTCATCGATATTATTATCATCGTCATTATTTTCATCATCCTTATCATCATTATCTCCATCGTATAGAATGGTCCGTTTCAAGCTATGTCCCACCCATCTCTTACCGTGCTACGCTCACATTTTCAGCGTAATGGGATCGATTTATATACTTTGAATCATGTATTCCCAGAACCCCAATTTCAGGGTAGAAGATGTTGAATATTTTGAAACCAATGTGACCGCCGGCTCTCCCTGTCTATAGCATCAGCATCTCGCAGTCAAAATAGCTCCAAGATACTCAACATTAAATTATTACGGAGCTAGATAGATATCACGTAGACGCCTTTCCAGTGTAGAATCTTGGTGAGAGCATTACACCCCACCCACACCCCACCGCCATGGCTAGAACACTGAGTGATCAACCTGTCTTGTGCCAAGTTAAACTCTTAATTGTCAAACGGGGCAAACGACCTATGCAGTGGTGTTGAGAAACGTGCATTTATAGGCCAAGAGTATACTATTTTAACAAATTTACCACTAGAATGACTGGCTCGGTTACCGAGCCAGTCATTCTAGTGGTAAATTTTCAAAAATAGTATTCTCTTGGCCTATAAATGGACACTGGCTAAGCTGAATTCTCGATTTTCTTAGCCATTAATCAAATGGTCCGGACCACCGAAAACGCCATTTGTAGTGGTCACGAGGATTGGCCATCTACAGGACAACAGAAAATAATTTTTTCTGTAAATTTAAGTGTGAAAAGTGTAATCTTCTTGGAAACGATCTATACTGTTAAAGGGTTAATTGATATGAGTAACAATTCGAGCGTTTTGGGGCGATGTTGACACAAGAGGGTTTAATATAGATGCGGAGCATTTTATTGAAATTCAGACATATTACCTCCTCTGAATACATATCGGTATGAGCGTGTATATCAATAAAGGATAGATAATTACAGAATACGCTATATATACAATATATTGTCTATTGTTTATGATATGTTATGTATGGGTTATTAAAATCTGATAACCAAATGCAGGCCGTAAGCAGAAACAGCTCCATGTCGCATTAGTTTCAAAATGTTCAACAGAATATCTTTTATAGAAAAATATAATCTGATGTTTCGCAAACCTAGCGTATCCATTTGAACACCAATTTCTTGGAATCGTAATTTCGAGATAGCTATACAGGTAAACTGTTAAATATTTTGAAACTATCTCACCATAGCCAGCAACAGATCCGGGTCAAATTAGTCTCAGCTTTCAACCGATTCAAGTAGAATATATTTTAGTTTGTAAATGTGTTTTTAAATTTGTCCTTTAAGGTACATGTTAGCAGTGGAATTTCCATTGGGAACTTGAAATAGTGTACGCTTAAGAGAGGGGACCCACCACCAGGCGTATTGTCTCAGAATCTGGGGCGACAAAGGTAGCTGTCTATTGTAGACCGTCTCTCTGGCATTTGAATGCGGATGGTTTCTCTCTAGATTTGATGTTTCCTTTAATGAACATGCTTTTCAAATCACTCCGCACGGTTGATGATGCAAATGCATAAACAAAGGGTTTTAAAATGTTGTTTGCAGTAAGGATGTATCCTACTATTCGGGTAATTAATATGTGCTGTTCTTGGCGGGGAAGTCCGAATATTCCATGCAGACATCCATGGATAACCGATGGCATGGCAGGCTGTGATGATGAAAAGCGTAATGACTATCAGAGGAGCGCCTGCGTCTGTTGCTTGTCGTTTACTCTCTTCTCCTAAGGAGGAACTATCTAAATGTTGACCTTTCTGCTGGATCGACACAATGTTCTACGACATGAAACACGTTTGTAATTAAGAGAGGGACACATATTGTTACAGCAGACATCCAAATTCCGGAAAAGCCGCTATCAGCGGTATACACACACCAATAGTCAAAACAATACCATCACGATTGGCATTTATCCACGGGTAATACCGACCGAATGGGAACACACTGATTGCTGCGCAAGTCCAGATGAGCTATCTGATCTTGAAACAAAACCGTGGAGTAACACGCACTAAAACTGCCAATGGATATGCCAACTGATAAAACCTGAAAGAAAAATGTTAAAATCTCAATGTCTCATCACGGAAAGGTTAAATAAATGTGCATAAGGGTCAAGCATGTTGCCTTTGTAATCAAACCTGGCGGTAGCCTCTTTTCCTACCGTTGTCGCTGAATTCCCAGAATCTTAAAATCAAGGTAGCTATACAGGTTATCTGATGAATATTTTGCAACTGACTTGACATGGTGTTGTCGCTGCCTATGTTAAATTAATTCCAAAATATTCAGCAGCTTACCTGTATAGTTACATTGAACAGTTTATTAAATAATAAATCCATAAAACACACAATTCGTAGACTTCACAGACTATTCCAGCATTATGGCAGAGGATTTCTCCTTCGATCAATTCTTACCATTACATTGCTTATTGATAATACAGCTACGTTGCAGCCGTGCTCTATGAATTTAGATTTAGAAAGCTCTACCGGCTCCTGGAATCGGGTACCCGGTTCCCAACAACCGGGTACCCGCCTGCCAGAACGCCCATTCTTGTTTGCATAGCAACAAGAGAATACAAGCTTTTTTGTCTTAGGAGAAATCTTAGAGTTTTCTTTGTGTTTTTTCTGTGCTTTCTGCTGTTTCTATATTACTGGATTACTTGATTAATAATAGAAGGCGTCACTGAACCTCAGGTCGTATTCTTTCATATAATTTCTTTAGTTATATGGAGACTTATGTCTCTCAAATTTCGTGTGTGTTTCATGCCCCATTTTCTGAACCCAGAACTGGCGCGTGTGGTTACAACGAAATACGCCAGATAAGATCGTCTCCTTTAAATCCCAACGGCGTTCGGGCAGTAATATTAAACTACAGGCGTTTGTCTACGGTTTTTAACACTAAAATCGGCTTACGTCGTTCTTCCATGTGGTCCGAGCGGGTGACGTCACCCCCTTTTATTGCTCGGATTATTTGGTGAAGGAAATGTTTCATTAATTCGCGCATCTTATTCTTGGTAGCTGCGTACGTTTTTGTACCAGAAGCTTTTAAATTATGTCAAGTTTTGCGTGTAATCACGATCTGTTTGCATTGATCGATGATTTCAAAACTCTTGCTTAAGATGTGTGCTCTGCGGCTTTACCGTGTTCTACAGCAGTCGCGTTAATTCATTATGTTGTTCATTCTCGTATCGTTTGGCGTTCGTTTGAGTAATATAATTTTGAAATTAATTCTTAAATATACCGCGAATGTATCCGATACATCGTGAAGGATCAATTTATGTGTGTATTATTGGCCCGCTCTCGTTCTTGTCGCCAGCTTACGCGATCTTGGTTGTAACGTTGCGGGTGTTGGGTGCCCGAGGGTTTATCTTATAATTTAATGACAATCTATTTGAAAATTATTTATCGGCCTTCCATTCATGTTTCGTTCCGCTTGCTTATTTAGGTCTTGTGCTTGTTTTCAGGCCAAGCCTACCCTGCCATCATGTCCAGAGTGCCACAAGTTCGTTAAGGTCGCCTTCAAGGACCATGTCTGTTATCGTTGTGCCAAGTGTAACGTTGACGATCGGTGTAGTGTCTGCGCAGTGTGGCCCGTCGAATTGGTGGTTGAGTTCCTTGCCCGGGACTTGGCGAGGTCTAATGCGGGGTCAGGCGGACCGAAAAGAAATCGAGGAGCATCGGTTTCGGCCCCTGCGGGTGCTCCTCGTCAGTAGTTGGAGTGTTCGAAGATGGTACCCCTGGCGTGGTTTGGGTCCGCTGTGCAAGGCTTCTTGCATAGCGTCCTATTCACGCTGGTATCGTCTCTGATAGCAAAGAGCAACCTCTCTCCGTGTCCGGTTCGGACCCTGTCCTTGGACAGGGTTCTAGACTGGTTTACCGAGGAGGCCATCGCGTACGACTCCCTGGCGGTCCGTGGTAGCCGGTCCATCAGGCATGAGAGCCATCCACCAAGACAGCTCCAGTGTCTCTTCGTCCTGTGACTACTCTTCGGGATCTGAGGATGAGGAGGCCGAAGAGGAGAGGCTGTTCCGGCCTGAGATACTGCGGGTGGGGCACATGGAGGTGGATTCCATCCTGGACAGAACCGCCCTCCATTTGTCTGGCTTGGCACAAGCCATGGCACCTGCTCCACCCGTAGTTGAGGCCATACCGGTACCAGGCTCCTGTCCATGCTGGTTGCATTGCCACCAACCGACACGGTGGCGGGTGTGGCTGGCCAGGCATTGTACTCACCTATCTCGCCTGGTCCAGTGGCCACACATGGGAGCTTTTGGCGCCAGTGTATGGCCACGGTTCCGTAACTGCTACAGGTTCGCATGGTTTTCCGTGTGGGCCTACTTCATGGAACAGTGTGGTTCATGGGGTGGTGGCGGAATCGTATGGCACCAGTGTTGTTGGCTATCCAGCAGTGGCTCCTTGCCAGGATGCTGCTGCTGGCAGACCCGTGAACACATCAACGGGTGATGTGTTTATGGTGGTATCTTCCTCGGCTAGCCAGGGTGGACCCATCTGTGGTCTCGGCCACAGCTGAGGAAGACATGCCCCATCCATCGGTTGCATCGATTTGGACAGGGGTCTTGCCCGCAGCTCGGATCCAGTCCATTGGACTGGATCCAAAGTTCAAGGAGTTGTTAGAGGCTATATATGTCAAGCAACTCATGACTAAGAGTCAGTGCCCTGCAGCCTCTAGGGAGGTGCGGTCAAGGTGCCGTATCCCCAGGGGTTAGGGTACGACCAATATGGTGTGGTCCCAAAGGTCACTGAGTATGACCGTTAGGGTCTTGGCATCCAGAGTGCAGGAGCAGGTAGCCCCGCTCAGGCACTTGTGGATAAGAGCCAAGCACACAATGAAGACGTCCTGTCCCTCTGCGATGAGGGGGTGAGGGCAGCTATGAATGCTGTCAATCACGCTTATCACTGGCTTCAGTCGGTGTGGGCTGAAGCTGGCGCAGGCCACCCTGTGCCGCATGCTGCACTTTCGTGCGTCAACGACGGCCTTGTGCTGTTGATGGACGCACTGGCCAGGGTGCAGGCGCATGTGACCAAGTCCAGTGGGCAGATGGTCCTTGACCATATGCGTCCGGCTATGGCTGTCAGGGAGCGTTTGCTTGGAAGCCCCTGAATGGCCCTAGCATCTTCAGTGGCCAATTGCGGGCCATCCTAGAGGACATGGACAACATCGCGCAAAGTCGGTTAGGCAGAAGAAGCATAAGAGCAAGGCGAAAGCCAAGCCAGCTCCTTCTGCTCTTACTGGGCCTTTTCAGCCACCTGCGGCTAAGAAGGCGAGGAAGGTTGTGAAGGCCGCTACCCACCCTAGTGGTGGTCCTGATCGTCGAGAGGCAGTAAGGGCAAGGGGAAAGGGAAGCCCTCCTAGGGCTGAAAGAAGGGAGTGGATCGTACCTGAAGGTATGATAGCACCCCTCGTATCGCGCCTTTGCAACAGGAACAGCGGTGCCAATTAGACCAGTCAAGCCAAGACCAAAATGGTTCTCTATCTCCCTCGTTAAGAGGGGGGGGGGGGGGGGGGGGGTTGTGGATCACGAGCCAGACACACGCATTAGGCGTCAATGCACCTATATTTGGTGGAAGGCTCATGCCTTTCGTCGAGACTTGGCGAGGTGTGACGTCAGACAGTCTGGTCCTGGGATGGATATCCCAGGGGTACATGCCAGAGTGGTCGGATTTCCCGCCACGAAGTCTTTGGCACCTGTCTGGACTCCCGTACCAAGAGAGCTAGACAAGATAGAAGCGATTCAAACCGAAGTGTCAGGTTTGCTTCTGAAGGGAGCAATAAAACCAGCAAACCAGAGCACTCCAGGCTTCTATTCAAACATTTCCTTGTCCCCAAGAGCACAGGGGGGGGGGGGGGATGGAGACCCATACTCAATCTCAGGCCATTGAATTGGTTTATCCATATGCCTCGGTTCCAGATGGAAACTCCGAGATCGGTAATGGCAGGACTGAAGAAAGAAATGTGTGGTGTGTTGATCGATCCGAACAGATGCATATTTCCACATTCCAATGAACAGGAGTTGTCACAGGTTTCTGAGATTCGTGTTTCAGAATCGTGTCTGGGAGTTTGTAGTCCTCCTATTCGGTCTGTCAACAGCCCCAAGGGTTTTCACCAGAGTTGTCCTAGCGGTGACAGCGTTTTTCAGGAGAGAACGTGGTGCTTCACACTTACATAGACGATTCACTTATCAAGGCGGACACGCCAGCCAGGTTAGGAGTCGATACTGCTCTGACTCTGGAGTTACTTTCAGATCTAGGCTGGATAGTCAACAGGGAGAAATCCTAGTTGACGCCCACTCAGCTCTTCGTTTATTTGGGGATGCGATTCGATCTCGAGGAAGGCCGGGTTTACCCGTTAGAGCCCAGGGTTGTGTCTCTGTTAGCCATACTCAAGAGTTTTCGATTGGGAAACCACATTCAGGCGAGGAGGTTTCTTCAGATGCTGGTCATAATGGTCTCCATGGAGCAGGCAATCCCGTACGCTGCTCTAGTGCGAGGACCTCTCCAGTTGTATCTGATGTCTCTATGGAAGCAGAGAACAGAACACCTGTCAAAGCTGGTACTAGTTTTGGAGCCAATAATGTCGCATTTTGTATGGTGGAGGGACTGTTAGAATCTCCTAGTAGGAGTTTCGCTTCACCTACCCCACCCCAGCTGTCCGTGTGCACGGATGCATCGCTGGAGGGGTGGGGCCTGCTTGCGAGAACACCAGGTTTCAGACAAATGGACTCTCCAAGAGAGTCAGCTGCACATCAATCTGTTGGAAATGATGGCAGTGGAACTGGCACTGGAAAAATTTCTTCTAGAAGTCAGGGGCAAGGTGATATTGATACTGTCGGACAATTTGACAGTAGTATCATATATAAATCGTCAAGGAGGGACAAGGTCACCCACACTGTGTATGAAGGTGTGGCACTTGATTTAATGGTGCAGGAATTACTCAGTTGTTTTGAAAGCAGCTCACTTTCCTGGGCGATTGAATATTCTGGCGGATGCTTTGTCTCCCAGACAGAATTCTGCCAGCAGAATGGTCTCTCAACCCTCCAGGTCTACAAAGGATCTTCGAGCATTGGGGCAAACCAAACGTTGACTTGTTCGCCACACAGAAAAGATGCTCAAATCATGACTTATGTATCACCGATTCCAGATCCAAATGCCATTGATACAGATGCTATGGTGATAAGCTGGAGAGGGATGCACGCGTATGCGTACCCACCCACTATTCCTCTGCCAAACATCTTGGTGAAGATCAGGGAGTAGTCGTGCATAGTCCTGCTAATAGGGCCATAGTATCCCAGCAGGGTGTGGTTCACAGATCTCCTGGATCTGCTGGTGGACAACCCAGTGCAGCTGCCCAAGATTCCGAACATAATCTCCCAGGCCAAGGGATGCTTCCTACACGAGCAGCCTGAGATGTTCAAATTGACTGTATGGATGTTATCCAACAACATTCCACGTCGGAAGGCTTTTCTCAACAGGCTGCGAGTTTCCTCGCAGCCGCGAGAAGGAGGCCAACCTTCACGTCATATAACCACAAGGTTAACAAATTTGCAAAGTGGTGTGAACGAAAGGGTGTTGATCCCTTTCAATCCACTATTCAGCAAATAGCAGACTTTCTCTGTGAGCTGTTCTTTACAGGACTGGCTCCTGTCACCATTGCTGGATACAAGTCAGCTTTGGCATCAGTTATCCCTTGTTTAGCCAACAGGGATAGTCCAGAGGTGGCCCAGTTAAACGTGATGGTGAAGGGAATGAGCAATCTCCGATCGACACAACCGGTAGTCATTGCAGCCTGGAGTCTATCTTTGGTGCTTAATGTTCTGGCCAAGCACCCTTTCGAACGTTTGGGTTCGGCTAGTTTAAAGCATCTGACTCGGTGTTTCTATTGGCAGCTTCCTCAGCTAGAAGGCGCAGTGAGATCCATGCATTTTCAGCAGAGAAGGACTAATTTATTGTCGCCGGAGAGGGTCTGCGATTGCTGCCAAGAGCAGAGTTTATGTCAAAGAATCAATCTGAAATATCCCGGCAAACCGATCATTATACCAAATCTACCTAGGTTTGATCATGATGCCAGTGCCTGGTGTCCAGTTCGTGCTTTGACCAAGTACAAAAAACGGACGGACTCTTTACGTTCAAATGATAGACATCTGTGGATCTGCCATAAGAAGCCATATGGCACTGCAGCCATGGATACTATCTCTCGTTGGGTAGTAGACTGCATTCAGACCACCCACACGATTGCGACTGGGCACCAGGTGCAATGTGCTAGGGCTCACGATGTTAGAGGAATAGCCGCCTAGACCACCCTATTCAATGGTATCCCGTTACAGGGCACAATGGCACTGTGAGTCCTCTTTCAAGGATTGTTATATGAGGGGCATGTCAGACTCCGCCAATCCACTCGCTTGAGTAGATAGTAATAGTAATAGTCTAGTGGCCACACTGCTCGTTTCCTTTTGATAACTTTGATAAGCAAAAGTAGTAAGAACAGACATGGTCAAGTGAGAGGAATTCAACCGTATGTGACACGTTTTGTCGAAAGTGTGATGGTTGGTGGCGCCACGTCTGGAATCCATTATTCATGAGGTAATTCAAGTTTGACAGTTTTTTGTATTATGTTTATGTGTCATGATTATTCATCCTATATCTGCATGCTCATTCCCAGGCTTATCTGTGTTAAGAGCTGTTAACCCTCTTCGCACATTTGTGTTTCAGGCGAGATGCATGTTCGTGAGTTCTCTTCCTTTTTCAGGAGAAAGGGGTGGGGGGTACTCCGGATTATCGCTCTAGTGTGAACACGTCTTGACTGAATCACGAATACAATTTGACTGACCTCGCTGTCAAATACAGTTGTTGTCACGCACCATGATGACTAATATTATTCAGCAACGTCTACAAACTTCACTCAAATTGTCATCAAATTACTCTCGCAGTCATTATTTCTGTAAATTCATAAATTACAGATGCGTCATGAGAATCGTTACTCAATAGGTGTGTTATATGGCACACCACCCCATATAGAAAAGCAATGGCACCGGGTTCACAATTGTACCAATTCCTTTTAGCTATATGTGGGAGCCAAACAATGGAGACTGTCCTTTCAACGGGGTATTCCAGTTTATCCAGCAATCACATGACGTCATAATTAACTACGTTACGAGCAACCTGATGACGTCATAATCAATTACTATTTAATAGTTGGTTGGTAGGTTACAGAAAACAATGTCTGGAGTTACAATAAGGAGTGTCCAAAAACATCCATGAATAGACCAGAGCATGAGACGTGCTATTAGGCATACCGGTACTTATTATTTTTCAACTGCGATCTATGTAAACACTGCTTATTGAATATATTAATATTATAGCCCCACATATGTCACTGTGACCTGGGGGTATCAAGAAACTGAAGAGGCCACAGAATGAAAATGGAGCAACTGTCTCCTCTCCCACTGCGATTGCCAGCGGTGGCCCTCGCTCATACATACAGACACGCAGGCGAGGCAGACACACATGCACGGAGGATGCCTAATTAAGTGAATAATTGTGATCGATCGGTCTAACTACGGACTTACTTCGGCTTATCCCTCTAGCGCTAACCCTACCTTAGACCACACCTAAACGACTATATCTTTTTCCAATTAGATTGACTCGTTTGATGGTACTGTATATGAAAATATGGAAATATGGTCTTCATATTGTGAATATCGAGTTACGAATCAGTTACTCGTACAAGCTTGACCATGCGACCTGTATCAAGCTGTGTCTGACCTTCTTGTTGATAAGACTACAATAGCCTATATGCGTAAATGTTTTTTTTAGAAACGAACAGATACGTAGCAATTAAAAATGCATTCACTGCGTCAATCAATAACTTCGATCGCACTAAACTCGCAACAAAACATTGGCGGACCGGGCCTTCGATACAAGATCAACTCGGCGCGAATACACGCCTCTAGTTTTTAGATTGGAAACAAAGCAATTGTGTTCAAATCTCAGCAAAGAAATGCTAGCACAAATACGAAATGAAGAGGATCTTTGCAAAGAACGCCCATTGTTATTGAGAGGAGAATGGCCTTATTGGTAATTAAGCAGATTAATCGATGGTTTTTCTGCAAGGGTACTCTGAATAGAAATATTATATTAACCCTTTTATATCTTACAGAAAAAACGACATATACTGTATGATGTATGGAATAGTCTATTGAATATTTTGAAGCTAATTTGACTGGGACCTGTTGCTCTGGCGGCAAGAGCTGTTGCTGCATATGAGAGCAATTTATTCCAGGCGAATTAGCTTCAAAATATGCAACAACCGCTCTGCCTTGAAATTGAGACATTGGTGTTTCAAGGGGTAACCCTTTTTACCCTAAAATTTATTCACGAAATTTCAATTTGCTCTTAGAAAACGTCCATTTGCAGACCAAGAGAAGACTATTTAAAAAAATTTACCACTGGAATTACTGGCTCGGTTATCGAGCCAGTCATGCTAGTGATACAGTTTCAAAAAAATAGTCTTCTCTTTGGGCAGCAAATGGACATTTCTCAAGGCTACTGCAGAAGTAGTTTTTGGCTAATATGAGGGGTTAAAGCGAGATAGTACAAAGACTGATGGGGCATTACTGATAATATCAATGAAACAATATATATATATATATATATATATATATATATATATATATATATATATATATATATATATATATATATATATATATATATATATATATATATATATATATATATATATATATATATATATATATATATAAACCGTATATATACTTTCTATGCATGAACCATAGTGTACTTTGATTTGCTTCCATGCAGCATGGTTGAATACTCTAGTGATTAACTTCGATTTCGCTGTTTTACGGACATGGACTAGCAAGATGTTAGGAACAAATCGCCAAAACGTAACATGGGGCCAACAACTCACATTCAACGATTCGCTTTTCAAGAAATATGATTTCTTAGACCGCGAAAATTGTACGTATTGCCAACGTATTTCACGAATGTTACGCAGATTAGAAAATCCAACGGCGATTCTCTCAAGAGCTATTCCCGACAGTTTCTATGTACTCGGAGTACTGACAAACTTTCTATTAATTTATTACATCCTTCATTTTAAGCGACACCATTCGTCCATTTTCGCCCTCATATTGTGCCTCGCGGTCTGTGACATGACCTATACAGGATCGTGTGTTCTGTTCGGCAATGTCAATTATTCGTTATATAAACCCGGGTTTCTCTGTCCTGTTGCGATGTTTTTACTATACGTAACATGTATGGCCTCACTCTATCACCTAGCTGCTATTTCGGTAATAAGGTAAGTGTTGATTTCACTAGTAATGTGTCATGTTCACACCAAATGCTTGAAAATTAAATTTGTATACTTTTAGAGGCTTAAATTATGTATCTAAATGTAATGAAACAAAATAAATCTTAACATATGATGATTTCATTTCGTATAAATTAATAAAAAATGTTAGTTATCAAGCAAGTTGAAATACGGCATCGTGTCTCTAATTCAATTTCACAACTAAAAATTATATTAATTATTACGTAACGATATAATCATATATATGCTAAGAATTGTTTAGTTTCCTTACGTCTAGAGGTTTTTTTAGACACATAATTTAAACCTCATTTTCAAGCGTTTTAGTGTAAGGATGCACCTTTAAGTGATGGCGTACCGACGGGTTACGATAATTACAAGTTCCCGCGATCCGAAGCAACCTCCTTTTACTGCATGGCAACCAAGTTTTAGCAAACTGGTGGCCCTGGGGAACAAACTCAATAATTTGCTATTTTTAGGGCCTGTAGGCCTATATGTACTCATGGTGAGTATTTATTTAGTCTGTTAAAATAATGGCTGAGTTGGTATTTACAAGGATTCTGTAGTCTGTATAGGTTACAACATTGCATATTTTCAAAAGAATTAAAATTTATATGACTGGGCCAAGCTGGAAGTACAGTCGGGCGACCTAATTTAAATGGTGTACTTGCCCCTGGGACAGCATGATATTTTTCTATTTTTCTAGCCCTGGTTAAATGCTATGTAACGAATATTATTCAAACAATATAGCTACTAGCTGTAATGCTGGTGGTTGTCAATGTCTTGCGCTAGAATGTTCGAATTGCCCTCTTCTCTCGTGTTCAGCTTGGGAAGACCTGTCTCTAAGGAATACGCTAATGGTGGATTGGTGGTGGATACAGTCGATGGCATCACAGCAATTCATCTTTCCAGTTTTAGCTGCCTTCACCTTCATCTAAGCGCCACCCACACCTCGTCCGTGTTGAGATCGACCGATCTTTGAACTCCCTTACTATCAATTTCCAGAAAACTATGCCGGTAAGCTGTTGAATATTTTGAAACTAATTCGGCTGGGTGTTGGTGCTGCCTATGGCAGCAACATCGCCCAGTCAGATTAGTTTCAAAATATTAAACAGAATATTTATTAAATGATAAAGACATACATTCATACAACGTGTCTGACTAGTAAGCGTTAAAGATGGACTATATTGAGCCATTCATGACGTCCCGATTATTATTATTATTATTATTATTATTATTATTATTATTATTATTATTATGATTATTATTGACGTCATCCTACACGTCATGTATTTTATTATGGCGTCATATGACGGATGGATAAACTTGGAAAACTCCATTGATGCTCTAGGCGCAGGATTTCATCTTGGAGCTCCATTGATGCTCTAGGCGCAGGATTTCATCTTGGTGGTGAGGAATTTTATCATTTGGGAGCTCTGATGTATCGGGACAATATTGTTATTCAATTCTGGTTATCATGTTCGGTTGCCGCAATGATCTATAGAAGGTCGCGCAAGGCCTATAATTTCATAATTTTCCAAGCGCACAAGTACTTGCGCGGCGTGTTTGTGTTAATAGATTTGCGTGCGTCAAAATTAACAGAGCCCACCGCCCAAACCCCCCCCCCCCCCGAACATGGCCTATAAGGGCACACACCTCTGCGATAATGTACAGATGTTCGGTAGGCCAGCATGACGTAAGGAAATCGTCATGATTTGTGTCGACCACCCTTACTGAGCATAGCTGCCAATGTTCTGTTGACTCGCTTCACCCTTCCATTGCTACGCGGATGGATGCACGTCGTGTCTGTGTTCTTAATAGGCATGAGTTTGACATTCGTTAAAACAGGGTGTTTTCCAAGTTGCATCCTTGATCGCTATATCTCCCAGCAGGCATACCCAGTCGGAAAAAGACGTTTTCAACTGGTACTGTTGCTGCTGTGGCTGCTTCCTGGTCAGGGACTACAAGTGCTTCCAACCATTTTGTGAAATAGTCTTGTGTGACAATTATGTTCTTGCTACCGCTATGAGAGGTTGGTAGAGGAACAAGAATGTCTATGGCTATTTGTTTAATTGGCGCTTGTACAATGCGTATTCTTAATGCAACATAATTACCTTTTGGCCTATGGTGTGCTTCTGACAAGTCCCATGCAGTGACCGAAGTATGGATACCAGGACAAAGGAACTGTGCCTGACGCGATCCTTGGTGCGTTCTAGTGCTAAGTGTCCTGCGTTGTCCTGTAATTATTGGACTTTGCGTCAAGAGAAATATAGCTTGCTTTCCTTTTAGAAACCGTAGATGACGGGATGAAAGAGATTTCTGACCAAAACCTCCGTTTGTGTAATGCAACATGTGTATCACTGATGCTGCGGACATCTCCAAAGGCAGCTCTAGATACGATTGATGTCTGCCATTCATACACATTCGTACTATCACCCACCCTCACTGGTAAGACAATATAATCTTCAATTGGCGCTATGCACTATGCACAATACAATTCTGCAGTCACAGAAAATGGCCCAACAGAGATGGTTTGTGTTTGGTCATGTTTTGCGAATGGAAACAGATACACCTACCCGTGTGCAGAAAGACCTGGACTTCGGTGTACTTGGCACTACCACGCCTAGAAATCGCGTAGCTGACGTAACTGGACGAACTTGTTGCATGCTAAACGCACGACATACCGACTGAAAGAAACAGGACTTGTTACACTAATGAGTAAGTATTACCTGGCTGATGTAATAATTCTGGCAGAGGATAAGAAACAGTTGCCAATAAGAAAGACTGATTGCAGCTGCGTGATATGTTCACTATTGCAGCGACAGAATACGGTATCATCATCATTAGCGGATGTGTTTGCTTTCATATTATTCTGGTAAACAGGCTAAAATGCTGTTGCGTTAAACAAATAGAGGCATATGAATTTAACAGTATCTTTGGTCAATTGTAAAGTGAAAGCTTGATGAAGTCTTGGTTACCAAACACAGATCATTAACGTGTTAGTGATCGTGTGGAAATTGCTGGTTTATGTATCCTTTTTGCGATACTTGTCCGTGGATAGGGTCATCAGCAAAGTACGCAATCGGTGCAAGCGACAAAGGTAGGTGAAAAAGCCACTGTCTCGCTTGATTTCAAACGCAACGTATTTTACCCTTATGCACATTTATTTAACCTCACCGTGATGAGACATTGAGATTTTAACATTTTTCTTTCAGGTTTTATCAGTTGGCATATCCATTGGCAGCTCTAGTGCGTGTTACGCCACGGTTTTGTTTCAAGATCAGCGTCATCATCTGGGCTTTCTCTGCAGTCAATGCGTTCCCATTCGGTCGGTATTACATGTGGGCCAATGTCAATAATGGTGACAGAATTTGGACTATATGTGTGTATACTGCGGATATGGGCTTTGCAGGAATTTGGATGTCTGCTGTCATAATAGGCATCCCTCTCTTAACTACAATCGTGTTTCATGTCGTAAAACATTGTGTCGTGACCCAGCAGAAAGGTCAACATTTAGATAGTTCCTCCTCAGGGCAAGAGAGCAAACGACAAACAACAGACGTACGTGCACTTATGATAGTCATCACGCTTTTCATCATCACAGCCATGCCATCGGTTATTCATGAATGCCTACATGGAATATTCCGATTACCACTTCAGCCGCAACACATATTAATTAACCAAATAGTAGGATACGTCCTTACTGCAAACAACATTTTGAATCCCTTTATTTATGCATTTGCGTCATCAACTGTGCGGAGTGATTTGAAAGGCATGTTTATTAAAGGAAACATAAAATCTCGAGAGATATCATCTGCATTAAAATACCAGAGAGGCGGTCAACAATAGACAGCTACTTTTGTCGTACCCGATGGTGAGACAATACGCCAGGTTGGTGACAGATCACCTCTCTGAAGCTTACACTGTTTCAAGATAATTCGAAAACTCATTAGCAATCAAAAATATATTCGCTTGTGGTCTTGAGGAATGTCCATTTGCAGGCCACCTGAAGACGTTTTTTAATTTATCTCTGGAATGGCTCTTTCGATAACCGAGCCAGTCATTCGAACTGTAAATCTTCAAAAATAGTCTCCTCTTGGCCTGCAAATGGACATCAATATATTTTGATCTTTTAAACAAAGTTGGCCATTAAACGATTAATTATACGTTAACTGTTACAGAACAGAAATCGAGAGATATTCTGTTGAACATTTTGAAACTAATTTAACACGGAGCTGTTGCTACCTCATGCCTTCCTTTACTTTCTTTCCACATTTGAATGATCCATAATGTACACATTAAAGACAGCTTTTTACATTAGTGTGGGCATAATTAGCAATGACGTCACGTCTCTGCCCTACGTCACGCCCATGTATAAACGTTTGCTACGACGCTTAATCAAATGTAGATAATGAACCATTCCAGTTTTAGCTATGCCCCGGTCATCTCTAGCTAAGCTCCACCCACTACACGCTCGTGTTGAGATCTATCAATCCCTGAACTCCCTGACTATCAAGTTCCAAAAAAATATGCAGGTAAGCTGTTAAATATTTTGAAACTAATTTGACTGGGTAATGTTTCTGCTTGTGGCAACAACAGCGTCCAGTCAAATTAGTTTCAAAATATTCAACAGAATGTTTATTAAATGGTAGATATACAATAACGTGTCGGTCTATAAAGCGTTAAACACGCAGTAAATCGAACAGGTTATAACGAAATTATTATGACGTCATTCTACACGTCACGCAGTTGATTATGACGTCATCTGATGGATGGTTAATTCTCATAGCCTCGTGTTGAATCGTTCAACAACATATCAATTAATCAACCTAGGCCTATAAGTAAATACCTAATAGAAAAATGTTTCATTCTCCAAGCATGAATACTAAAATTTGATTATATCGATAGTTGAATCCGTGTCGTCCAATGCCTCATGATTGCGCCAAGCGTGTACTGGACATGGACATTTGCTATGCACAGGCGAACGCGTTCCGTCGTCTGTTTTAATGGCCTACGAAAATGGGTTATTTGCGTCCGCTAAGACGTCAAAAGGCGTCCATATGGGAAGGAAATGGGCATTGAGAACACTGACATACAATAGGAAAACATAATTTCAGCAAACCTGCGCTAGTTAGTGAAACATTTGCACTTACATGTGAATTTATTCGTAACAAGCGCAGCCTCTCTGCCATTTTAAATCTTACGGCAATTTCGTACTAACCATTTGCGACCGAGCTCGGGTGGCTAGTCGAATATAGTTAACTAGCTAGTTAAGTATTTCAAGTTCTACTTGGATTTTGCTAACTATAGTTAACTAGGGTCTATCTTAGTTACTAATCATTATTAATTGCGTCCTGATTACGCAGGCTACAGGCACCGGTACTTGCCTAATAACGGGCAACCGCCCGCCATCAGCCTAATACCGGTTTAGTAACCTGCATGAGCAGGCAGGGTTGTTAACTATTATTATTTTGCTTCTTCTGGTCCTAATTATTACTTTCTAAATGTATGACGTCGTTGGGCCTGCGAGGAATGAAATGCATTGTCGTGATGTCACACTTATTAAGTCTAGAGATAGTTTCCATGGTCCTGATACCACTACCACACGACGATGATTAAGAATTTGAACGAAATGACGTCAGTACAGTATTTTATCATAGTCTCCAAACCAATATGTTTTGTTACTAAATCTATTACGTAGTCGAATACAATGGCAGATTACTACAGCCAATGCAGGTTTATTTCTTATAAAATTGTATACATTTGTGTGTGTTCAATTTCTCTTGAAATTACCAAAACAGATTTGCTCACTTTTAGGAGGCTATATCTATGCTGCTGATAGTCTGCTTCGTCGCGTCCGAACATGCTGAGTTGCATTTTACTGGACTCATGTCCGCGGAGGTTGGAACAACGCGGTCCATGGTGATGGAATGCTGCGCATGTCCTGTTTACGGTTATGAAATTTATATTGGCTATGACCCTCTCAAAAGCGGAATTTCAGTATAGTATTTTATCTTAGTCTCCAAATAATATGTTTTTGTTACTAAATCTCTTATGTAGTCGAATAAAGTGTCAGATTAATATAGCCAAAATAAGTTTATTTCTGATAAATTTTACACATTTGCATTTGTTCAATTTCCCTTCCACTTAACAAAAGATAATTTACTGACTATATATATATATATATATATATATATATATATATATATATATATATATATATATATATATATATATATATATATATATATATATATATATGCTGCTGATCTTTGATCTATATACTGCTGATCGTCTGCCTCATCCCGTCCGAACATGCACGCTTGCATTTTACTGAACTCGCGTCACCGGCGATCACGATAAGAGCTCCAAAGTGATGGTAAACGCATTTCTTTTCTAAGCGTAGGCCTATTATATTTCTATCCATGTGACCCTATGATGTCGGGATGGATATTGGTGAGCTTAATGTGTTCTGTCTTAAGAAATTCATTGTATTTTCCGATAAAACTAGGGTTTTGAGTTTCGTGGAAGGATAGCAGCCCACTTCTGTTCAAATCTGCTTCTTATAACTGCAATGTGTATTACATGTTCAATGGAGGATTCCAGTTTATACATCAATCATATGACTTCATTATAAAAAACGTGACGTTTAGGATGACCTCATAATCAGCTACGTCATGAATGACGCAGCTAAGTTCATCACGAACGCTTATAAAAGCGTGTGTGGAGCTTAGCTAGAGACTGGCGGGGCATAGCTAAAGCTGGGTGCCTCCATTCAGTTCAGTTTCAGTAAACCCCATCTTTTTACTTGGCGCACCCGTGATGACATGGCAATGTGAGGGTACTGTCATACACTTGTACGGGCGTAAAGGGACTATATGTGGTTACATGCCCACAGGTTTATATGCTGGCATCTCCGAATGTGAATCCTGTACACGTCTTTGCAGCTTTTCTCAACATTTAACAGTAAACCTCGCTTACTGCATGAAATGTTTGCGCGGGAACGACAGGTAGTAAGGTGCAATAGGAGACTCGCCGCATCTCGCGAGATCTCCTTCGATACGAGATCGAGGGGACGGCTCTATTTTTAGATTGGAGTCTAATTTGTTGCTCAAGTATCTGACGTGATAATCAAATACACCACGTGTCACCTGACATCATAAACAGAAATGACGCACAGCTCCGTCATGAAAATCGAAAAGTTCGGCAGGCAGTGTAAGAATTGTATCTCTGATAAATTTACAATTTAACAACTCTCTGTTGAATATTTAGGTTTTTAAACATAAATTAATAGGCCTTGTGAAATTAGTATCAAAATCTTGAATTGTTTACCTGTATAGTTGCCTTGAAATTTAGGTTCTCGGGTTTCAGGTTACAAAGTTTCAACTCGATTCCAACACGCGTCAAATGTGGGCGGAGCTTAGCTAGAAATCAGCAGTGGATAACTAGAAACTGATCCGCGTATTCTGGTCTATCTAAATTGGCTCTGAGTTTCCCGCTAACCGAATTATAACGATGAGTCCAGAGCCTGATTAAGGCAAGGGCTAACGGGGCCACAGCCCCTCCAATTAAGGGAGCCCCAAATCGAAAACAATTATCGCATTTTACCCATTTGATCCTGTAATCCCAGTATCTCACTTATACAGTAATGATTTATTTAAGCTTTTGATTATTTTGAAATCAATCTGACAGGAAGCTGACACTGCCTTAGCATTATGTATTTATAATATTTGGTAGTAGTAGTAGTAGTAGTAGTAGTAGTAGTAGTAGTAGTAGTGGTAGTAGTAGTAGTAGTAGCAGTAGTAGCAGTAGTAGCAGTAGTAGCAGTAGTAGCAGTAGTAGCAGTAGCAGTAGCAGTAGTAGTAGCAGTAGCAGTAGTAGCAGTAGCAGCAGTAGCAGTAGCGGTAGTAGCAGTAGCAGTAGTAGCAGTAGCAGTAGCAGTAGTAGCAGTAGCAGTAGCAGTAGCAGTAGCAGCAGCAGCAGTAGCAGTAGCTGTAGCAGCAGTAGCAGCAGCAGCAGCAGCAGTAGTAGCTGTAGCAGCAGCAGTAGCAGTAGTAGCAGTAGCAGTAGTAGCAGTAGCAGTAGTAGCAGTAGCAGTAGTAGCAGCAGCAGTAGCAGCAGCAGCAGCAGCAGCAGCAGTAGCAGCAGTAGCAGTAGCAGTAGTAGCAGTAGCAGTAGCAGTAGCAGTAGTAGCAGTAGCAGTAGCAGTAGTAGTAGTAGCAGTAGCAGTAGCAGTAGTAGTAGTAGTAGTAGTAGTAGTAGTAGTAGTAGTAGTAGTAGTAGTAACAGTAGTAGCAGTAACAGTAGTAGCAGTAGCAGTAGTATTAGTAGTAGTAGTAGCAGCAGTAGTAGCAGCAGTAGCAGTAGCAGTAGCAGTAGTAGCAGTAGCAGTAGCAGTAGTAGCAGTAGCAGTAGCAGTAGCAGTAGTAGTAGTAGTAGCAGTAGCAGTAGCAGTAGTAGTAGTAGTAGTAGTAGTAGTAGTAGTAGTAGTAGTAGTAGTAGTAACAGTAGTAGCAGTAGCAGTAGTAGTAGTAGCAGTAGTAGTAGCAGTAGCAGTAGTAGCAGTAGCAGTAGTATTAGTAGTAGTAGTAGTAGTAGTAGTAGTAGTAGTAGTAGTAGTAGTAGTAGCAGCAGCAGCAGCAGCAGTAGTAGTAGTAGTAGTAGTAGTAGTAGTAGTAGTAGTAGTAGTAGTAGTAGTAGTAGTAGTAGTGGTAATAGTAGTAGCAGCAGTAGTAGTAGTAGCAGTAGTAGCAGTAGCAGTAGCTTAAGAATCGTAATTTCAAGGTAATGATGCAGTTAAAATGTTGAATATTTGGACGCTAATTTGAGGGGGGGTTGGGGGTGGGGGGTGTAGGCAGCAACAACTCCCAAGCAAATTAGTTTCAAAATGTTCAATAGAATATTTATTAATTTCTAAATTTAGCAGACAAACAATTTCTACTCTAGTAGCGGACGTTTCAATTTTCTTGATGGAACTATAGAACATTATGATTGTGACGACACTTATAACATAGATGGCCTGTAAATAGAGGTCAAAAGATCATATCATTTCATTCTGTTCGAACCCATAAGCACATGGGTATCATGTTCATAAGACTACTTCTACCACGAGCATTTGCATGCTAATTCCAAGTTGCTGCTACAATTAGAGCACTCGGAATGCATGTCTGTTTATCTAACAACACCTTTTCTCAAATAGACTTTGCCCCAATGGGTCTTACGCTAACGCATAATGAGGCCTCATTCTGCTTGCAGCACCATGCAGTATTAATCATTGTCATAATAACATTCTCAATATGCAGAGATTCATTTCATATTCTGTAATTACTGTTGACATTCCACGTGCCAATTTAATAACTTGTCTCTATGTCTGTCTGTCTGTCTGTCTGTCTGTCGGTCGGTCGGTCGGTCGGTCGGTCGGTCGGTCGGTCGGTCTATCTATCTATCTATCTATCTCTATCTATCTATCTGTCGATTCAAGCATTGTGTACATAAGCCAAAAATGTGTATATATAAGACATTTGAAAGTCAAGTTGTTACCACGTGCTTTCATGAAGTAATCTAGATTTGATTTGATAGCACATGACATGATCTCAGATTTGGTTTGGATGTCGTTATCTAACATTTTATTGCATGTTAATTGTCGATGATCTAGCGAGACTAAATATTCTGACATGCTACCTGTTGTGTATTAAAGATATTTATTTGTTGTTTTAAGAAACATACAGCATATGGAGGCCATATACTCTTGATAATTATCATGCCATCATATTCAGATTTTGTATTGCCCATCTATCTGGGGATTGCTGATATAAATTGCCATTCTGCATAATTCTAGTCATCTATGGTTTATGGATATTAATGGTATGGAGAGATCCGATCTGTCACTCTGACGTCATAAACAAATACGTCACTAGTTAGCCAAGTAGCCGACAGCATAATCATAATGATGTATAGATCTGCCATGAAAATCGAAAAGGTTCATCAGTGGACGAATTGTATATAATTGATGACTGTACAATTTAAAAAACATTCTGTTGAATATTTTGAAATTAATTTGACTGGTTTCAAAATATTCAACAGCTTACCTCTATGATTTCCTTGAAATTAGTATTCTGGAAATTCAGGGTTCAGTATATCAATTTATTCGATCACACGTAAAATGTGGGTGGCGCTTAGGTAGATACTGGCGGGTCATAGCTAGAAATAGATCCCTCCATTCTGAGAGTGTACCGCTTTAATGATTATTCATACAGGACCCCCTACCTTTGCATCTATATTGCTAATGTTATTGCTAATGCCATATTCGGCTGTGAAAATACACTCATCTACGGTTTATTGATATACGCCTCATACCGATATCCGGAGAAAGTAATATGTCCGAACTTCAATAAAATGCTTCAAACGTATCTTAATCACCCAATGTTCTAGTCATGGCGATGAGGGTAGTGCTCCAACTGATAACTATTCAGACATTTTGATCTCAGTGTGATTGCCCCCTGCAATGCAGTTTGTGTGGTATCTGTCATTAAAGAAGACTGAGATATCGTGAACCTTTACCGGGATCTAGTAGCAATATAGAATTCTACGTTGAAATCGTTTACGTTGTGCAACCAGTTAACAAATTGTAAATAAACATCAAATAACTTAGGCTTCATAATCGGACCAAGGTTCTTGGACTATGTGTTTATTCTTGGATACGTCAGTGATCGCATTGCATTCATTGGCCTGGGTATAACAACGCGAAAACCCACCACTACTAAGTGTCGCATAGTGAACGCATGTAGCTCAACAACCGAAAAATCCAAAGCGCTTCCTGCATTGTTCGATTCCTTCCATGCAGATGTGAGCTCCGTCATTACAATTCCAGCCAGGTGGCAACTATTCGTCTGTACAGATTTCAACTCCAAGCTCTGTAAGCTCGGCAATGTGAAAAATAATTCAGGCGTTGGTTTACGCATGGGATTCTACGAAGAGGGCACACACAACAGGAATGGAGATGCCCTGGTGCCATTCCTTAGTTCCAATGACACATTTGCTACAAGCATGGCTTTAGAACACCCATGTCATCACCGGACAATATGGGCAGGACACATTTTTGTTCGCAAAGCCCCAAAAGGCTTTAAGGCTGCAACAACAGTTTTCAACCAAATAGACTTCATACTATGAAACACAGAAGCAAAGCTCCTATTACGGAATGCTCGACCCTATGGAGGTGCAGACCTCAATTATGACATTAAGACAGCCATTAACCGCCTTAAGATGAACCATCTCTAGCTAATGTATAAACGTCATACGAGGCAAGAGTGTAGCGTCGCCTACCCAAGCTCATCAGCGACTTTGACACTCAAATGGCATACGAAAATGCTCTAAGGGAGCAGATAGCTAACATTCACGTCAGCACCGATCCAAACGAATCCCTAAGCAAAATACTGAAATGTATGGAATCATCAGCTATCAACACCATATGAGTTCTAAAAAAGCAGCCGAACTAGATATACTGATTACCCTCTAGTAGTAAAACCATCAGCAGAGCAGAAAGCGTTACAGCTGTGCATCTCTCAAAGTGGCCAAACTGAAGACTGCACTAAACTACGCAGGGAACGCAATAATATTCTGCGCTCAGCCAACACTTAAATGATCTTGTTATTCAACAAGCAGACTGCCTAGAAGATCAAATCACTTCCATGGATGACTGCCACAAAATGATTCGGGCAGCCCGAGCTTTGAGAGTTACTGAATACACACCAACACTCATTGTACACAACTCTGAAGAACACTTTATCAGGACTGACCAGGGCAAAACCGAAGCAATTCGAGACTCCAGGCCATTACTAACACGAATTAAAAGAGCAGAAGTTGAGATTACACCCATCATAGACGTGTATCCAGACCTGATGGCACGAGCAATGAAGTATTCAAGTACGCTAGTGACTTTATCTCAAAACTGATCGCGCACATAATCAAGTCATCTTTTAGGCACCGCCTACCCATCGATGATCTGGCCAAGGCACCATTATCACGCTATCCAGCGCAAGAAGCCACCTGCCAGTCTGCAGCCCATTGTTCTCCTCAACAGCATACAGAAAATCCTATCCAATGCTACTCTATTCTGCATCCAAGACGAGATCGATGACTTCACTAGATCATGTCAAAGTGGCTTTAAACGTGGACGTAGCTGTGCAGATATTGTATAGGCTCAACGCGTACTTCTGTCAGTAGTCATATCCACGCACTGTGATTTCCACAAAATGGGCATCGACATGTCATGCGCCTTCAACACAATTAAATGATCCAAGATCATAGATTTGCTACGCCCGGCCAGGTGCAATGAATATGACTACGACTAGTGAGGTTACTACTTGTAGACACCAAGCTGAGAGTACAAGTTAATTCAGTGATGTCTGCAGAGTTTGAGACCACAAGCGGCTCCCCACAGCGAGATGCGCTATCTCCGGTGCTTTTCTCCTTTTACCTTGCTGCTGCATTAAAATCCGTGCAGGACAATTCCACAAGACTAATCCCCTCAGTATCCATACTAGGTATGTCTCTAGAGAAGGAATATGCCGACGATGTGGACTTCAGACGAGGAAATGAAACCCCTTGACGAACTTCTCCCAACAGCTGCACGCTAACTAAAAATTGCAAATGTCTATGAATGAATCCAAAACGGAGTTCACCTACATATACCTATCTACAAAGCATAACACTAAGGAAATGACGATCAACTTCATGCCAGCGAACGATGGAGGAAAAGTACAATCCTGGGCTCACTGCGTCATGGGGACAAAGCTTTCCAGTCCATCTGGAAGCTATGGATTTGTAGATCAAAATTCCCGTGGCAAAAAGATTACGTTTATGCAATGCAACCTGCGTGTCTTTGAAGCTGTATAACTGTAACAGTTGGACAGCTCCAAATGCAGGTCCTGACAAAATTGATGCCTACCACCACAAACAGATACACACCAGCACTAGACACCGATGGCCAAATAGCATAATTTCCAATGATGCACTGGGCATGTGGAATACATAGCCACTGTCTGTAATATTCGGCCAGCAAGAATGGTCCGTGTGTGTAGATGGCTAAGGATGCCAGGTGACACACCAGCACATAGACCCTTGGAATGCACAGTGCTGGAAGCCAGCAAATACAAAGCTATGAGAGGACGCCATTGCATAAATCTGTTAAGCGTGCTACGAGGGGACTTAAAGAAATCAGGACTCGGTACACTCAGACCAAGAATGGACCTGAGGAAGCAGAAGATCTTAGCTGAGGGCAGGACACAGTGGGCAAAGGTGAAGAAGGACTGATTGCAGCTGTATGATGTTTCTACTACTACAGCCGCAGACTACAGTAATGATACATCATACAGATGTGAAAAGGTCACGTATTTTAGATATTACCTGGAATCAGTTAACTGTCAGTTCCATCCACTAATTCAGTCAATTATGAAGAATCGTTCCATAAAAATAATGATTACAATTTCTGGAAGACCAATCCAATGCATCTATGTTCCATTACTTTCGAAAATGTAGCTTCAATATTCTAGAAATTGTTTGGAGTCTGAGATTGTGTACGTTTTCATTATACTTGTCCGTGGATATGGATATCAGCAAAATAAGCAATTCTTAGAAACGACAACAGTAAGTGAAGAAGCCACTGTCTGGTTTGATTTCAACGCCAACATGTTTGACAATTACGTACATTTATTTAACCTTTCCGTGATGAGACATTCAGATTTTAACCGTTATCGTTCAGGTTTTATCGGTTGGCATATCCATTGGCAGCTCTAATGCGGACTACGCCACGGTTTTGTTTCAAGATAAGCGACATCATCTAGACATTCGCAGTAGTCAATGCGTTCTTATTCGTTCGGTATTAGCTGTGGGGCAATGTCAATCGCGATGGTATTGTTTTGAATCTGTGTGTCTATACTGCTGATAAGAGCTTTTCCGGAATTTGGATGTAAGCTGTAATAATGAGATGTCCCTCTCTTAACTACAATCGTGTTTCATGTCGTGACCCAACAGGAAGGTTCACATTTAGATAGTTCTGCCTCAGGACAAGAGAGGAAACGACAATCAACAGACGCACGAGCTCTCATGATAGTCATCACGCTTTTCATCATCACAACTATGCCATCGGTTATCCATGAATGTCTGCATGGAGTATTCCGAGTTCGCTTTCAGCCGTAGCACATATTACTCACCAAAATAGTAGGATACATCCTAACTATAAACAACATTTTAAATCCCTTTGTTTATGCATTTGCCTCATCAACTATGCGGAGTGATTTGAAAAGCATGTTTACTAAAGGAAACATCAAATCTTAAGAGAAGTAATCTGCATAAAAATACCAGATACACGGTAGATAATACAGAGCCACCACCAGAGCTAAGTAGTTGTGGGGGCCTTTATCGGATTGGTAAACCAGGGAATAGCTGCTGCTGCTGCTGCTGGCAAATATAATAAATTCCTTACGTATGTGTCAAAATGCTGTTGACTTTTTTGAAACTAATTTGACTGAAAGCTGGTGACCACCTGACTGCGAAAATGAGATACCGGAATTACAGGTGGGTAAAATGCGATATTGTTTTTGATTTGGAGCCCCTTATGTTTTGAGGCCCAGGGCTGTAGCCCCTTTAATCCGTGGCTTAATCCGACTCTGAGTCAGGCAATAAGCCAGATTGGTGATGGTAGTGACGGGGCGCCTCCTTTAAACATACATTCTTTTCAAGATGCTCATCAAAATGGAATTCCACTGTTAACTTTATGAAGACGAAATCAGAATGCTAAAACTCATTTACGTAAGCATATCTGCTCAATACTTTGAAACTAATTTGACCGGGAGCTGTTGGTGAAATAGTTCCAAATACGTATGTTTACCTTGAAATTACGATTCGGGAGGGTCCATTAAACAAAGCTGTGTGCGCGTGTATGTGTGCGTGCGTGTCAGCAACGGCGTCCAGTCAGATTAGTTTCAAAATATTCAACATAATGTTTATTAAATGGTAATGACATACAATTCGTACAACGTGTCGGACTTTAAAATTAAGCGTTAAATACGTGCTATTTCGAATCATTCATGACGTCATGGTTATGACGTCAGCGTACGCATCACCTTTTTTTAACTATGACGTCATATGACGTCAGATGATCGATGGATAAACTTGGAAAGAAGAATTGCCTCTTAATTCGCATAGCCTCGTATTGACTCTTTCAACAATGCGTCAATCAATCTAAATACAATACATACTTATTAGGATAAGGCTTCATTGTCAAAAGCATGAATACCCAGATAAGATGTTGACGTTGGGCCAACGTTGGCAACAGGTTGGCAGACCGTAGTTGGCATTACAACTTTGGCCCAACGTTAGTCCACCGCTGACTGTATCACTTGTTTGTCAAACGTTGGATCAACTTTGAGCCCTGCATTGGACCAGTAATCTGCACTTTTTTAACGGAGGGTTGTTAACAATTATCATTTTCTTACTTCTGGCAGGAATGATTGCATGCTAAATGCACGACATTGTTAGCAAACAATCATTGCGACCTGAAGTAACAAGATGATAATTGTTAACAACCTATGGCAACAACAGCGCCCAGTCAAATTAGTTTCAAAATATTCAGCAGAATGTTTATTAAATGGTATATACACACAATTTGTACAACGTGTCAGACTATTAAGCGCTAAATACGGACTATTTCTAATGATGCATGACGTCATGATTATGACGTCATCCTACATGCCATGTATTTGATTATGACGCCATATGATGGAAGGATAAACTTGGAAAGGTCCATTGCATATACTGACATCCGAATGTGAATCCTATACAGGAAGTTTTTGCTGTACTCAACATTTAACAGTGACCCTATAGCTTACTTTTGGAAATGTGTGTGCGTGTACGAGAGACAGAAAGATGTAACAGAGGAACCCGATCTGTTACTCAAGTATCTGATGTCATTATCAAGTACATCAAATGTGAGCTGATTTCACAATCAAAATGACGTACAGTTTCATCATGAAAATCGAAAAAACTGTCAGGAAATCTATGAATTGTATGACTTTGATGAATTTACAATTGAATAAACATTCAGTTGAATATTTTTAAATTGTGTATGAACCTGATACCATTATACGCCATTATGATTGTGACATCAGCTAAATAAATAATGACGTAATTGATTATGTTGTCAGATACTCGAGTGACAGATGGGATCCCTCCAATATAATTAATAGAGATACCCATCATGACATCATATAACATTGATGACATATAAATAGAGGTCAAAGGGAATATCATCTCATTCTGTTCGAACCCATAAGCACATGTTCAAGCCTACCTTTACTACGAGCATTTGCATGCTAATTCCAAGTTGCTGCTACAATCAGAGCACTGGAAATGCATGTCTGTTTATCTAACAACGCTATTTCTCAAATAGACTGCGGCCCAATAGGTCTTACACTAACGCATAATGAGGCCTCATTCTGCTTGCAGCAATATGCAGTAGTAATCATTGTCATAATAACATTTTCAATATGCAGAGATTCATTTCATATGCTGTAATTACTGTTGACATTCCACGTGCCAATTTAATAACCTATCTCTCTGTCTGTCTGTCTGTCTGTCGGTCAGTCGGCTGGCCGGGTCGGTTGGCACGATCCGTCAGTCAGACTAGTCGGTCAGTCTATCTATCTATCTATCTATCTATCTATCTATCTTTCTATCTATCTATCTAACTATCTATCTATCTATCTATCTATCTATCTATCTATCTGTCGATTCAAGCATTGTGTACATAAGCCAAAAATGTGTATATATAAGACATTTGAAAGTCAAGTTGTTACCACGTGCTTTCATGAAGTAATCTAGATTTGATTTGATAGCACATGACATGATCTCAGATTTGATTTGGATGTCGTTATCTAACATTTTATTGCAAGTTAATTGTCGATGATCTAGCGAGACTAAATATTCTGACATGCTACCTGTTGTGTATTAAAGATATTTATTTGTTGTTTTAAGGAAACATACAGCATATGGAGGTCATATACTCTTGATAATTATGATGCCAGCATATTCAGATTTTGTATTGCTCATCTATCTGGGGATTGCTGATATAAATTGTCATTATACATAATTCTAGTCATCTATGGTTTATAGATAGTAATGGTATGGAGAGATCGATTTGTCACCCTGACGTCATAAACAAATACGTCACTAATTAGCCGAGTAGCCGACGTCATAATCATAATGATGCATAGATCTGTCATAAAAATCGAAAAGGTCCGTCAGTAGTAGTGTACGAATTGTATATCATTGATGAATGCACAATTTAAAAAACATTCTGTTGAATATTTTGAAACTAGTATGACTGGTTTCAAAATATTCAACAGATTACCTGTATGATTTCCTTCAAATTAGTATTCTGGAAATTCAGGGTTCAAATATCGATTTATTAGATTACTCGTAAACTGTAGGTGGAGCTTAGGTAGAGATAGGCGGCCATGGTTAGAAATGGATCCCTCCATTCTGAGAGTGTACCGCTTTAATGATTTTTCATATAGACCCCTACCTTTGCATCTATATTGCTAATGTTATTGCTAATGCCATATTCGGCTGTGAAAATACACTCATCTACACTTTATTGATATACACACTCATACCGATATTCAGAGAAGGTAATATGTCCGAACTTCAATAAAATGCTTAGAACCTATCTTAATCACCCAATGTTCTAGTCATGGCGATGATGGTAGTGACCCAACTGATAACCATTCAGACATTTTTATCTCAGTGTGATTGTCCCCTGCAATGTAGTGTGTGTGGTATCTGTCATTAAATCAGACTGAAACATCGTGAACCTTTCCCGGGATCTATTAACAGTATAGAATTCTACGTTGAAATCGTTCATGTTGTGCAACCAGTTAACAAATTGTAAATAAATATCAAATAAATTCGGCTTCGTAATCGGACGAAGGCTCTTAGAACAGGCCACCATTTTTGGACACGGCGTTCATTGACCTGGCTAAAACACACGAAAACACACCACCACTAAGTATTGCAGAGTGAACGCATGTAACTCATCTCCCGTAAAAAAAACCCCAGAGAATCCAAGAATATTAGATTCCTTCTATGCAAAGCTGAGCTTCACCCTTTCAATCCCAGCCAGATGGCAACTATTCGTGTGTAGAGGTGTCAACTCTAAGCTATGTAAACTCGGCAATGTTGAAAAAAATTCAGGACTTGGTTTATGCATGAGCTCATACGGAGGGGGCACATACAACAAGAATGGAGATACATTGGTAGCATCCTTAGTTCCAATGGCAATTTGCTACAAATACGGCCTTCATACACCCATGTCGTCACAGAACAATATGGACAGGACACATTGTTGATTGCAAAGCCCCAAAAGGCTCTAAGGCTACAACAGCCGTCCTCGATCAAATAGATTTCATACTGTAAAAAAACAGAAGCAAAACCAAAATCCCTACTTCGCGATGCTCGGTCCTATGGCGCTACAGACCTCAATTCTGACGTTAAGCAGGCAAGATGGTAGAGTCATCTACCCAAGCTCATTAACGACGCTGCTACTCAAATGTCATACGAAAAGGCCCTCGAGGAGCAGATAGATAACATCGACGTTAACTCCGATCCAAACGAAGCCCTAGCCAAAATACTTAAATGTACGGAATCATCAGCTACAAGCACCATGGGAGTTAAAAAAACCCAACCGAACTAGGTAGACTGATGATACTGTTGTAGTAAAACTATCAGTAGAGCAGAAAGTGCTACGGCTGTGCATTTTTCAAAGTGGCTGTCACAAAATGCTTCGGGCATCCCAAGCGTTGAGAGTTACTAATCACATACCACCACTCACTGTACACAACTCTGAAGGGCACCTTATCGAAATTGATCAGGGCAAAGCCGAAGCAATTCGAGACTCCATTCTGTTCTCCGGCCCAGGCCATTTCTAACACAAATTAAAACAGCAGAAGTTGAGAAGGCACTCAAAGCCTAGAAAATGGACATGTATCCCGACCTGATAGCATGAGCCATGAGCAATTCAACTATGCTAGTGACATTATCTCAAAACCGATCACGCACCTAATCATGTCATCTTTTTACGTCAATGATGTAGGCCAAGGCACCATTATCCGGCTACCCACATCAAGAAGCCACCTGGTCCCCAGTCAGTCTGCGGCCTATTGTTCTTCTTAACAGCATACAGAAAATCCTATCCAATGTTACTCTATCCTGCATCCAACACAATATCGATTACTTCACCGGATCAGGTCAAAGTCGCTTTAACGCCTGCTTGTGTCAGTAGCCATGTCCACGTACTAGGATTTTCACAAAATGGGCATTGACATGTCATGAGCCTTCGAGACAATGTACTACGCCAGACCAGGTGTAATGGAGATGGGCTATGACTAGTGAGGCTACTACTTGTAGACACCAAGCTGAGAGTACAAGTCAAGTCAGTGAAGTAATCAGAGTTTGAGACAGCAATCGGCTCCCCACAGCGAGTTGATCTATCCCATGTGCTTTTCGCCTGTTAGCTTGATGCTGCAATGAAATCCGTGCGGGAAAGGGTATGCCGCTAGAGATGGAATATGCCGACGACGTGGACTTCATGGACGAGGAAAAGGAACCCCTTGACGAACTTCTCCCAATAGCTGTAAGCAAACTAAAAATTGAGAATCTCTTTATGAATGAATCCAAAACAGAGTTCAAGTAGTCATATACTAGGAGTTTTAGAACAGTTCCACTTGGGAGGCACCATGGTGCCTGGCTCACTCCCACCGAGGAAAACAGGTCAGAGCAGAGGATATATATATATATATATATATATATATATATATATATATATATATATATATATATATATATATATATATATTGGTTGCGATGTGTTTTACAATGTAGGGCCCACCCCAACCCCCCGGTGGGGCCCCAGCTATTGTTCAGACCATGCCAGGCAGATACCAAACTTCCATTTATACCTACGACATCATAAGTTTATTCACGCCAGGGAAGTACAAAACTTCCACTACAAATCCACCATTAGTAAAGGTGGATACCATCAAAATCCCCATATTAGAGAAACTCAACTGTATAGGTAAATATCTGCTATGGACATTGATAAAGTACTTCAAAAGTTGGCGAGATTGTTGCAGCAGGGGCTTATTAGCTATACCACTTATGTCGAGACCCTGGCAGCTCTCCTTCCCGAGAAGCCAGCCCCAGCCCCATGCAGGAAGCTACCACCCACTTCCAAGAAGGCAACCCCAGCTCCACGCAGGAAGCTTCCACCCACTTCCGAGAAGCCAACAGCACGTAGGAAGCTACCACCCAGCCCAACACCACGTAGGACGCTACCACCCACTTCCGAGAAGCCAACCCAGCTCCACACAGGAAACTGCCACCCACTTCGGAGAAACCAACCAACCCAAAGCTAGAAAACCCACCCAAGTTCACAGATGAGGAGCTCGACAGTTTTCTTGAAATTATAATCCATGAAATGAGGGACATACGCCCAGGATTTGTGAAGGTCACACATGCAGTCAAGACCTATCTGTGGGGATGGTAACTTCCGGGACATGGGGAAAAAGATCCATCAGCTTTCCTGGATAAAAACCTGGACAAGATCAAGAGGAAGTTGGTGGAAGAGGTCCTCGACCTGAAGGGGGTGAGGTTCTGCCTTGCGCTCAAGATCAGCCTCCACAAGGAGAAGAATGACGGGGCAAAGGCCACCGCAGATCCCATATTCTGGTCTAAGCAGCATGTAATCCTGAAGGCAAGCGATATTAGTGAGGCTGTGAAGGAGGCCAAATCCAAGGTGCTGCAAAGCCTTGAGAACTACACCCGTGAGGGGTCTGACTGTGCAGTCGGCCAGGTTAATGCATTGTACCTCAACATCGCCAGATATCAACCACTGCGTGGTGGGTCCTACATCAATCTCCCCTCTTCGATTAAGCGAGAACATGCCGTGGTTAATGTCCAGAACAATGAGGACCACTGTCTTCGCTGGTCTCTCTTGTCTGCTGTTTATTCCGCAGACAGTAATCCCCAGCGGACATCGAAGTATTTAGGCCACTGGGATGCCCTTGACTTCAGCGGTGTAGACTCTCCAACCCGGCTCCACCAGCTTAAGAGTGTTGAGCGACAGAATGGCTTGGCCATTTCGTCTGCTCCATGATCAGAGTCAGGGTAACAAGAGAAAGCACATCTGCGAGCGATGTCTCCACTGTTATTCTCGTGAAGACCTTCTCATCAAGCACAAACCGGAGTGCTGTGGTATCAGTGACAGACCAATGCGTATAAGAATGCCTACAGAGGACAGGAAGATGCTACAGTTCACAAACTACCAAAAGCAACTCAAGGTACCATTCATCATCTATGCCGACTTTGAAGCCCTAACAACCAAGATTGAGGGGCCAGAGGCGAATCGGGCTCAGAGCAGCACACAGAAAACGCAACACCATGAGATCTGTGGATTCTCATACATTGTGGTCTGCTGTGACGGTGTCAGTGAACCACCAGTGCTGTATCAAGGAGAAGATGCAGCTAAGCACTTCCTGGATAGATTGGTATGGGAAAAGGAGAAGATAACGACTGTGCTCGCCCACCCCAAGCCAACAAAGATGACTAGAGAGGACGGGCGAGCTCATAAAACCGCAGTCAGTTGCCATGTGTGCGACAGACTATTAGCTAGCTCTTCGAGCGATGGAGTCATAGATAGTGTCAGAGATCACGGCCACATCACTGGTCTCTACCGGGGAGCAGCACACAATGTGTGTAATTTAAAGCTGCGCCTCAACCCTAAGACCACCACCATCCCAGTCGTGTTCCACAACCTGCGTGGGTATGATTCTCACCTCATCATGCAGGCCATCTCCCAAACAGATGGACAGATCAACTGCATCCCCAACAACATGGAGAAGTACATCTCCTTTAGCCTCTGTCAGCTTTGGTTCATCAACTCAGCCCAGTTCCTTCCAACATCACTTGACAAGCTGGTAGCTAATTCCACAACGTTCGCACTTACAAAACAGTATGAACCTAGCACTGCCAAGCATGAGCTCCTGCTCGGCAAAGGTGCATACCGCTATGAGTACATGGATGGGTGGAACCACTTCAATGAGACCTCTCTCCCACCTCAAGCTGCTTTCGACAGTAAACTCTCTGGCGAGGGAATATCTGACAGCGACTACAACCAGGCACATGCTGTCTTGGCCCAGTTCGGCTGCCAGACCATGGGAGACCATCATAGCCTCTATCTGCGGTCTGACACTGCTCCTTGCGGATGTCTTTGAGAACTTCCGCATCATGTGCCTCCAGCAGTATTATCTGGACCCAGTACACTATTACATGAGCCCTGGGTTGAGCTAGGAAGACAGGTGTGGAGCTGGAGCTCCTCACTGACTACGACATGCATCTCTTCATAGAGAACGGACTCAGGGGTGGTGTATCAATGGTCAGCAAATGCTAAAGCAAACAACCCATTGGCCTGCAGCATGCACAGTGTGCATAGCTATAATCCACAACAGCTGACAAGCCACATCATGTATCTCGACGTTAACAATCTCTATGGCTCGGCAATGAGCCAACACCTACCGACTGGGGGGGGGGGGGGGGCTTGAGTGGGTCGTCCCTACAGAACAGGACATTGATGACTCATTGCTAGCCATAGAGATTACACATCATCCAGATGATGATGAAAAAGGCTAACCTTGAGTACCCACAAGAGCTGCATGACATGCACAATGCATACCAGCTGGCGTCTGAACGGATGAAGGTAAAGGGAGAATGGCTCCCAGGGGTCAGTGTGCATTGGGCGAGTCGATAGCAGAGACAACAGCAGAAAAACTTGTGCCTAACCTGAGAGACAAAGAGTGCTATTTCCTACACTACCGCAACCTGAAGCTCTACCTTAGCCTGGGTATGAGGTTGAAGAAAATACATAGGGTTTTATGCTTCAATCAGTCACCGTGGATGGAGCCTTACATCCGACTCAACACAGAGCTCCATAAGAAGACCAACAGTGACTTTGAGAACGATCCCTACAAGCTGATGAATAACGCTGTCTTCAGTAAGACCATGGAGAACTTGCGCAAGCAAGTGAATGTCAAGCCAGTGTGGTCATCCGAGAAGGACAAGCTGCACCGCCTAATAGCCAAGCCTAACTTCTCCCACACGAAGGTGTTCAATGATGATCTAGCTGCCCTCCACATGTACAAGACTAGTCTGCTGCTGAACCGCCCTGTCTATGTGGGAATGTCCGTCCTCGACCTATCCAAGCACCTGATGTATGACTTCTACTACAATGAGCTGAAGCAACTATAAGGTGTCAGCTGTGAGCTCCTGTACACAGACACCGACAGCCTCCTGCTGGAGGTTCAGACAGAGGACATCTCCACTGATATGGATGTGAGGAGTGCCCTCTATGATACAAGCGACTACCCAGTAACACACCCACTGCACTGTACTGCAAACAAGAAGGTCCTGGGAAAGATGAAGGATGAGTGTGCTGGGGTGCCAATCCAGGAGTTTGTTGGTCTGTGCCCGAAGATGTACTCCATCAAGTGGTCGGATGGGCAGGAAATCAAGAAGGCAAAGGGTGTATGCAAAGGCTGTGGTTAGACAGATTCGCCATGAGCAGTACAAGGAATGCCTCTTCGAGCGAAAGATCTTCCACCATGGTATGAACATGCTGCGAAGTGAGGGTCACCACCTCTATGGGGCCCACCAAAACAAGACAAGCCTCAGCCCCTCAGACACAAAGCGATGGATCGCTCCCAATGGTATTCACACGCTGGCTTATGGTCACAAGGATGCCATGCGTCCTACAACTTCAATGGATGTCGATGAGCTGCTCGTATGAGCATTATGCGACATCAACCAACAGTCAGTGGAGGATGTCTACTCAACGTAAGCACTCCCAGTGGAGGAAGCTGGGTGTCTGTAGGGATAAGCTGGAGCTCCTCTCATACAAATGACCGCCTAGGACTGCTCTACACTCTGTGCTGGCATGCCAGGTAGTACAGCATAGGCTGTCCAGCCATATCTACATACCTGTCACATCTTGTGTACATCTATCGACCAGTTGGGGGTCAGTCGCCCGCCTACGTCCACCCTCCAACTCGCCAGACTCAAACAAATACTGAACCAGGAATTGGACGGAAGTCTATCCTCTGAGCAGTCTTTCTGACGGTTGGGCCACATAGGATCGCTGAACGCCATTGACAGGCTTCTGTCCTATCAGCCTAGTAACTTCAGCATTGGATCTCTCCACCACAATGGGCAACCCTCTCACCCATACTCTGGAACGATCACCGGTCGGGACAGCGATCTCATGAGCATACTGATGTTGGAACAGCTTCTCTGCCAGTGTCCAGTTCCACCGCTCAACGATAGCCTGGGGACAGTGATGTCCCACCTCACCTCGCCTAATTGCCACACCATGTTTCCGCATGAGGGCTGCAGTTTCACCTCTAAACTCCTTACCCTCATCCACTTGCAGCAACTCTGACCACTGGAGGGGATTTTGTGGATCCTCATAGATATTCTGGAACCTGGCAGCCATCTGACCAACGGATTTATCCATGAGAGGCACTGCCACCTTGTATCTACCTGCGACATCGACGACGTGAGGGCATACTTGTAGGTCTTGCATATTCCTCTGGAACAGACCCGGTCATGTGGAAGGAACATCACAGCCTGATGGACTCTGTTCAGGACAGGTTCATCGAAGTGTGCATACTGAATGTGTCGTGGACGAGGTCTGTAGAATTTCCACATCGCCTGCCTGATGAGCTACTGGCTAACCATCTCCAAGGTGAATCTATGACCCTTGCGACATGCAGCCTCGAGCAGCTGGTGAGGCCCACGATAATAGCCGCTGGGCCAGTAATAGAGATCTTCAAGACAGGCAGTCAGGATGACTGAGGCCGTGGGTGAACTCTCAGACTTCATCTCTGATGTCGACACCTGTCCTCTCCTGCATAGCTCGGGCATACTCTAGACAGACGACCGTCGTTTATGCGACAGCTAGCCAGTACATATATATATATATATATATATATATATATATATATATATATATATATATACCTGTGCAAAAGTTAAGCACCAGCAAAAACAATAGAACGTAGAAACATGATGGTACAACTAGGCTGCCATACTTTTTGTCCCCGCGTTAGCTGACATAATTCCAAGTACGAAATGCACATGCATGCATGACTTCACGCCGCTTGATGTCCGTGCGTGGCGGGAAACAGCACACGTGTTCAGTTATGTAAAAGTCCAGTTTGAGGTGTAGAACATTACATACAGATTTAGGCGACAAGATTAGGAATTTTGTGTTCATGACCGTGGTTTATTTGTACAGAGAGAATTAGCTCTTGATTGTGAACCGCTATGGCAAGACGAAGGTTAAGTGATCGTGTGAAATGGCAAATCATAGGCATGCATACCACTGGTATGTCATGCAGAGAGATTGGCAGACAGCTGAACATTAACCATACTGTAATCAGTCGTTTGATTGCAAAACATGGGCAAACTAACGAGGTGAAGGACAGGCCTAGATCTGGAAGACCGAAGAAGACTACTGCCCGTGATGATCGAGCCCTAGTACGCCTTGTTAGGAGATCTCCATTCACCAACAGCAGAGTGCTCAGCCAGCAATGGGAAACGCGCAATAGTGTCAATGTCTACCGTCAAAAGGAGACTGTATGCTGCTGGCATGAAAGCTAGGAGACCTGTCAGACGTCCTCTCCTCACTGCACACCACAAAGAGGAGCGTCTGAGGTGGTGCAACGAAAGAAGACACTGGAACATGAGATCCTGGAGACGGGTACACTGGTCCGATGAAAGTCAGTTCCTGATTCATGCCACAGATGGTCGAACTTGTGTATGGAGGTCCAGACGCACGGCGTATGACCAACGTAACATCATGGAAGAAGGTTCCGTTAGGATATGGGGGTGCATCTCATTTGATTGTAAGCTGGATCTGTTGACTGTACCTGGAACACTAAATGGACAAAGATATCAAGATTCCATACTGGATAGAGTTGTGGTCCCTCATTTTGTAAACCATGCACCTGGAACCCACCCTATATTCATGGATGACAACGCCCGACCACATCGTGCTAGAGCTGTGCATGAATACCTCCGCCAGAATGCCATCGAAACCCTACCATGGCCAGCAAGGAGCCCTGACATGAACCCTATTGAGCATATCTGGGACATTCTGGGAAACATGGTGAGAAGGAGGGATCCTCCTGTGCAGAACCTACAGGAATTAACAGACGCACTCCATCTTGAATGGCAACGAATACCACAATGGCGTATCAGTCGGTTGGTGACCAGCATGAGACGTCGTGTCCAGGCTGTCATCCAGGCACAAGGTGGATATACCCAGTATTAATAATGACAGTCTCAAACTCGTGCACAGATGTTAAACTTCGTTTTCAGACACCATTAATGACAATCTAGCCACGTGTGTCAACTGTAGGGCAATAGTTGTCAGTTGTGTCAACGTAACCATATTCAGGCCTCGTTTTCAAGTTCAAACAAAAACATACAGTGTTTCCCCACCATCATAATCAGCATTGCTCTAGTTGCATTATTACCTCTTGCACTAAGATGGATGGGTACATAAATGTTTATGCTATTGCTTTCTTCATAGCACATGAATATACCCTCGCATGTGCGTAAAAATAGGGTGGTGCTTAACTTTTGCACAGGTGTATATATATATATATATATATATATATATATATGACTTCTCTGTATGACCTGGTCAAGTCCCTTATATATATATATAGCATGTCTTAAATGTTTGGCAGCCCAGATGACTGCAAGTGCTATCGCAACATACAGGAGCCATGGACCAGCAACGCCAAGGAATATGCCTACCCCCGAGGCGATGGCTGGAATAGCCTCAGAGATCTTCTCAACTCCATGGAGAGCATTGTTGGCAATTTTGTGGACCGTCTCGCCAGCCTTCGTCGTGAACAAAGCAATCAGAGCCCCAACTGCTGCTAGTGGGCCAAGAGAGCCCTTCATGTATGTACAATAAATTCCCTTGGTTCGGTGGATTAGTGGGCGGGATTCTGGCTCTACATCATCACCATCATAGGCATCCTCATCATAGGCGTCCTCATCATAGGCATCCTCATCATTGTCTTCATCTTCATCATAGTCATCCTCATCGTAGTCCTCATCATAGTCTTCAACTGGATCCTCGAAAGCTTCTGGTTCATACATTGCTTGTAGTTCCTGCTGACTATATGGTGAATTTCGCTATATAGCACTATAGACATGGCATCCACAATCTTGAATGCAGGCATGTTTGCGTTGATGAATTGGGGTTTCAGCTTCGCTGACCATAAGGCGGCAGAGGTAGAGAGAAAACGTCATAACCAGGCGATTGAGAAGCTGTCTAAGGAGAAGTTCGAGTACAGTAAGGCACTCAAGCATATGCACCAAAGGGAGGCACGCCAATGGCAACAAAATGCTCATGCCACCCAGAACATCCACGAGGCCGATGAGAGTCATGATGAGTACTACGAGGCTGTAAAGCTCTCAGTGCCGACGCTCAACTATGAGGCATCAGGCGAACAGAAGACGTATGAGGCCATAGTGGCTGCCGCAGGAGCTGTGGCTACTGTAGCAGCAGTGGTAGCTGGTGGAGTTATGCTCTACTCGGCTCACGGAGCTACAAGCTGAATACCTCCATTTTGCGAGAAGTGAACCTTGCTATATCTAAAGTACAACACCGTTACTCTGACCGGGCGAGGTCCCCCTGGCGATGGCGATCTTTGGGATGGGATATGATTCTGTGCGTAGGACTCTGCCATGACCTTGATGGCACCAGCCTCATCGACTCCGATCATACCAAGCATCACTGCCCTGTCTTTGATACCCATCCCCTTGTATACAGTCTTGGCCTTGTTGATGGCTGATTGTCCTATCGTGTCAGTGTTTCCGATGAGATCTCTGGCTGGGATGGTACCTCGGATCTCTCGAGGTTCTCCCTTCTCATCGAAGTCTAAGAAGGAGATGGGGGCAACAGTCTCATCTGAACCGAGGCATGCCTCGCCCAAGTGAGCGAGATCGCCTAGATCGTTGCTCTCTAGGTATGTGAGTGACAGAGACATTGTTGTGGTATACAATATATATATATATAGCACTCGTCACTAGCCCAAGAACTGCGGCTTCCATTAGAGGGATGCGTTCGCCCATGATCTTGGCGGCAACAATATAAGAGGCGCCACCGATGGAGATCTTTGGGATGGGATATGTTATTCCTAGACAGTGGTCGACAACCGTACTTGCCACTGTAGCGAGGACAGCGGCTCCAGCAGCACGAATAGCCTCATTACCACCTGTTATCTTCATTCACATTCGCGGCTACGTTACTGGCGACATGAATGGACAGGGGCTTAGCCCGTGTCAGTAGCTTATGTGTCTTGCTTTTGAGCAGCTTCTCCACCTTCTGGAGACTCGCCTGACTCTCCTGAAGTTGCTTTACAATCTATACCATTGACGTCATCATTTAAGAGCTGAGTATACAATGCGGTTAAACGTGCACGTTCTACCTCGAGAGTGCTAAGCAGATCTACTCAGTCTGCATCTGTTAGCTGATTAGATTTGTACTCGGGAATATCCATAGTTCTGTGCTATAGTGCTATAAATAGCAGTTTAAACCATGGACCTACTAGTACTATGTACTAGGTACTATGACGTCTTCCGCACCGATTTGAAGGACTACAAGAAGAAGTCACCGGATGAGCTCGCCCAGCTCTCTAACGCTGAGGTAGCAGAGGAGCTGACAGCTGTGAAACTCTACCTAGGATTTGCTCTGGGGCAGATCTGCTTCGTGGAATACCTCATTATGGGTGGCCGTATAGTAGAGCTGCTCCTGTGTACTAAGGGAGTCTACGAGTATCTGTCGGACATGTTCCAGCAGTTGCAGGCATTCTTCCGACTCCGAGTTGAATAATGGTCTGCACTACTACAAGCTGGAAAAAGGATGTGCCACCGAACCATACAGTCCTTGGATGTGCATGCTGACAGCGTGTTTGGGGGCTGTCGGAAATGCCAAGCTAGTTCAGGCAATCACAGCCATGACTCCCACACTGCTGGTAGAACAGGATCTCATGCTCGTGGTGATGAGCACAGCAATAGCAAGAACTGACAACAAGCGTAGGGCTATCGTCCTGCTAGGAGTGATCTCATCGGAAACACTGCTGGGCAGTGTGGTGGGTGTCAGCACAGGTCGCCAATTGTCGTCCAGCACTCCTGCAGTTCCAGTCGGAACTTCTGTTCCAGCGGTCGGAATGACCGCAAGAGGCGAAGCCTGATCCAAACTCTTCTAGTGATTTATCTTTGATGTCTTGACATTCCTGAAACAGTGAATTTCGGTTAGATCAAATTTATTAGATTTGGTAAACAGTCGGCTTCTAGGTACAGCTACAGTAGCTCTGATAATTTATCCTCGATTTCCAAATCTACAGATAAATTATCAGTAGCCTGACTGCCCTGAGATAATTTTGAAATTCTGTCATCTAAAGATGAGTCGATAGATTCACCTGGTTGTGGAAACATTCCATTGATAGAACAATTTTCTCTAATATCACATTCTCTAATGGTGCCTCGGGCTTCGCCTGGGAGGAAGCCTTGAGCACTTTAACTTGAAAAACTTTACTAGCAAAAGGCGAAATATTTTTTCCACCATTCGACAATGAAGAAGTCTTTTTGAAAAAGGAAAATCTAACCACCCGGGGCCATGCCTCACAAATCAAGTAGGGTTTGTCAAATGTACATGAAGTACATATTGAACATACATGACCAGCATGTTCTGATTTGATAAACTTGTGACAGCTGCCAGGACACTTGATAGAGTGACTCTTGTTGTCCTTCTTGGGAGACATTTTTGGATCTGAATCGTAAACAATAAATTAATTTTCATAGATCAAGAGTTCACAATAAAACAGGCTGGTAGACTGTTTAGTCAAATTACACTTTAAAATAAAAAGAGAACAAACAGCTCTCTAAATAAAGTTTATTTGTTGTTAACGATTTTCTTTTTAGACAGTATGGTTTATTCTTTTAGAAGATATCAGCAATCACGCTATAACACTTAGCGCATGATAAATTGCAAGACACAATTATTGATTTTGCATTATAATCATGGAGCATATAGGCTAATCTTGCCTTGAATATCATTGAAACGCGCTAGCATGAAAACCGGTAACGCTAGTACCATGAAAAGTAGTAATGACAATTATATCACTAGTAATAAATCAACCATCAAACCACTCATTGTTGAAGGTTTCCTTCAGCTTCTCTGACATCTTGATGAAGTTTTACTTAGCGGATCAGTAGCTTTTCAAGCACAAATGTGAACTTTTGGGCCCTTGAAAAAACCTAGCCTTCCTGCTTCAAGACACGGCCGTATTTAAGGGGGGCAAAAGCCACCCGCCCCCCTCCCACCCCTCCCCAAGCAAGGGGCCCGCACAATTTAAAAATGAAAAAAAAATAATGCACTTTTTTGGAAGTCATAGGACATTTAAAGCAAACTTTATTAGTTTAGAACTCTTAATCATGCATTATAATTCTATTCTAATATTTGTGGGGGCCCCAATTCTTGTTTGGTGTTCGGGAACAATGTTAATTACGAAAATTTGCAAAATAAAATAATTTTACTTGCCCTGTAGGTGGGGCTTAGAATACACCTTCCGTATCCTCTGCGTGTCGTAAGAGGCGACTAAAGGAGGTAAGGGTGAGGTAACCCTGACAGAAACCTCGAGTGCTGAAGACGGAGGTTCCAGGCCGCACGGCGCACTAATAAACCATGGATCCACGCTCTTAACGCTTATGATCATGTCAATAGTCACTTACAGGACTGGCGGTATGATCAGCGAACGAAAAGAAGAAATAATTTTACAACGAAAGAAAGCACCATAATTCACCCTAAAAGTAGACTCTCTGGCCGTCTCAGAGCACCTAGATGTAAAAAAATTTCTGGGGGAGGACCCCCACCCACGCTCATTCTTTGCCCCAGGCCCCCTCCCCCCCACATATCTAAATACGGCCCTGCTTCAAGAGTAGGAAAATGAATGATGCTGGTTGCTATCAACAAAAGTCATGTGATCTATATCAGCCACTGAGGATGTCATTGTGCTTTATGACTTTGTGTGTAGGCAGGCTATGGGTATTGTATTAACCCACTTCTTGCCACATACTGAGATATAGCATTCAAGCGAATTATGGATCTCATCATTGGAGAGAGTACGGAGACACTTGAAGGAGCCTTCAGTCACTCAATACCACAATACCACGCCAACACCACAGTGGCTGTAAAATGTCAACTGAAAAAGTTTAACATTCTCCTAATTATTGGCGTAAGCAGGATATATATCATACACAAATATTTTAAGCCCAAATCCCAGAAGAGTATGGAAAACATGTGAAAGTCACAATCATTATGATGGAGATTGGATGTAATGATAGCATAGAAACAATCTGTAGTTTTTATTGGCATCAGATAGGCCCTTTGGCACCCCTCAACAACCTCACCCCCCCCCCCCCACCCACAGACACCACACCCCTCTGCCCACCCTTGTCAGCAAGGCCACACTACAGCCCTGTGAACCATACGTGTATACCTTGGCTCACAATTGCTTTTAACCCTCTCATGAGGAAACCGACCAAATGTCCATTTCCATGTCTAGAGACCAGTTTTTCACTAGAATGACTGGCTCCATGTGGTAAATTAACAAAAAAATGTCATCTTGGCCTGCATACACGGTAAATTGATATTTTCTTAATCAAATTTGACCATTAAAAGGCTAAAGAATACACATTTTTTGTGCAAAAAGTGGCTTGTATTAACAGTTTAATGACTCAATTTGGGGAAGAACATCAAAATATCTGATTATTGAACGTGTATTTGTAGGCCAAGGAACATGTATTTGTAGGCCAAGGAACGTGTATTTGTAGGCCAAGGAACGTGTATTTGTAGGCCAAGGAACGTGTATTTGTAGGCCAGGGAACATGTATTTGTAGACCAAGGAACGTGTATTTGTAGACCAAGGAACATGTATTTGTAGGCCAGGGAACATGTATTTGTAGGCCAAGGAACGTGTATTTGTAGACCAAGGAACATGTATTTGTAGGCCAGGGAACATGTATTTGTAGACCAAGGAACGTGTATTTGTAGACCAAGGAACGTGTATTTGTAGACCAAGGAACATGTATTTGTAGGCCAAGGAACATGTATTTGTAGGCCAAGGAACGTGTATTTGTAGGCCAGGGAACATGTATTTGTAGACCAAGGAACGTGTATTTGTAGGCCAGGGAACATGTATTTGTAGACCAAGGAACGTGTATTTGTAGGCCAAGGAACATGTATTTGTAGGCCAAGGAACGTGTATTTGTAGGCCAAGGAACGTGTATTTGTAGACCAAGGAACGTGTATTTGTAGACCAGGGAACATGTATTTGTAGGCCAGGGAACATGTATTTGTAGGCCAAGGAACGTGTATTTGTAGACCAAGGAACGTGTATTTGTAGACCAAGGAACGTGTATTTGTAGGCCAGGGAACATGTATTTGTAGACCAAGGAACGTGTATTTGTAGACCAAGGAACATGTATTTGTAGACCAAGGAACGTGTATTTGTAGACCAAGGAACATGTATTTGTAGGCCAGGGAACATGTATTTGTAGGCCAAGGAACGTGTATTTGTAGGCCAAGGAACGTGTATTTGTAGACCAAGGAACGTGTATTTGTAGACCAGGGAACATGTATTTGTAGGCCAGGGAACATGTATTTGTAGGCCAAGGAACGTGTATTTGTAGACCAAGGAACGTGTATTTGTAGACCAAGGAACGTGTATTTGTAGGCCAGGGAACATGTATTTGTAGACCAAGGAACGTGTATTTGTAGACCAAGGAACATGTATTTGTAGGCCAGGGAACATGTATTTGTAGGCCAAGGAACGTGTATTTGTAGGCCAAGGAACATGTATTTGTAGGCCAGGGAACATGTATTTGTAGACCAAGGAACGTGTATTTGTAGACCAAGGAACGTGTATTTGTAGACCAAGGAACATGTATTTGTAGGCCAAGGAACATGTATTTGTAGGCCAAGGAACGTGTATTTGTAGGCCAGGGAACATGTATTTGTAGACCAAGGAACGTGTATTTGTAGGCCAGGGAACATGTATTTGTAGACCAAGGAACGTGTATTTGTAGGCCAAGGAACATGTATTTGTAGGCCAAGGAACGTGTATTTGTAGGCCAAGGAACGTGTATTTGTAGACCAAGGAACGTGTATTTGTAGGCCAAGGAACATGTATTTGTAGGCCAAGGAACGTGTATTTGTAGGCCAGGGAACATGTATTTGTAGGCCAGGGAACATGTATTTGTAGGCCAAGGAACATGTATTTGTAGGCCAGGGAACATGTATTTGTAGGCCAAGGAACGTGTATTTGTAGACCAAGGAACGTGTATTTGTAGACCAGGGAACATGTATTTGTAGGCCAGGGAACGTGTATTTGTAGACCAAGGAACGTGTATTTGTAGACCAAGGAACGTGTATTTGTAGACCAAGGAACGCGTATTTGTAGACCAAGGAACGCGTATTTGTAGGCCAAGGAACGTGTATTTGTAGACCAGGGAACATGTATTTGTAGACCAAGGAACGCGTATTTGTAGACCAAGGAACGCGTATTTGTAGGCCAAGGAACGTGTATTTGTAGACCAGGGAACATGTATTTGTAGACCAAGGAACGTGTATTTGTAGGCCAAGGAACATGTATTTGTAGACCAAGGAACGTGTATTTGTAGACCAAGGAACATGTATTTGTAGACCAAGGAACGTGTATTTGTAGACCAGGGAACATGTATTTGTAGGCCAGGGAACGTGTATTTGTAGGCCAAGGAACGTGTATTTGTAGGCCAGGGAACGCGTATTTGTAGACCAAGGAACGTGTATTTGTAGACCAAGGAACATGTATTTGTAGGCCAGGGAACATGTATTTGTAGGCCAAGGAACGTGTATTTGTAGACCAAGGAACGTGTATTTGTAGACCAGGGAACATGTATTTGTAGGCCAGGGAACGTGTATTTGTAGACCAAGGAACATGTATTTGTAGACCAAGGAACGTGTATTTGTAGACCAAGGAACGCGTATTTGTAGGCCAGGGAACATGTATTTGTAGGCCAAGGAACGTGTATTTGTAGACCAAGGAACGTGTATTTGTAGACCAGGGAACATGTATTTGTAGGCCAGGGAACGTGTATTTGTAGACCAAGGAACATGTATTTGTAGACCAAGGAACGTGTATTTGTAGACCAAGGAACGCGTATTTGTAGGCCAGGGAACATGTATTTGTAGGCCAAGGAACATGTATTTGTAGGCCAAGGAACGTGTATTTGTAGACCAAGGAACATGTATTTGTAGACCAAGGAACGTGTATTTGTAGACCAAGGAACATGTATTTGTAGACCAAGGAACGTGTATTTGTAGACCAAGGAACGTGTATTTGTAGACCAAGGAACATGTATTTGTAGGCCAAGGAACGTGTATTTGTAGGCCAAGGAACATGTATTTGTAGACCAAGGAACGTGTATTTGTAGACCAAGGAACATGTATTTGTAGACCAAGGAACGTGTATTTGTAGACCAAGGAACGCGTATTTGTAGACCAGGGAACGTGTATTTGTAGGCCAAGGAACGTGTATTTGTAGACCAAGGAACGTGTATTTGTAGGCCAAGGAACGTGTATTTGTAGGCCAAGGAACGTGTATTTGTAGGCCAAGGAACGTGTATTTGTAGGCCAGGGAACATGTATTTGTAGACCAAGGAACATGTATTTGTAGACCAAGGAACGTGTATTTGTAGACCAAGGAACATGTATTTGTAGACCAAGGAACGTGTATTTGTAGGCCAGGGAACGTGTATTTGTAGGCCAGGGAACATGTATTTGTAGGCCAAGGAACGTGTATTTGTAGACCAAGGAACGTGTATTTGTAGGCCAAGGAACGTGTATTTGTAGACCAAGGAACATGTATTTGTAGACCAAGGAACATGTATTTGTAGACCAAGGAACGTGTATTTGTAGGCCAGGGAACGTGTATTTGTAGGCCAGGGAACATGTATTTGTAGGCCAAGGAACGTGTATTTGTAGACCAAGGAACGTGTATTTGTAGGCCAATGAACGTGTATTTGTAGACCAAGGAACGTGTATTTGTAGACCAAGGAACGTGTATTTGTAGACCAAGGAACGTGTATTTGTAGACCAAGGAACGTGTATTTGTAGGCCAAGGAACGTGTATTTGTAGGCCAGGGAACATGTATTTGTAGGCCAAGGAACGTGTATTTGTAGGCCAAGGAACGTGTATTTGTAGACCAAGGAACGCGTATTTGTAGACCAAGGAACGTGTATTTGTAGACCAAGGAACGTGTATTTGTAGACCAAGGAACGCGTATTTGTAGACCAAGGAACGTGTATTTGTAGACCAAGGAACGTGTATTTGTAGACCAAGGAACGCGTATTTGTAGACCAAGGAACGTGTATTTGTAGGCCAAGGAACGTGTATTTGTAGACCAGGGAACATGTATTTGTAGACCAAGGAACGTGTATTTGTAGACCAAGGAACATGTATTTGTAGACCAAGGAACGTGTATTTGTAGGCCAAGGAACGTGTATTTGTAGACCAAGGAACATGTATTTGTAGGCCAGGGAACATGTATTTGTAGGCCAAGGAACGTGTATTTGTAGACCAAGGAACGTGTATTTGTAGGCCAGGGAACATGTATTTGTAGGCCAAGGAACGTGTATTTGTAGACCAGGGAACATGTATTTGTAGACCAAGGAACGTGTATTTGTAGGCCAAGGAACGTGTATTTGTAGACCAAGGAACGCGTATTTGTAGACCAAGGAACGCGTATTTGTAGACCAAGGAACGTGTATTTGTAGGCCAAGGAACGTGTATTTGTAGACCAAGGAACATGTATTTGTAGACCAGGGAACATGTATTTGTAGACCAGGGAACATGTATTTGTAGACCAGGGAACATGTATTTGTAGACCAGGGAACATGTATTTGTAGACCAGGGAACATGTATTTGTAGACCAGGGAACGTGTATTTGTAGACCAGGGAACATGTATTTGTAGACCAGGGAACATGTATTTGTAGGCCAAGGAACATGTATTTGTAGACCAGGGAACATGTATTTGTAGACCAGGGAACATGTATTTGTAGGCCAGGGAACATGTATTTGTAGACCAAGGAACGTGTATTTGTAGACCAAGGAACGTGTATTTGTAGACCAAGGAACGTGTATTTGTAGACCAAGGAACATGTATTTGTAGACCAAGGAACGCGTATTTGTAGACCAAGGAACGTGTATTTGTAGGCCAAGGAACGTGTATTTGTAGACCAAGGAACGTGTATTTGTAGACCAAGGAACGTGTATTTGTAGACCAAGGAACGTGTATTTGTAGACCAAGGAACGTGTATTTGTAGGCCAGGGAACATGTATTTGTAGGCCAAGGGAAGACTATTCTTGAAAAATCCCAACTGGAATGACTGGCTCAGTCATTCCAGTGGTAAATTCCTAAAAAATAGTCTTCTCTTAGCCTGCCAATGGGCAATGCTCAAAACAACTACAGAGGCCATTTTTAGCCGACTTCGTCATGAAATGGTTAAGAGAGCAGATATTCATATAGCTATAAACTAGATTTATGCATCATCGCAAATCACCACTTTGATATTTTGTATCCTCCTGGGGGTGTAGCTAAATGTAAATGTTGTCTTTCACTCTGTAATCATATGGGTACCTCACATACCAAATTTGGTTGAATTCCATCCAACGGTTTCAGAGGTGCTGCGTTACAATGAAGTTCTGCACAGACACATGGGCGAGATGGCACAATCCCACTTTTATTTTTAAAATGTCTGAATAATTATAATATTGTATAAGGCTGTTGAGTTTTCAGGGCGCCCAGCACTTTATCAAACGTAAATCCTCTGAGTTTTCACTGATATTTTCCTGAGAAGTTTCCAAAATTGCATGAGAAATAGTTTCACTTTACAAGGCCACTGAGAAGTCAAGAGGTCATTGCAGCAAAGCAACCAAGATGCAGTACTGATAATATATACAACAGACTAGTAGCCTGGGCATACAATAATTGTAATTTATTTCCATTTTCAGTCAATAAACATAACTTGGACACATGATACAAGAGGCGTATGCGGCAAACTGGCAGCACATTCCATTCTGGGTCGCTGTCAAATTCGCTGAGCTTTCTCTGATCTTTGGTGTTTTTCGCAAATTTCCTAACTGGAAAATGGGATACTCATTTTCAAGGTTTTTCCAGATTTCCAGTGGCTGGGAACCCTGATTTGACAGTAACTATATACCAGTCTCTGTTTTGTTGCAATGACAGAAATCTTTCTATTTAATTAAAGGACAACTGTGTATGTGTGTACAATACAGATGATACGTCATTTGAAATAGAAATAGCGATTCCTTTAGGGCAGATGGTTAGAGACCAACCATAAGCCCAAGGCAGGCTTGAACAATTATTCAATTTAATTGACAATCGCAATTATTGAAAAACAAATAATCGTGGACAATGCTAAATTCAAATAATTGAATAATTGATATTGAAATTAAAATTGCAAATATATTTATGTTGAAATTCATGTATGGAAAGCACCATAACGAGCTATTGAGTAACAACTGTGTGCTAGATGTTCAAATTCTTTGCTGTATGCCTACATTACAATTGCGATTTTGAAATGTTTTGATAATAATTTGACTAAGCTTGGTTGCTTTCATATACATGTAGCATTAACAAATTCATTTCAATAAGATAATCTTTTTGAGTATCTTGAGATTAATTTTACTGAAAGCTGTTTCTGTCCCTGAAAGCAACATCTTTCAATAAAATCACTCACAATATGTTTAATATATTTTAGTGAAAATGTTTTCAATATACATGTAATCAGTAGGAAATTTATAGCTGTATTATAGCTAGTCATCTATGTGTAATATAGTGTGCATTTGATTAACTTCTTTTCTTATAACTTTCAAGTGGTATTGCTAAGATAGAAACAAAGTAAAGTAACATTGTTTCTGAAATATACACAAGTATTTATTTTACTGCCTCTGAAAGACTTAAATTTTTGACACAGGGTGGTTAAGATTTACGTATCAATTAATTGAATAATCGCAATTAAAAAAATTGCATAATTGTGCAAGCCTAGCCCAAGGGGCCTGTATCGCTCACCTGGAACATAGGCATTTCAACTAGAAAGGGCTTTAACTATAAGTAGAACCCTAAGGAATTGACCAAAATTGTAACAGGAACATGGCGGCCATGTTTCCTTACGCATCAACCTCCCGTGAACAAATTTTAATGGCCCTAATCATATCTCGCAAATATCAGCATGATCTGTTCAGCAATTCTGTAGGAGTCGCTTACACAAAGTCTAGGTCATCCAAGATGGCCACTAAAGCATTAGGCCTATCATGTTCTTTGAACAAACTTGGTTCAGCTGTTCCCATAGATGCCCTTTCACGAGTTTTAAATTGATACCCAAACTGATTCTGAAAGGATTTTTAAAGGCGTTTCAAAAGGTTGGCCCACATCAAAGATGGCTGACGGGGCAAATTGGCCATTCAGCTTTGTTTAACAAACATAGATCTTTATGGCCTAAGGATGTTTCCTGCCAAATATACTTGAAATCAGCCCAGTGGTTCTCGAGAAGACATTTAAACTTTCCTATTGCTTTACTGTGGGAGCATTGGGTGAGAAAAAGATCCCAAGATGGATGCCAGACAGTTTATCCGACAGTTTCAAAAACGCCAAATTTTAAATTAGAATACCAAAAGACCTATATAAAACCAATTTCGGTTTCAAAATCCATAAAAATCCAATATGGCTGCCTAACATGCTACATATTGATTGTCCCATGACCACCATGTTTTTTAGGTATCACCTTCCCTTGAACAAAGTTTAATGGCCCTTAGTCCCGAGTCATATCACCCAAATTTCAGCACAATCCGTTCAGCAGTTCTGGAGACGTCATTTTCGTATAAACTAGGTCACTCAAGATGCCCCCCACCCCACCCACCCAAACTATTTGCCCAGTTAAGTTCCCTTGAACAAACTTCGTTTAGCTGTTTCTCTAGATGATATTTCATGAATTTTGAATCAATCCCACAGGTGGTTTTGGAGATTATTAAAGATGTTTCTAAAAATCGGACAAAATTCAAGATGGTCATCGGCTAAATTGGCAGATCAGCTTCCTTTGAACAGCCTTAGACTCCTATGCCCCACTGATGCTTTCTGACAAACATGATTGGAATCGGGCCAGTGGTTCTCAATAATAAGGCATTTTGAATTTCGTATTTCTTTAGTATGGGACCTTTTGTCATGTTTGGAAGGAAAATTATCCAAGATGGCCACCAAACCATTTATCTGAGTTTCAAAAATGGAAAATTTGAAATCGGAATACATCTACCCAAAAGCTTATATAAAACCAATTTCAGCTTTCAGAATTCATGAAATAAAAAGTCCAATATGGCCGCTAAACACGCTACATTTTGATTGGCCCATGACAGCCATGTTTTCTGACAGATCAACTTCCTATGAATAAAATTTAATGGCCCTTATTCCCTTATCCTATCACCCAGATTTCGGTCGATACTTTCAGCGGTCCTGGAGGTCATTTTCTAAAAACTAGATTGTCCAAGATGGCCACAAAACTATTTGATCAATCAAGTTTTCTTGAACAAATTTGGTTAAGACCTAGATGATATTTGCATGAGTTTTGAATCAATCCCTGAATCGGTTTCGGAGATTTTTAAAGACAAAATCGGCTAAAATCCAAGGTGGCCGCGGGCAAATTGGCCGATCGGCTTCCTTTGAACACACTTGGATCTCTATGCCCAAATGATGCTTCCTAACAAATACAAGAGGCCCAGGGGACCTGTATCATTCACCTGGACCATAGGCATCTCAACTAGAATGGTTATTAACAATAAGTAGAACTCTAATGAGTTGAGCAGACTTGTAACAAGAAAACACAGGCCCATGTTTCTTTATGTAACTTCTCTTGAACAAACTTTAATGGCCTTTAGTCATCAATGACAAATCTCGGCCCAATTCGTTCAGTGGCTCTGGATACGAAGCTGCTTTCATGAAAACCAAGACATGCAAGATGGTTGCGTTCTCTTGAACTAAACGAAATCACAGATTTCTTTTTTCACAAGAGTAGTTGTACTAACCTCCCTAACACTATATTTCCTAAATATCAACCTTCACTCAATAACCCCAGATTTAAAAAGAAAAGTGCCCCTACTTGTCAGGTAAACAGGTGACAGTCTGCCAGATGCCGACCACAACCTCGCACATGCGCAGACTGACACTGCCTCAGCTTGAACTCTTGGCTGACACAGGCAACTTACAAGCCAGAAGGCCGAGCTTCTGTGAGGCGGAGAGGTCGGGTCCATGTTAGGGAGGTAAGTATAAATACTCTCTCATGAACAAAGAAAGCCGTGATTTTATTTATTTCACTTCAACAGATATACTTACTTCCCTAACACTATGATATTGCCAGAATTCGTCAGTGAATTCGGCGGGAGGGAGGCGATGTCAAAAGACCAGCTCATCCCTTGTGTTTTTGTGCATGAAGCACTAACATCTGAAATGGTGTGAACATTGGATAACACAACCGATGGTGAGAGTAATAACTGTATGTCAAATGCGCTCCCACTCCTTTTGGAAAAGGAGAGGCTATGACCTCAATGCCCCATACACTCTCTATGTACTGGTGCTAAGTACTACAGGACACGAGACGAAAGGCTTCATTTTCGTATACTCTCAGTAAATGAACCACATAATACACAGATACCATTACCTTTTCATTAAAAAAAGGGGAATACATTGTGACAATAAATTATGTAACAACAAAAGGCAGTACCGACCTTATGCATGTCAGCTGTATCCACTCGGTCCACTATGCAGTTGTTTCCACAATTAAAATGTGCTGTCTGTAGACAGCAAGTGCAACTTATCTACAATATATACACCTGATCATCTTTTGAAAATGGATACGGCAAGAGGATTAGTGGTGTCACGGAGGTAATGGTCGGTAAAACTTGACTCACCATGCCACTGGGCTACCGACATAATGTCATCCACCGGCACCCCGTTAAACAGGGCGGTGGATGCCACTATGCCACGGACAGTGAGCCTTGGCTAAGTCAACTTGTTTACCAGTGGCAGATTTGTGGCAAAATTGGACACATTCCACAATCCACCTAGATATAGTGTCTTTTGAAGCCCTGCCATGGAGTTCAATATAAGACAACCATAACGAGGATGGGTTCGTCCGCCATTCCTATGTACGTTGTTTGTACCTGTTTATTGCGCGGACTGGGCACAATGCTTTTTGAATTAGGATCATACCTAGTCAAAGCTGGTAAAACAATTGGTTGACCTGGATATTTCAGACTGATTTTTAGCCATGAAATTAATCCTAGGTAGAAGCCTAAGGCCTTCCCCTGTAACCACATAACAGTCTGCCTCGGCGGATAAAGCGTGAATTTCGCTTCTCCATCTTGCAGAGGCAGCAGCAATTAAAAATACAGTTTTAAGCATCAACATTTTCATAGAAATGGAACTTAGTGGTTCAAAGGGTTTAACAACTAGAACTTGAAGCACTAGAGATAAACTCAAGGACGGAATCGCATGAGGATTTCTCGGTCTTAGATTACCCATGCCTTTTATTAAAGTGTTCAATGAACAGACTTCGTCACTTCCCCAAACAGCCAAGCAAGGAATAACTGACATTAAAGCTGACTTGTAGCCAGCAATAGAGTTAGGCTTGAGGCTATAGGCATCATACAGGTGACAGAGGAAATCGGCTACAACCTCAATAGATGTATCCATTGGATTAACATCTCTATTTGAGCACCATTCTGCAAATCTATTGATTTTATATCTATATGCTCTGGAGGTTGACCCCCTTCTGGCTTTTGCCATAAACATAGCTACTTGTTCAGAAAAGCACTCCTGAATTCTAGCTTCCTTGACAACATACACGCAGTCAATTGGAACATTGACAGATTGTTGTGAAGGGACTTGCCCTGGAAAATAATATTGTCCTTCAGAGGCAGAGTAAATTTCCCTTTCTCTGAGATCCAACAATACTCACAATTCTGTTACTTCTGATATACAGCTGGCCCTGACAGCTGGCTCTAGGACTTTGACTTAGAAAGCTTTACCGACTCCTTGGAACCGGGTACTCGGCTCCCAACTGCCGAGTACCCGTCTACCATAGAGCTCATATTGTTTGCATAGCCACCAAACAAGAGAAATCCATGGCTTGCCTCCGTGGGGCTGGGAGGCTGGGTTCAGTAACAGAATGGTGAGTATTGTTAGATCTCGGAGAAAGGGAAATTGACTTTCCCTTCATTCTCCTTCGATCAATACTCACCATTCTGTTACTTCTGATTTGATCAGTAACCTGGTGGGAAGGGGCAAGCCATCAATGCTACTTTTGTCCGTTGGAGAAAGAGTTAGACTTAAAAACTTGACTAACGGAGACCTAAAAAAGGACTGTCAAGTTAACGGAACCGAATCACATTCGCATCACTGCACCCCCCCCCCACTTTTTCTCCTAAGAAAAGGGAGAGAACTCACGAACATGCATCTCGCCTGAAAACACAAATATGCCAAGAGGGTTAACTGCTCTTTGCATATACACATGTATTAGCCTGGGAATGAGCATGAATATATAAGATGAATGAACATGATATATAGACATAATACAAAAAACTCTCAATCTTGAATTACCTCATGATAAATGGACTCCAGACGTACCGCCTACAACCATTCACTGGTCCGGCCATCAGTGACACAATCTGGTTGTCATCCTCTCGCTCGACCATGTCTGCTTTTAAATTCTTTACTTACCAAAGTGAAAGAAGGGAGAAGAGCAGTGTGGTCACTTAACTATCGTTTCAAAACAGCAAAAAAAAAAGTGGATTGGCCGAGTCTGACACATCCCTCATATAGTAATCCGTGAATGAGGACTCACAGTGCCATTGTGCAACGGCCATGATGTCCTCTAACGGAACACCACTGTAAAGGGCGGTCGAGGCAGCTATTCCTCTAACATCGTGTGCCCTTGCGCCTTGCACCTGGTGCCCAGTCACCATCTCATGAGTAGTCTCAATGCATTCGACTACCCAACGAGAGATAGTATCCACGGATGCGGCGCCATAAGGCTTCTTATGGCAGATCCATAGATGTCTATCGTTCGACCGTAACGAGTCAGTCCGTTTCCTGTACTTAGTCAAAGCACGGACCGGGTACCAGACACTGGCATCACGATCAAACCTTGTTAACTTCGGTATTATGATCGGTTTGCCGGGATTGATTCTTTGACATAAACTCTGCTCTTGGCAGAAGACGCAGACCCTCTCCGGAGACAAAAAATCGGTCCCTCTCTGCCGAAAGCGCATGGATCTCACTGCGCCTTCTAGCTGTGGAAGCTGCCAATAGAAAGACCACCTTTAGAGTCAAATGCTTTAGACTAGCCGAACGCAACGGTTCGAAAGGGTGCTTGGCCAGTACATTAAGCACTAAAGATAGACTCCAGGCTGGAATGACTACCGGTTGTCTCGGTCGGAGATTGCTCATTCCCTTCACCATCACATTTAACTAGGCCACCTCTGGACTATCCCTGTTGGCTAGACAAGGGATAACTGATGCCAAAGCTGACTTGTATCCAGCAATTGTGACGGGAGCTAGTCCTGAAAAGAACAGCTCACAGAGAAAGTCTGCTATTTGCTGAATAGTGGATTGAAAGGTATCAATACCCTTTTCATCACACCAGTCTGCAAATCTGTTAACCTTGTTGTTATATGACTTGAAGGTTGACCTCCTTCTCGCAGCCGCGATGAAATCAGCAGCTTGTCGAGAAAAGCCTTCCGAAGTGGAACGTTGTTTGATAACATCCACGCAGTCAATTTGAACATTTCGGGACGCTCGTGTAGGAAGCGTCCCTTGGCCTGGGAGATTATGTTCGGAATCTCGGGCAACTGCACTGGGTTTTCCATCAGCAGATCTAGCAGATCCGTGAACCACGCCCTGCTGGGCCAATACGGCACAATTAGCAGGACCAGACACGGTTCCTCCCTGATCTTCACCAATACCTTCGGCAGAAGAATGGTGGGTGGGTACGCGTAAGCGTGCATCCCCATCCAGCTTATCGCCAGAGCGTCTGTATCGACGGCATTTGGATCTGGAATCGGCGAGACATAAGTCATGATTTGAGCATTTCCCCATGTGGCGAACAAGTCCACGTTGGGTTTGCCCCAATGCTCGAAGATCCTTCGTAGAACTGGAGGGTTGAGGGACCATTCTGTTGGCAGAATTCTGTCTGCGAGACAAAGCATCCGCCAGAATGTTCAATCGCCCAGGAATGTGAGCTGCTTTCAAAACAACCGAGTAATTCCTGCACCATTGAATCAAGTGCCACACTTTGATACACAGCGTGTGTGACCTGGTCCCGCCTAGGCGATTTATGTATGATACTACTGTCGAATTGTCCGATCGTATCAATATCACCTTGCCCCTGTTCCAACACCAGTTCCACTGCCATCATTTCCAACAGATTGATATGCAGCTGGCTCTCCTGGAGAGTCCATGTGCCCGAGACCTGGTGTTCTCCCAGGCAGGCCACCACCCCTCCAGCGATGCATCCGTGTACACGCACAGCTGGGGGGGGGGTGGGGTAGGTGCAGCGAAACCCCTACTAGGAGATTCGGATGCTTTTTCCACCATACAAGATTCGACATTATTGGCTCCAAAACTGGCACCAGTTTTGACAGGGGTTCTGTTCTCTGTTTCCACAGAGACATCAGATACAACTGCATAGGTCTTCGCATTAGAGCAGCGTACGGGATCACCTGCTCCATGGAGACCATCATGCCCAGCATCTGAAGAAACCGCCTCACCTGAATGTGGTTTCCCACTCGAAAACTCTTGAGGATGGCTAACAGACACCACTCTGGGCTCTGACGGGTAAACCCTGCCCTCCTCGAGATCGAATTGCATCCCCAAATAAACGAAATGTTGAGTGGGTGTCAACTCGGATTTCTCCTTGTTGACTATCCAGCCTAGATCTGAAAGTAACTTCAGAGTCAGAGCAGTATCCACGTCCAACCTGGCTGCCGTATCTGCTTTGGTCAGCCAATCGTCTACGTAGGTGTGTAGCGTCACGTTCTCTTTTCTGATAAGTGCTGTCACCGCAAGGACCACTCTTGTGAAAACCCTTGGAGCTGTCGACAGGCCAAACGGGAGAACAATAAACTCCCATACTTGATTCTGAAACGCAAATCTCAGAAACCTGTGACAACTCCTGTTCATTGGAATGTGGAAATATGCATCTTTCAGATCGATCGATACACCCCACATTCCCTTCCTCAACCCTGCCATTACCGACCTCGGCGTTTCCATCTGGAACTGAGGCGTATGGATAAACGAATTTAATGGCCTGAGATTGAGTACGGGTCTCCACCCCCCTGTGCTCTTGAGGACAAGGAACATATTTGAATAGAAGACTGGTGTTCTGGTTTGCTGGTTTTATTGCTCCCTTCAGAAGCAAACCTGACACTTCGTTTTGAATGGCATCTAACTTGTCTGGTTCCCTTGGTACGGGTGTACAGACAGGTGCCAAAGACAGATTCTGTGGCGGAAAGTCCCACCACTCCGGCATGTATACCTGGGATAACCATCCCAGGACCAAACTGTCTGACGTCACACCTCGCCAAGCCTCGACGAAACGCATGAGCCTTCCACCCACTATAGACGCCTAACGGGGTTGTCCGGCTCGTGGTCCGCTACCCCCCCCCCCCCTCTCTTAACGAGAGAGAACCATTTCGGTCTTGGCTCGGCAGGTCTAACTGGCACCGCTGTTCCTGTCGCACAGGTGCGGTCCAGGCGGATACGAAGGGAGCTCTCGTACCCTCAGGTACGATCCGCTCCCTTCTTTCCGCCCTTTGAGGACTTACCCTTCCCCTTGCCCTTCCCGCCTCTAGGGCGGTCAGGAGCAACATTGGGGAGGGTAGGGGCCTCCACAACCATCCTGGCTTTTTTCGCCGGCGGCGGCTCAGAAAAGCCAGACAAAGCAGCAGCCACACTAGGCTTAGCTTTCGCCTTGCCTTTATGCTTCTTCTGCTTCTTGGAAGGTTGAACAGCTACACGGCTTCCCTACAGCCCCTAGTGCATGCGCTTGCCGCACTAGCTCCAGCTATAAGTTTACCGCCAACCAATTCTGCGCAATCCTAGCAGTGTCCTCTAGGATGGCCCACGCCTGGCCACCGAAGATGCTAGGACCTGTCAGGGGCGTCCCAAGAAGACGCTCCCTGACGGCCGTAGCCGGACGCATATGGTCAAGAACCATTTGCCTCCTGGACTTTGTAACACGCGCCTGCACCCTTGCCAGCGCGTCCATAGACAGCACCAGGCCGTCATTGACGCACGAAAGGGCCACAGGTCGATTTTTAGAAATGTCTTTAAAAATCTTCGCCAGCGATTGATTCAAAACTCATAAAATATCATTTAGGGCATGAGCTGAACCAAGTTTTTTCACTTCAAATCGGCCCAGTGGTTCATCAGAAGAAGTTGTTTAAGGGAAAAGTTGACGGATGACGGATGGACGACGGACACACAACGGATGGTCGCCACGGCATAAGCTCACTTGGACTTTCATGCCAGGTGAGCTAATAATTGAAATCAGCTGGGTTGTTCTTGAGAAGTCGTTTAAAGAAAAAGTTGACGGATGACGGATGGTCACCACGATATTAGCTCACTAGCCAGTTGAACTAAAAACACTAAGAAAAACCCTTGTTGTTGTTCCCAAAAATAGGAGACGTAAGCGATCTGTTAATGACCAGATGGTTCACATTGAATAGAGTGGTACATTTCTCACTATGACATGCCCATAGAGTAGCTACCATGAAATTGAGGAATCCAGTTTCACAGTCAATCATATTGATGCCATAATCAACTACGTCACATGTAAGGCTGACATCATAATCAATTACGTCATGAATGACACGATTTAGTCCATCACAAATAGTTTAATAGTCTGTCAAGTTGTACGAATTGTATGTCTTTACTATTTAATAAACATTCTGCTGAATATTTTGAAACTAATTTGATTGACGTAGTTTCAAAATATTCAACAGCTTACCAAAGGGTTTTCTGGAAATTGAGATTCAGAGTGCAGGGGGATGATTGATGCCAAAATGGGAAAATCGTGGGTGGAGCTCAGCTAGAGATGGGGTGGGTATAGTTAAAACTTGGTTCTTCCATTGAGAGTATGAAAATTCAGCATTCAGAGTGTTAAAATTGATTCAAACCTCGATACAGTGTGGAGATTATCTAGAAATGGGCGGGGCATAGCTAGACATGGATCACGAGTGTGCATGTGGCAATTCAGTATAAATAATACATTCTATGAGGAAAGTGAAATATAACAAAAGGTACAAAATGTAACCAAACATAAGCGGCATTTTAAACTTTTACTTCTCAAGATTGATCAAGAAAACTTTTATTTCTTCTAATTCCATTTGCACGCCAAGAGAAAACATTTTTAAAAACTTACAAATGAAATGACTGGCTCGGTAATTTCATTGGTAAACTTAAAATGTAATCATTAAAACCATTACAGGTGTTCTTGGTTGGCTATATAATATATATATACATATTCCTTCAGGATAACCATAACCCTTTCACTGACAAATTCCCGAAAAGGTATATTCTTTACGATATAAAACTTATTCTTTTGAATATTTTGGAATTAATTTGACTGAAAGTCAAATTAATTTCAAAATAATCAACAATTTTCCTGTATGGCTGCCTTGAAAATGAGAACCAGAGAATTCATCAGTGAAAGGTTAAGCTACCCTCTAATAACAGAACGATAAACAGATGAATGAAGGGTTACATAACACACAGCTACAATATTGTTTCTTCTGGTTCTGGTTCGATGACCGGTGGTTCCTCGATATATGTCATCTGGCTACGCGGACAATCAGCTCTAGGAAAATTTGGCTGCAAATCAATCCCTCTGTCACACGGAACATTTAAAAAGAATTTCAATAGGTTCTTTAACACATCATCATTAAGTCCAATCACCTGTCCATTTTCTACCTTCTCGTACAGTCTCATTTTGTCTGTATGCCAGCAAAGATTTCGACGGGGGTTACCGTCATCGTCTTTGAACAGCTGTGTAGTGTTTAGCTGGTACACAAAAAATTGGAAATCTTGTCCATTGCTTATTACTGTCTGTGTACACAGTGGATATGTCAGCTCGCTGTACATGCTAAACCCTGCAGAAAAAAATACAATAACAATTAGACATCAAATTTGATACATGTACTTTTAGAGGCTTTAACTGTGTGTATCCGCAAGCTGTTGGGATATTCTACAACTTCCCTTTCAGCTCTATTTTATACATCATCATCATCAGTTGATCATGCTCATCATCGTCAATGGCCAATCATTGTCGTATGCAGTTCTTAGATGTAATTGTTTGTTTTGTGGTTATTTCTGGGATGATTGAAAGATCATCCATACGTCCCCGTCTCGTACACAGTGAACAGAATGAAACAAATCTTAGTATTTGATGATTTCATTACGTATAAATTAATACAATTTTCTAAGTTTGGGAAATTGAATTTGAGACACGAGTCCCTAATTCAACTTGACAATAAAAAAATAATTCTGCGCAATTAAATGTCTCGCCTGTCTCTTGTTTGTCACAGTGGCATTGACCTTTTTTTACCATGTGATCTCCATGTTATTATGCTGCTTCCTAACATTATAGGTAACCATGTATTCAAGTTTTGTTCCAATAGGATTAACCAATCCCGAAATATAAATGATTTGCTGAATGGAAAAATTTACATTGTACGGTAGAAAAAGCAGAGGTCAAATAGCAATATTAGAATGGCCTTGGCCTTTGACCTGGTGACCTCCATTTCACCATCCTGTAATCTCTTGGCATAAGCAACCATGTACCCAAGTTGTGTTCCATTAGGGTTACGCAATCCCGAAATATATTATGATAAGATTTGTTTGGCCTAAAAACTTAATTGAAAAATAAGATTTGTAGATGTCAGAATGACCTTGACATTCGACATTGTGACTTCAATATCAGCATGCTGGTTCCTAACATTATAGGTAACATTGTATCCAAGTTTAGGTCCAATAAGATTACCCAATCCTCAAAGATAAGCCGAGAGGTTCTGCTAAACGCACACTTAACATTGAAAAGTTTTGTATCAAGGTCAGTGACCGTGACTTTTGACTTTGTGACCTCAGTATCATCATGCCGCATCCTAACAGTATAGGCAACAACATAGCCCGGTTTAGTTGCAATAGGATTAATTTATCCTGAAATATAACTAACTTGACATTGGTGACATCGCCGCCGTTGGAACTGTGACAAATAATCTCTCGATTTCTGCTTCGCAGGCGAGACAAAAATTATAATAATTTAATTTTTACAGAATGAAATCATCATGTGCTTAGATTTATTTCATTTCATTACATTAAGGTACACAATTTAAGCTTCAAAACGTATACAATTTTAACCATTTTATTTTCAAGCATTTTCGTGTGAATATGCACCTTTAATTGAAGCAAGATATACATATATTGAAAGATCAAAACATGCGTGATCCCCTAAAAGCCATGTATTCACAGTTATACATTTATCAAATGTTTAATGTCTTAATGGTCAAATCGTCTCAAACTGACCTCTGCAAAGGTCTGAAATGGAATGTCCATTTTCATGCTGAACTATTTCCCGTAACCATTTAACACTCCAGCCGGCTAGCAATGGCTTCAGCTCCTGTCTTGAGAGATGTCCATTTGGAGAACAAGAGAAAAATATCTTTGTAAATTAACCACTGGAATGACTGGCTAGATTTTCTATGAAAAAACTAAAATTTTCTTTGAACAAATTTGAGGGTTCAAGGGGTATAAACATAAAATTCAGAAGAAATTTGGTCTCTGCAGGATAACTTTGAAAACCATACATAGACTTACGTCAAATCTGGTACATGGATATGTTGATAGATGCCACCAGTGTCTCACTGATGCTGTACAACTGTAACAGATGGGCATCTCAAAAGGTAGTTCTCGATAACTTTGATGCCTAAATGAATCACCTCAGACACCTTCGTACTATTGGTACATCAGACACCTTCGTACACTCAACATCACTGGCCAGACAGAATCCTTGCCAATGACACGCTATACACTATGTGCAATACAGTCCCACTGTCAATGAAGATAGCCCAACAAAGATGGTTTGTGTTTAGTCACGCTCTGGGAATGCCAACGACACCCTTGTACAGAAAGCCATGAAATTTGCTGTATTCTGTGCACACATCTATAAACCTAGACGAAGACACCACTGCACAAAACTGCTAAGTGTGTAACATACTGATCTAAAAGAAGCCAGAGTAGGTACATGTACAGCAACGACCAAGAAGAAGCTTGGAGGGTTGAAGAACTCTTGTTGAGGACAAAAAATGGCCAAAGAAGGATTGATTGCAGCTGCAGGATATTTTCAAACTACTGCAGCCACCGAACACAGTATACATTGTATATAAATCATTATAACTTGATAGAATACACAGTAGCTCATGCAGTTTGGCAAATCTGTCTCTATGTCCAAGTTTGAGTGCAGTATAATTAACCTAACATGAGATATGAATGTTTAAGTTGAACATAGGCTTGTGCGATGCTCAGGCAGGTCATTCCAGTTATACAGGTACATTTAAAAAAACAGTTTTCTATTGGTCCAGCTTGGAAACGGAATTCCCTGATCAAAATGTCAATTTTCTTGATGGTCGCATCAAAGATTAATTATAAAGTACATGTACATGTAGGTTTGGATAAATTTTATGCAGTAGATTATTCACGACTATTCGATTATTTAATTTTTTATCATAAATTCACGATTTAAAAAATAAACGCAATTTTCCATTTAATCACATAATCGAGCAAGCCTAGCTGAACAAAAACCAAATTGGGCAACACCACTGCCATTGTTGTGGAAAGACGTGTAGGGTATCGCAATACTCACAATAGTTCATATTTGTAGTCAAGCAAAAAATGTCTTGAATCTGTACTTATATGACGTCACAGAGACAAAATATGTGCCACGCCCGTACATTTAAGACAACGTTATCGTGATGTTCAAAAGTAAACAATTGAGGAATCCAATCTGTCAGTCAAGTATAACATCATAATCAATTACGTCACATGTAGGCTGATGTACAAGTCAAAATACATGAATGACGTACATGAATATAAGTCTGTCAGGAACACTGAATAGTCTGTCAGTTGTACGAATTGTATGTCTTTACTATTTAATAAACATTCTGTGAAACAATTTGAAACTAAATTGACTGTGCGCTGCTGCTTCCATAGGTAGCAACAGCACCCAGTCAAATCACATGTAGTTTCAAAATCTTCAACAAATCTCCTGTATAGTTACCTTAAAAATGCAATTCAGAGAGTTCACGGATTTGACCGATCCCAACATTGTTAAACATGGTTAAAAGTACATAAATCGCTCCCAACCATGCCAACATGATCAATGCATGGGAGGAACTTAGATAGAGATAGGTAGAGCATATCTAAAAGTGGATCCATCTTTTACAAATGATATACATGTAAAATAAAGAAACATATCTGAAAATGAATGGTATGGATATCTACATGTCATACTCTATCAGTAATGCCAGTCCAGTATACCGTTTGAGTATGAGTTGATAGGCCTGTCCAAATTAGTGTAACCTATTTTGTTTGCGCAAAGGTTACGCACATATTTCCAGTTTTATATTGCTGGAACTTCATTGACGGCATTATATTCTACAAAATGTCTGTACAAAACAAACGGTTACAGGTCAACATGAAAAATTAATTTGCTAAAAACCAAAAATCTCTCACCGGTTTTCTTTTGCACAAATTTTTAAATTTTGACAGGCCTGTATGAGTATCACATTAATACTTACAAACCAGACGACGAATTCTATATGGTGTAAGGCATATTCTGTTGAATATTTTGAAACTAATTTGACTGGAAACTATTGCTGTCATAGGCAGCAACAGCAACCAGTCAAATTAGTTTCAAAATATTCCATAACTACATGTATCTTGAAATTGAGAAACTAGAATTTCAAGTTTTAAGTCATTAAATAGTGTAGATCTTTGAAAATCTGAACGCAAACCTTGATAATGTGCTTGAGTAAGCAATGAGATAAACGATGATGACATCCCCAGGCCTATTTCACTCTCATCAGCATATTCTTGTGTATACATTTGGGCAAATAGACCCACATAGTTTGTTGCCAACAGAGTAAGCGTACCAAACTCATTCGGATCACCGAGCTTGAAACCTGCAACATCAAAGTTATTTATTTACACGTCATTAATTATATGGAAGATTCTTTAATTAGTATGCTCTGCACACTTACAGCTAACAATTTGGAAGCAAAAGGATTTTCTTTGCACATGAATGATCAAATACGGAATATCAATAATTGTTAAACTAAACTAGATGGCGCATGCAATTGATGCAATCGATGACGCGCCATCACAACTAACCATGCTTTGAACTCCAACCATGCCAATGCTGTATACACGCGCACCATCTTAACACCCTCTCACCATGCTGAGGACATAGCCTAATGTGTATGCTGTCTCGTAATGCGCAATCATATGGGTGACACATATATCAAATTTGGTTGAATTCTGCCAACTTTAACCCTTTGCTACCTGTAACGGTCCCGACCGCCCTGTTCAGTCCAGACTGTAACACGCCAGGCCGCCCTGTTCAGTCCAGACTGTAATGGCCCAGGCCACCCTGTTCAGTCCAGACTGTAATGGCCCTGGCTGCCATGCTCACTCTAGACTGTAACGGCTCAGGCCGCCCTGCTCACTCCAGACTGTAACAGGCAAGGCCGCCCTGCTCAATTCAGATTGTAATTCCCCAGGCTGCCAATACATTACCAATGGCAACGATAACCAATTTTCCTGGGAAGAGTGCTCTTCCTCTAGCCATCTGTGTTATGCATGCATATTTCTGTGGTGAAATATGGTACCAGTATATGCGTTGAAGTTATTTTAAGAAAATTTGCACTTTCCCACTGGTGAGTATAGACGTAATTTCATTTATTTCAACCAATTCTTTTTATGATTTTGAGAAAAATGTCAAATTTATGGACAATTTTGAAAATTTTTTTATTCCACTCAGAATATTTCGTATTAAGGCATGAAATGTTTAACGATCTGCACCCCTTCCCGTCCACCCTGGGGCCTAATGCAAATGACATTTCACAATCTGCAATCATATGCGTAACTCAATTTAATCAAATTGGTTGACTTCCTCAAAATGGTTTCGGAGAAGATATCCAGTATAGGCAGATGGCTGGAGACGATTGCATTATCCCTGCTGGTTTTTTTTAAATGTGTGGGAATAATAATCTGTTGAAGATTTTGAAACAATTATGACTGGAAGCTAGGCATGCTAGAGAGGTCGATGGCAATGCTAAATTTCTTGTGATTTTTTCATGACATTCTAGGAGTCAATTACAAGTCAACAATAGTCTTCTTCAGGTATGCAAATTTGGAGATTCGCTAAGCCAAAGTTTTAATTTTTGAACGAATCAATGAATAACCCTTTCAATGACAAATCCCTGAAAAAGTAAATTCTTTGCGATATATATATATATAGCATATTCTGTTGAATATCTTAAAATTAATATGACTGGAAAGCATTGCTTAGGCAGCAATACATGTACGTGGTGGCTTCCAATCACATTAATTAAAAAATATTCAATCTTTCATGTATGCTTGCTGTGAGATTAAGATCCCAGGGAGTTTATTGGTGACACAGTTAATACATAATCATATACAGTACCTGGAGTAATTGTTGCCTTCCTGTGATCATAACTTTGACCCAGGACAGCAGGGTAGTATTTCAACTCTGGGTACTCCGCAGTTAGACATAGGTCATGATCCAGAGGAAGAATCTGAAATATAAAGTTGAGTTAAAGGAAGGGAAAAGGGAAATAACAAATGATGTTTATTGGTAATTTCATACAATATTAAATAAACTACAAAGTACCACTGGTAAAAAATGGAAATGAATCAGGATTATTTGAGAAAAAACATTTACTAAATCTAGGCACCTTTAACTTGGAACCAATTAGTGACGTAGCTGGATCTTTACACCTTGCCATGTGTCAACTGTGTGCGCAGGTCTAACGCGTACTCGAATATAACAAAAGCACACCTGAATATAGTTTCGCAAGCGGTATGAATAGTATTCTCTATAGGCACCGATGTAGAGCGATTAACTCACTACTGCTAATTCACTATTGATTCTTTTGAAAACATTATGTGAAAGTCATTGCTTTCAGGTGGAAGCGATGAGTTTCGGTCAAAATGATTTCAAAATACATGTACACTGCTGCTTCCCAAGGTCGCAACACGATGCCTAATGAATATCTTGAAATTTGTGTAACTAAATGCAGATCCTGTCTCTGGAAACAACGGCTTTCAGTCAAATTGTTTTAAAATTAGACAGTATTTTACCTGGAAGTAGTGGCTAATCAGTTTAATGCGAATATACATGTAACCGAGATTATATGACTAACTGTAGCAGGTATTATTTATTCGCTTGGCGTACACCAGAGCACACAGCACCAAATGCGCCATTAATTGGTTCCTGCCGGAGCGACATAAATGGTATTTAATTGCTTTTAACAAATTATTCCCATTTATTTCTGTATTTTACTGGTGGCTATAGGTTGATTATTATTTAAATCTATCATTCAAGAGCATTTGTTAGTTCCCTGGTCCTTTCCTTTAAGTCAAAGGTTAAGTATTTAGGCTATGCAAGGATCATTCTACAACATGTACATGTGTATCAAGGACCATACACGAGGTTACGATCCTCTGTAATTTTGAAATGACCTATAGTAAATTGATTGCCTAACAAGAGATCATAAATTTTGGCAAAATTGATTCATTGATTTATTTCCAGCCAGTTTTAAAAGAAAACGGAATGTTCTTACAGTAGATACATGTACAACCCCAGCAGTGTGATTACATACAAGAAAATGTATGAAGGTGATCCACAAGAGCTCCGATGAGAGGTAAAAAACTAGAAAATGGAATAACATGATGGACAAGTTTGCTCTTTTTACTCAGAATGTTTCCCAATAAAACATAAAATTTATACACCTGCATGATCTCAAGAGAATCCTACATGTACATGTGTACGACCATGACCACAGGATTAGCATTCATTTTACATGTACCATTCTTACAATGCATTAGTCAATGAACGATAAATTATAGTACCAAGCCATTGTAGCCTCTATTTTAGACAGTACATGTACATGTATTTTACACTTTTTGGTAATGGACATGGAGAAATCCAGTTTTAGATATGTCCCGCCCAACTCCAGCTAAGCTCCACCCACACTTTGCCCGTGTCGGGATCAATCGAACCCTGCAGTCTCTGAATCTCAATTTCCAGAAAACAATACAGGTACATGTAAGCTGTTTAAGATTTTGAAACTAATTTGACTGGGTGCACCCAGTCAAATTAGTTTCAAAATATTCAATATGTTTATTAACACTTTAACACTCATATCAGCTAAAAATGGTTTCTGCAGTGGTCTTGAGAAATGTCTATTTGCAGACCAAGAGAAGACTACATATATTTTTGAAAATTTATAAGTATGTACCAGTGGAATGACTGGCTCGATAACTGAACAAGTCATTCCCGTGGTAAATTTTCAAAAATAGCCTTCTCTTGATCTGCAAATGAACATTTTCTATGAGAATTCAAATGTTAAAGGGTTAAATAGTAAAGACTTAAGACGTACATGTAAAATTCACGCAACTAGACAGACTATTAAGCTTTTATGATGGGCTTATATACAATGTACATCACAGCATTCATGATGTAATTGCTTATGACATCAGCCTACATGTGACGTAGTTGATTATGCTGTCATATGATTGATTGACCAACTGTATTCATCAATCGTAACTAAGCTTAAATACATGGTAAAAAAAGATTGAGTTTTTTCCTTAGTGAATTTACAGGCCAAAAGAAGATATTTAAGGATTTACCACTGAATACCGAACCAGTAATCCCAAATTTCAAATTACTTCCAAAATAGTCAGAAACGTTTTTTGACTCTTTAAGCCTTAAATTTGTTAAAACTAATTTCAACTTTCTCAAAGATAATGTCAATTTTCAGACCAAGAGAAGATAAATTTACCACTGGAATGACAGGCTCGGTTATCGAGCCAGTCATTCCAGTGGTAAATTTTCAAACAATATTCCTCTCTTGGTCTGCAAATTGACATTTCTCAAGACAACCGTAGAAGCCATTTTTGGTTGATATGAGTGTTAAAGGGTTAACACACTGTGTACAAACTCATACTAACTACGGTAAGATGTTTCTGTTTTCGAACCATGTTAATTTGGTTCTGAGCTGTACTCTACATACAGGACTCCAAATGCACACACTCCAACTCACTTTTATCCATTCAATGGACAAACCAGGCAAAACTAGCCTCTGCAATCATGGCAGTGGTCTTTATGAATCTGCTGCTCTTGTATGCACATACCAAGAAGACTATTTTTGAAAATCTACCAATGGAATGACTGGTTCAGTACTCAGCGATAAATTCTTTAAAATCTTCTTTTGGCCTGGAAATACACTAAGGAAAAAGCTCAATCTTTTCTTAACATATCTTCAAGCTTAAAACTTGCAATTGATGAATTCAGTTTATCGATCAATCATACATTATGATGTCATTATCAACAACATCATGTGTAGGCCGACTTCATAATCAATTACGTCATGAATGACTTGATTATGTCCATCAATTCATAAACGCTTAATACACATGTAGTCTGTCACGTTGTATGGATTGTACACAGTACATGTATGTCTTTACTATTTAATAAACATTCTGTTCAATATTTTGAAAACCCAGTCAAATGAGTTTGAAAATAGTTAGCAGCTTACATGTACCTGTAAAGCTTTCTGGAAATTGGGATTCGGAGAGTGCAGGGATGGATTTATCCCAACACAGGCAAAGAATGGGTAGAGCTTATAGCTAGAGATGGGCGGGGCTAAAACTGGATTCATCCATTAAAGGCTTAATCAATTCTGAAATATAAGCCATGTTAACATGTACATTGTAGTTTTGCACAAAAACATTTATTTTAACTCTTTCCACTCTGATGTTAAAATCTTTAATTTTCAAATTAAATTATAAAGTTCATTTTTCAACAAATTTGGTGGTTGATGGTGCTGTCATAGACAGCAACATCGTCCCCCAAAATTGTTGACAAATGTAGTACACCAGTTTCTTTGCTTTTGACACAGTAAAAAGATAGAATATTGACATCAGAGTGCTAAGGGTTAATAAACAACGTTTATACCAAAGTAACAGCGACTTTGACATTGAGACTATTACAAGACGATATCAGTTTGTTCAAAGCAATAACCATAACCACTTCTGAAGAATAACTTGAAATGTTTTTCTAAATGCAAAAACATAACACCTACATTTTACATGCAAAAACGGTTGTGTACCAAACAACGTTTATACCAAGGTAACACCGACTTTGACATTGAGACTATTACAAGAAGATACATGTATCAGGTTGTTAAAAGCAATAACCATAACCACTTCTGAAGAATAACTTGAACAGTTATGCTGAATGCAAAAACATAACAGCTACATTTTTACATGCAAAAACAGTTGGTCCTAACTTGAAATGTTTTGCTGAATGCAAAAACATAACAGCTACGTGTACATTTTTACATGCAAAAATGTTTGTGTACCAAAGTCACAGTAATCTTGACATTTGACTTTATGAATTATGAATGTATCCAGGTTTAGTTTCAACATTTGTCCAATAGGGTTAATCAATCCTGACATATATACAGGTACGCTGAAATGCTTTGCTAAATGTAAAAACTTAAAGTTAAAGAACAAGTTTTGCACCATGGTCAGACTGTCATCATGCCTGGGGCAGGTGAAAAACATGGAGGGCAGCTCAATCTCATAAATGGACTGCCCTCATGGAAAGTTAGATTTTGAGTAAACAAAATAAAATAATATACATATATGCAATCGGCAATAAAGAATTCATAACTTCTGCTAAATTACAACAATACTAGAATGTTTTAAGTTTTACAGTGTCAGATATCATGAATATTATAATAGTTTTACATGACCTCTGATTGGTTGTTGTCACCGTTACTTTCAATTAAAATGTTATTTTGGCCAATCACTGACTGTCTGACAAGATAACATAGCGAACGTTTCGTTTTCGAATAACAGAGCTCTACAGTTACTCCTGAGCATCTTTTCATGTTAAGCTACCGTATTACAGCGACATACTAAGAATGGGTAGATTATGCCATATAGTCAGAGCTTAACCGCATCTGACTGCGTAGTTCCTGTTACTAATGTACACATGCTACTGCTGTTGTTTTAACATGCCCAGTCGCGAATAGTAGCGCGATTGGAGTAAAAATAAACCGATGCCAACCAAACCAATACCTTCTTTACATCTCTACATTTTAAAACAAATTTGTGTCGGTTTCCTAAAATCTACACGATTTGTAATACTATGTACCATACTATCACACAGCATGCTGCTGACTGGAAATTACAAATAGCATCTAAAACAAGAAAACTGATCCGATCACAGAATGCACTCAATAGAAGTTTACAAATGCTATGTACTACGATTATTTATTTTGCGCTAATGATTAGGGAAAATTCACTGAGTGTACAACTAAATATTTGTAAACTTTTCAACTGAGTGTACATGTACATGTATGCCGTGATTGGACCAGCTTTTGTGTTTTAAATGGTAAAATATGTAATTTTCAGTACATGTAGAAAACAGCGCACAGCTAGAATGTGATGCTGGCAATTAGGAAGCATTACAATGTTTGTTGGAGGCCAAGAAAATATTTTTGAAAATTTACTATTGAATTGGCCAGATCGTTTACCGAGCTAATAATCCAGTTTTTCAAATTTTCAATAACATCTTTGTTGTATTCTTTTAATAATCATTCAACCGTACAGTATTTTCTTGACAAATTTTGACCATTAAAGGCTTACATCTAACCACTTTGGAGGCTTATTGAAGCACAATTAAGTAAGGGCGGTTGAACATTTTGACGGCAGTCATCTGAATAAGTTAAGTTACACCACTGCAGATTAATATTGACCTTTGACCCTGTGACTTCAGATGGATTTCTAACAGCACATTCAACTATGAATCCAGGTTTCATATCGATATGTGTAACAAACCCTGAAATTCTAGTCTGATAAGCAACTTGCCAAATGTACATGTAAATTGTACCATTGACACTGTCACTGGAAAGATGATACAAGTCTTACTTTAGCTTCACAAGTGCAACAAAGACCAAAAATATGCATGCATGTTTGCACAAACCATAAACATTACACAACGCATCCAAGAACATAACGGACCTTTCCGGTTTTAGCTATGCCCCGCCCAACCCCTAGCTAACCTCCAACCACACCTCGGTTGTGTTGGGATCGATCGATCTCTGAACACCCTAACTATCAATTTCCAAAAAAACCACAGGTAAGCTGTTGAATATTTTGCCTAAGGCAGCAACAGCGCCCAGTTAAATTAGTTTCAAAATATTCAACAGCATGTTTATTAAATAGCAAAGAATTACAAAGACATACAATTCATACAACGTGTTGGACCTCATGTGTTGGACCATTTGAGGTTTGATGACGGTCTATATGGAACCCTTTGTGACGCAATGATTGTTACGCCATCATACACGTGCTGAGCTGATTATGACATCATATGAGGTTTGACGATGGATGGATACTCTGGAAAGTTGAATTGCTCATCAATGTTTGGGCTGTTTGGGTGTGTGGGTGGTGTGTGTGTGTGTGTGTGTGTGTGGGGGGGGGAAGGGAGGAGAGAGATAAAAACACTAACCTCTGGTAAAGACTCTTCTGTTCTTAGTTGAAAATCAGCAGTCCAGTCCTCGACTCTGTATGTAGAATCCGCATGAGTAACTAGTTTAAAATTCTTTTTCTTGTTGATTGGTGGAATATATTTAATTGGGTCAAGATATGGCTTTCTGCGCTGCACTCCAAATCTGTTCCAAATGCCTTCAATTGGTGCGTTTTCTCCAATATGGCATGTTTTTAAATATGGATACCTACTACAGAGAAATGGGACCAGAGTTCGAATTATGTTACCTAGAAATAAATGCGCCTTCTTTCGATCTGTTGGGGATCTGACATTATAAGGCACTGCATAATTTCTAGACAGATGGTCTCTCTTAACTATCTCACTTTCAATTAGAACAATGTCTTCCAGTAAATGCCTAACAGCATCAAGCTCAGCGTCTACATTCACATCATCATAGTATGAAGGTAAACCTTTAGCCAGGTGTGTTTTTAGAATGTATTGCTGATATGGCAGAATTCCAGGCACATTATGCGTCATCGGGTATAGCCACATAGGATGCTGACCTGCGGCTAAGGCACGGATTCGTTCGTCTCGCAATGGCAATGCGAGATACTTTTTCTCACTCTCATGCCAGCGCCAAGCAATGAATGGCTCCATGCTTCCCCAGCCACCTATAATAATGCAAATATTTATATAAGATTACTGTACAGTTCAGAAATAATGTAACATGTTCTGGAATATACACGAGGGCCAAGTGGCACGTACCATTCACCTGCAAGTTGAACTATTTGTAGGACTTTTATAAATACATGTACGTAGACGATAATATTGCTTTAAGGTACTGTAGGTTAAAGCGTGCCGTCCGCTAAGTGTGGTAGTCAAAGTCTGAATAGCCTGAGCCGTTGATGAAGGGCTCCTTTTATACTTCTTTAGAAGAGCAGTGTGGCTCTGTTGATGCTTTTGATTGGTTCAAATGGCATTGTTAATAGAGATCTCAATTCTGATTGGTTGAGAATTCCTAGGCAATGGGCAGCCGCTAGCGGTTCTAGGACTGCTAGTATTGGCGACTTTAGAGCCGTCAAGCCGCCGATTCTCTGTCTTAAGTTCTTTCAGTAAGTTTTATTCAGGTAGGCTATTTCTGGGGTGTGCATAAGGATACTTGTTTGTTTCAGACTTAGTGACGTTTCGCTCCATTTTGGAGCTCTTCAGAGTGCTTGTATGGGGCCAGCTGTCACCCATGTGGTCATGGTGGCTGGTCTGGGGTGCGGTTCCAGTGGGGGTATGTCCATATATGGTGTGAAAAGATAATACAACAAGCATTTTGTAAGTATTGCTTTGCAATACATGTCCCCTACCTGGTGATATAAATCTTTAGAGATTGACAGTCAAAAATTCCTTTAAAATTGTCAGAAGAAGCTGAAACTCGAACTTGATCTGTAACTTCTCATAACATAGCAATAAACCAGGTTTCAGTTATATATGGTGAAGGAGAATGTCTTGAAAGTCTTGAAAGCTGATATGTTTGTATTTCATACGTCGAAAGGGGACATACATGTAACGCTATAAAAAATTGACGCAAATGCATGAAACTCGAACTTGAACTGTAATTTCTAATAACAAAGCAACGTACCAATTCTCAGTTGAATATCTTGAAAGACTGAGAAAAAGTGCAGAAAACTAATATTTTTCGTATTTCATAAGCCTTTCGTGGCATAATTCCATGAAAAATTTAAGAAAATGTGTGAAACTCGAACTTGCTCGGTAACTCCTGATACTATAGCTATGTACTGATTTTCCCTTAAATATCTTAAAGGGGTGCCAAAAAGTGCGGAAAGCTGATATTTTTCGCATTTCTTAAGTCGAAAGGGGTTATAACGCCATCAAAAATTGATGCATACGCCTGAAAGTCGAACTTGGTCTGTAAGGTCTCATAACAAAGCAATGTACCAATTCTCAGTATAATATCTTGAAAGACTGCGAAAAAGTGCGGAAAACTAATATTTTTCGTATTTCATAAGTTGGAAGGGGGGCATAACTCCATGAAAGATTGATGAAAATGTGTGAAACTCGAACTTGCTCTGTAACTCCTTATACTAAAGCAATGCACTGATTTTCGCTTAAATATCTTGAAAGACTGCGAAAAAAAGTGCGGAAAACTAATAAGTCGAAAGGGGGTCATAACTCCATCAAAAATTGATGCATACGCCTGAAACTCGAACTTGGTCTGTAACTTCTCATAACAAAGCAATGTACCAATTCTCAGTTGAATACCATCAAGGGCTGCGAAAAAAAGTGAAAAAACAACTGCGACAGATGGACAGACAGACGGATGGACAGAGAGACGGAGTGCAAACCTATAGTCCCCACCCCCGGTTTTACCGGTAGGGGACTAATAACGCAGTGTGTTTATTCTAAAGTAATTTGTATATATTCTTTCTCTGGATGATGTCAGCTTTTATTATTTGTTTGTTCTTTAATTCAGGAGATGCACGTTCGCGTTATGATGGTGAACGCATGGCTATGGAGATGTTTATTTGGTAAAAAATGGCGGAGATGAAGATGGTGGTGAGATGTGATGAGTAGGACACAGGATGGATGATACAATGCTAAAGTCCTCTTTTTGGAGAGGGATCTTATAATATTGTATTATTATGTATACAAAAGCATGTCTAAGTAACCACTTTATCTTTCAAAATGATCCATAATTATACGAATTTTTAACAATTTTGTTTAAAGATATGTAATATCTCTACTTTGTTTTGTGAAAAAAATTATAAAATCACTATTTGTTAAAGTACTGTTTTCGTTCTTTATTTGAACAAATATGTACCTTGTTTGTATGAGTAAAGATCAGATGACTCTTTGCAGGCAGTGTGCCTGTTGAGAACCAGAAATTTCTTGCAACTTTCTGTGTATAAGTCTGTGTTTGATTGAGTCTGCATCTGTTGTTTACACATCTTATCTCAGGAGCTGTACTGTACTCGAATTGCACTCATTCCCTTGGGGAGATGTTTGTCTTACTCCCTCCAGGAACGAGTGCCAGCACTTGTAGATTTTGTACAGTACAGCTCGGGAATGTTACCGAAGGCTAAATAATCCTGATTGTTAATATTTCTTTAACCATTTTGAAATTGCGCCCCGGGTGGTGTGCTTTCGGGAGAATTAAGAAAAACTCACTGCTGGTTTGGCATCCAATTGTCCTCGTATGTGGAAATACTTGTGTTCCGGTGCTGGTTGTAGCGGAGCTACTGTATTTATAACCATTTCATGCTCAGTGACTGTTGGTGTGGTGTTACGTCGGAAGTTCATGAATGTTTCTGTTGATGGCATATCAAGGAACACAGGTTCTGTTGTATCCTTCAGGGTCTGTACCGTAGAATGGATACGGGACTTCTTAGTTTTAGATATTTTGGAAAGTCTTAATTTACATGTAACTGCTGAGATTGCTTTTCTTTGTACTAAGATTTGGGAGTTCAGTTTTTTCAGTTCATCTAATCTCCATTTTTTACGTAATTTGTGTAACTTCTAAGTGAGGTGATCCCCGAACGGGTTGCTTCAGGTGTGGTATGGTGGGCAAGTTTGTGTGTCTTACTGTTTCACGGTCGTCATCCTTCATACTGTTTTCCTCGGTTTCGGCCGGGATCTCGCTGGGATTATTGGCCACCCAGAAATTCTTTGGCTATCCTCTGTCACTGTTGCATTTCCTATAGAATTTCTGCTTGTTCACTTCTTACAATGCGGGTGTGTTTTCTCCAGATGGTCTCTTGCGTATTCCAATCTTGAGAATCCTTGACTGCTGTTATTACACGTCCATAGATTACTAGTTCCGTGGACACTCCACCAGTGTTTATTTCTACTTCCAGAACTTTTATAACTGAACTGGGTGGGTACGCGTAAGCGTGCATCCCTCTCCAGCTTATCGCCAGAGCGTCTGCATTGACGGCATTTGGATCTGGAATCGGCGAGACATAAGTCATGATTTGAGCATTTTCTTTTGTGACGAACAAGTCCACGTTGGGTTTGCCCCAATGCTCGAAGATCCTGTGAAGAACTGGAGGGTTGAGAGACCATTCTGTTGGCAGAATCATCTGTCTCCGAGACAAAGCATCCACCAGAATGTTTAATCGCCCAGGAATGTGAGCTGCTTTCAAAACAACCGAGTAATACCTCGCCAAGGTTCGACGAAACGCATGAGCCTTCCACCCACTATAGACACATTGATGCCTAATGCGGGTGTCTGGCTCACGATCCGCTTCCCCACCTCTCTTGACGAGAGAGAACCATTTTGGTCTTGGCTTGACCGGTCTAACTGGCACCGCTGTTCCTGTCGCACAGGTGCGGTCCAGGCAGATACGAAGGGAGCCCTCGTACCCTCAGGTACGATCCACTCCCTTCTTTCCGCCCCTTGAGGACTTACCCTTCCCCTTGCCCTTCCTGCCTCTCGGGCAGTAAGTGGCAACATTGGGGTGGGTAGGAGCCTCCACAACCTTCTTGGCCTTCTTCGCCAGAGGCGGCTGAGAAGACCCAGTAGAAGCAGAAGCAGCGCTATAGGCTAGGCTTTCGCCTTTAGCGGCTTGGCCACAGCCCCTAGTGCGTGCGCCTGTCGAACTAGTTCCAGCTGCAGATTCACGGCTAACCGATTCTGCGCGATGTTGGCAGTGTCTTCAAAGATGGCCCACACTTGGCCACCAAAGATGCTAGGGCCAGTAAGGGGCGTCCCAAGAAGACGCTCCCTACTGGCGGTAGCCGGACATATATGGTCAAGGACCATCTGCCTCCTAGACTTTGTCACTCGCGCCTGCACCCTTGCCAATGCGTCAATGGACAGCACCAGACCGTCATTCATGCACGATAGCACCACAGGGTGGCCTGCCCCCGCTTCAGCCCACACAGACTGAAGAAGGCGATAAGAGTGATTGACAGCACTCATTGCTGCCCTCACCCCCTCATCGCATAGGGACAGGACTACATCATGGTGATGGTGCACCTGGGACTTGTCCACCAGCGCCGGGGCAGGGCCACCCGCTCCAGCACCCTGGACTCCCAGCACCCAGCGATCATCAGTGACCGCTGGTACAACACCATATTTGTCGTATTCCCCCCGTGCAATACGACACCTCGCCTGCACCTCCCTGGAGGCCCCAGGGAGCTGGCCCTTGGTCAGGAGCTGCTTGCTATAAATAGCATCCAACAACTCCATAAATCTTGGATCCAGTCCAATAGACTGGATCCGGGCTGCGGGAAAGATCCCCCGTCCTAATCGATGCAACCGATGGACGGGGTGCATCCTCCTCGGCTGTGGTCGAAACCACAGACGGGTCCAACCTGACTCCCGTGACGTGCTCACGCCCCTATCAGCAATGGTCTCCCGGCTATGATCCATTGCTGATACACCAGGAACTCTGGTACCGTACGGTTCCGCCGCCACACCATGGAAAACACCAGTCCATAGAGTAGGCCCGCACGGAAATCCGTGCAGACCTGTAGCGGTTGAGGAACTGTGGCCAAGCACAGGCACCAACGCCATCCCATGCCTGACCAGGCGAGATAGGTGTATACCACGCCTGGCCAGCCACACCCATCACCGTGTCGGTTGGCGGCAAACCAACCAGCACGGGACCGGTGCCATCCAGGATGGAATCGACCTCCATGCTCTCCACCCGCGGCATCTCAGGCCGCAGCAATCTCCTCCTCGCCCACTCCTCGTCTTCAGACTCCAAAGTCATCACCAGACGAGGAAGCACTGGAGCCGTCCCGGCGGATGGCTCCCATGCCTGATGGACCGGCCACCGCTACTGGACCACACGGAGGTGGCCGCAGAGACAGAACCCATCAGGCCGGAGCCCGATGGGACTGCCAGGGAGCCGTACGACAGGGTCCGTACCAAGATGGGAAGAGACTGCCCTACAACTTTCGGTAGCAGGGACAACACCAGCGTAGGAAGGACGCTATGCAAGAAGCATAGCAGGTCCAAACCACGCCAGAGGTGTCATCTCCACAACCTCTGGTTGCAGACGTGGAGCACCCCTAGGGGCTGAAACGGACGCTCCACGATTTACTTTCTGACCGCCTGACCCCTGTGTCAAACCCTGCCAAGTCCTTCTGGGAAAAGAACTCGACCATCATATCGGACGACCACACTGCACAAATGTCACACCTATTATCAAGATTACACTTTGTACATCTAAAGCAGACATGGTCCTTGAACAGGACCTCACAAACTTATGGCACTCGTCACATGATGCCGGGGCTGGCTTGGCCTATAAATAAGCACAAACCTACAATAAACAAGCGGAATGAAACAGGAATGGAAGGCAGACAAATAATTTTCAAATAATTTGACCATAAATTAATGTTAACCCTCCAGCACCCCACCCCGCAACGCTACAGCAAAGATCGCATTGATTATGATGACAAGAACGAAGCAGGCAAGATACACCCATATACTGATCCTGAAGGATGTATAAACGGGACCAGGAACCATATCGTATAGCATTCGGGGTATATTTACTAATCAATATAAATTATACCCCTAACGAAGGCCAAAACGATATAACAAGAAACAACAAAATGTAAACAAACTGCTGTAGCACACGGTAAAACCGCAGACCACACATCTTAATCAAGAATTATGAAACCATCGATCATTGCAAACAGATCGTGATAACACACAAAACTTGAAGTTTTTCTGGTACCAATACAGTACGCAGCACCCAAAATCAGATGCGTGAATTAATGAAACATTTTCTTCACATAAAAATCTGAGACAACTCGGGTGTGACGTCACCCGCTCGGATCATACTGAGAACGACGTCAGCCGATTTTCGTGTTAAAACACTGTATAGCCAACACCTTACAATGTATTTCATATCTGCCGATCGCCTGTTGGGGTTAAAGGAAGGCGACCAATCTGGCATATTTCGTTGTTAACACACATTCCAGATTCGGGGTCAGAAATTGGAACATGCGACACAGACGAAATTTTGAAGACCTAAGTCTTTTAATTATGGAAAAACATGGAAATATACAACCTGGATATCATCGACTCCTTCCATGGTAGTCCAAATAATCCTTAGAGAGCGAACACAAAGCTATCACAATCAGAGAAAAAATTACTTAGAAATCTTTAAGAAAAGCTAAGAAACTTCCAACTGCAAAAAGCATGTAGCTCTTCTTGCTATGCAAACAAGAATGAGCTTCATGGCAAACGGGTACTCAGTTGTTGGGAGCTGGGTACCCGGTTCCAGGAGCCAGTAACGCTTACTAAGTCTCGCGTCCTAGGGCCAGCTATCCAAGATAGCTTGTATCAGAAGTAACAGAATGCTAAGTATTGATCGAAGGAGAAATGGGCATTCTCAACAGAGACTTGGGCATGTTTTTCAGACGGTTACGATTAACTCTACACTTTACCCCCAACCGCTACCCACCCCACCATTCTGGGCAACACTCCACAGTTTAAAAATCCACATCAAAGAAATAAAATCCTACGTCAAGGACACCACTGATTTCATCAGATTAGTGGAAAACTATGGTAAAAACACCAAAGAAACACTTCTTGTCACCATGGATGTCATGTCCTTATACACAAACATTCCCAACCAAGAGGGTTTACAAACGACAGGAATATTTCTGCGACACCACGGCCTCCCAGGTACTCAATAAGAGGAATACTAAATTTATTAAAATTAGTTTTAGAATTCAAGAATTTTGAATTTTATGGTAAACATTACCTCCAGGTAGGTGGTACAGCAATGGGAAGTAAAGCTGCATGCACCTATGCATGCATCTCCATGAGTGAGTTAGAAACAAAACTATTAAAAAATGCACCACACCAGCCATCACTATTCCTTAGATACATAGATGACATCTTTATGATCTGGGCGCATGGAGAAGATGTACTGAACGAGTTCATCAAATACATGAATCAATCACACACCACCATCAAATTCACTGCTGAATTTTCATACAAGAATGTGAATTTTTTAGACAACACAGTGATAAAGGGCGATAACAATGACAGTATCTTCTTGTACACCAAGCCAACTTACACCCATGGATACCTCCATTACACTTCAGTGGATCCTATCTCATGCAAGAATGCAGGACCATGCAAACAATGTCTGCGCCTACGCAGAATCTGTTCTACAAACAGAGATTACCTTAAACACAGCACAGATCTCATCACACACTATGAATCAAGAGGCTAGCCAACAGCATTACTACGACAAGCACAAGAAAAAGCATTCAACCAAGACAGGAATTCCCTCATCCACCAGACCATGCCCACAACAAAACAAGGTTCACATAGACAGATCCTCATCACAGAATTCAACAAAAGCAGTGAATTCGTACAAAAACAAATACTCAAACAGTGGCATATCCTAGGAGGCAGTCAACGCTGCAGGACAGCCGTCACAGAGAAACAAATATTTGGACTCAGGGGAACCAAACGATCAAAGATGACATCATCAGAGCTCGATTAGACAACCCCAAAAAAACAAAACCAAAACATGAGAACATTTTTCTCCCCTGCCCAAAAGGAAAATGTGATTTCTGCACAGTAATGGACCAAAGTAGATGGTTCAAAAGCCACCACACAGGATTAACAGAGCGAAAATCGTCGGCAATTGTCAAACAAGAAACATTATATACATGTACATGATCACCTGAAAACGCTGCAAAAAACAGTATGTGGGAGAAACGAAGAGCGTTTAAGATCAGAATCCAAGAACATGTATGCTCCATGACCAACTTCTACAAACACACAAAATGACACACCAGTCTCAAGGCACTTTACATGAGAAGGCCATTCCAGGAGCGAGGTACAGTTCAGAATCATACAAGTTCTCTCATCTGACCCAGATGGAGAATTCACCTCAACATGGAGGCAAGCTAAAGAAAGCCATTGGCTACATCAACTCCACTCCATGGCACCTTTTGGCATCAACCAGGCGGGGTAAGATTGACCTTAAAAAAGTCTCCCACAACTTTTTCTATGTATTTATTAAAGAACTATTTGTAGGAACATGAAATACATGTTGAAGTACAGTTGGGCGGTATAGCAGTATCATAATGAAAACAGGAAGGGTAATCTCAGCAATATGGATAATGAGTCCTATTTTAACCCTTTCACTGACATATCCTTGAAAAAGTATTCACAGCAAATTCTTTTGAATATTTTGACGTTAATATGACTTGAAGCCGTTGCTGCAACAGCTTCCAATCATATTAATTTCAAAATATTCACCAGCTTTCCTGTATTATTGTCTTGAAATTGAGATATGGGGAATTCAGCAATGGTAGGCTTAAAACTTTAACACATGCAACATACGCTATAGCTTTGACAGAAATGTCAGTTTGGCAACGACAAGGCACTGAATTTTTTATCGTCGTTCTATTTTGTGCATTAATTATATTTTCTGCAGTAAATGGTTTACAATGATGCAGATTTTTCTGCTGAAAATATTTCCAGGTGAATATGGCTTCCATGATATTTAACACCTCTTGTGTCAACTTAACCCTTTAAAAGTCACCGATCTGGAGGAATGTCCATTTGGAGGACAGGAATTGAGCCAGTCATTTCAATGATAAATTATCAAAAATACTCTTCTTTTGCCCTGCAAATGGACACTAAAATGCTAAAATTTGGACTTTTTTTACCATTGACCGTTTAATGGATAAGCCCACAAAAACAGCATGTGCAGTGGTCAAAAGTACTATCTATTTGCATGACGACAGAAAGTGATTTTTGCAAATAATCCTGTGGTAAATTTTGAAAGTGTCTTCTCTTCTCCTGTAAATGGACATTCAATGAGCAAAAATTTAAACTTTCTTAAAAATTGTTATCTTTAAAGGCCGAGTTGATAACGTAGCATTTTGAGCGCTTTGAGATGCTGTTGACACAAAAAAGGTTAAACCCTTGAAAAACCAGTCTATTTTTATATCTCAATTTCAATCTCAATATTTGCCAATGTTTGCCTAGGCCTGCACAATTATGCAATTTTTATATTTGCGATCATTGTAGATAATCTCGATTATTCAATTAATCATACAGTACATGTACTGGTGGTTTGCGTTGGGGAGGGATACACCCTTTAAAACATGACACTGAATATGTTTTGCATCAAGGCACACAATATTTGAACACATCCAACACAATTAACCTTTCCACTTTAGCTATGCCCAGCCCCTCTCTAGCTAAGCTCCACCCACACCTCGCTCGTGTTGGGATTGATCTATCTCGGAACTCCCAGACTATCAATTTCCAGAAAACTATACAGGTAAGCTGTTGAATATTTTGCAACTAATTTGACTGGGCGTTGTTGCTGCCTATGGCAGCAACAGCATCCAGTAAAATTAATTTCAAAATATTCAACAGCACATTTATTAAATACAGTATTAGAGACAAACAGTTTGTATGTGTCGGACTATTAAGAGCTAAAGACGGGCCATATAGAATCATTTATGATGTAATAATTATGACGTCATTCTACACACCACTTAGCTGAGTATGATATCTGATTTATAGATGGACACTCTGAAAAGGTAAATTTGTTGAAGTAAACACACATTTTGCTATTCTATATATATGGGAATGTCATCCATAGCATTAGAACATTTGAAACACATTGAATATAATAGAATATAGGCACAATTACATGTACTGCGGCATTTAATTTCCTATTTAATACATACAAATGTATGGAACATTATATAGATCAATTGACCTTTCCAGAGTATCCGTCTATCAATCTGACGTCATACTATATGACGTCAAATGACACCATAATCAACTAAGCGGTGTGTAGGATGACGTCATAATCATTATGTCATAAATGATTCTATATGGCCCGTCTACAACTCTTAATAGTCTGATACGTTGTACAAATTGTATGTCTCTACTATGACATGCTGTTGAATATTTTGAAACTAATTTGACTGGACATAGGCAGCAATAGCACCCAGTCAAATTAGCTCCAAAATAATCAACAGCTTACCTGAGTGTATAGTTTTCTGGAAATTGAGTCATGAATTTCAGAGATCGATCAATCATAACACGAGCGAGGTGTGGGTGGAGCTTAGCTAGAGTCTAAACTCTAGAGATGGGCAGGGCATAGCTAAAAATAAAGGCCCATTGCCGATCACTCACTTCAAATATAAACAATAACAATAATTCTCATAGATTTAATAAATCATGCATGTGTTGAATTTTGGAATAATAACTGTCCGTAAGCGGTTCCATTTCCCTGGGTCTGAGACGACTGTACTACTGGGACCAGTGTGTCCATCAATAACAGTCCACCCAAAAGCTGATATAGAAATGTGTAGAGCAAATGAACATAATTTCACATAGATCTATCCAGATAAGACTAAACAACCTTACTTATGTATTATCGCCTGTTATAACAGAAGACTTTTCCACTTTATCCATCCATCATATGACGTCATAATCAACTATGTGATGTGTACATGTACAATGACATCGTAATGAATGATGTCATTATGACGTTATGAATGATGTAGATAAGTACGTCAAGAACGCATATTTGAAGATGGACTATACGTTGTTGTATGAATTGTATGTCTTTTCTATTTAATAAATATTCTGTTGAATATTTTGAAACTAATTTGACTGGGCGCTGTTTCTTCCACAGGCAGCAGCAAATTAAATTAGTTACACAATATTCAATAGCTTACATGTCCCTGTATAGTTTTCAGGAAACTGATAGTTAGAGCATACAGCGCTCGATTAATTCCAACATGGCGAAGTGTGGGTGGAGCTTAGCTAGAGGTAGGCACGGCATAACTAAAACTGTAAAGGTCCATTGGTCAAGCATCATTTTAGTGATTTCTATTTGCCACTTTTCATCTAGTTTATCAATTTCTAATTTTTAACGCATTATTTCTTCTATATTCTGCGAACTATTCATATTTTCATTTAATTTAGCATTTTAATTTTTTCAAAACCAGCTGATTTTCTTGCGACTTAATTAAATATTGATTCATTTCTGCCTCTTCAAGGAGATTTATATTCTATACGCAGCCGTTTCCATGTTCTGTTTATACTGGACTCACTGGAGGTCGTTAGTATTTTCATTTAGGATATCATCATCATCTTTGTTTTCAGCTTTAACCCTCAAATTTATTCAAGAAAATTTCATTCTTCCCATAGAAAATTTCCATTTGCTGACCAAGAGATTTTTTTTTTAATTTACCACTGGAATGACTGGCTCGGTTAACCGAGCCAGTCATTCCAGTGATAAATTTTCAAAAATAGTCTTCTCCTGGTCTGCAAATGGACATTTCTCAAGATCACTGCAGCAGCCGGTTTTGGCTGATATGAGTGCTAACGGGTTAATCTTAGAAATTGGTAATTTACTAATGGCTGACAATGTAGCTCCATTGTCATAGCCAGCATCCATTGGACACAACACTCCTTATATTAAGAGTCCAAGATCAGTAATGGCAGTCCTAGTGTGCCAGAAATGCTGGAATAACCTATTATCGGGATATCTGGGACATGAGCACTGAGATAAAAGCAGACAGCCGAGCAGACTGGTGTATAATTTGGAAACAATTTTGGTGAATGATTTTTCACCATAATTTCCGAAATGTACAGCATTTTTAATATTGACAGTAGAATGGTAAGTGTTAAAATGGAGTCTTTAAATGTTTATAAAACACACTACAATGTAAAAGCATTTTTAATATTATGTGCCGTTTATCTAAAAATCAACCAGCATTATTTCATTTACATTTAGTAAGCTCAACATTCAAGTATTTTCAGTTTTAACACTTGTCAATGATAAGTTATGAGGGAAAAAACCGCTGCAAAATATCTCTCTTCACATGAAGCATTATTTTACAGTAACAAGACGACATGTCAAACTATAGAAAATGTTCACAAATTATTGCCAATTTCACTCGGCCATTTAGCGGCCTAGATATATTTGTTATGTCTAGGTTTGTTGTAATAAATTTATTGGAGCTGGTGTCTTTGTATTTTTTGTGGGTTCTGTGTGTATTTTTAAGGGCATAGGATGCAGGATTTCAACTCCGGTAAATCCCTGCCTGTAAAGATGCTATCATCATCATAAACAAAGTCAACCAAAAATATAAATGTTTATTGTCGTGTATAGATCTATAATTATAGACATCCATGTATTAATCTATTATTGAACTTGACTATGTTCCAGAGCTCGAGATAAGCAGGGTTTTTGCGTTTTCACCCAATAAAAATGGCCAATCACCCAATTAATTTTTAACATCATGAGTACCGAAATAGCCAACCACCCAATTAATCTCAGTTTTATTGCTAATAATGTATAACTTAATTAAAAAGAGTGAATCACCAAATTATTGAAAAGCTTATCTAGAGCACTGCTATGTTCTGTGATTTTCTGTTATGTAAATGTCTTGTCCTTATTTACTACACATATTACAAACTAGAAAATCCGTATTTATGAAATATTAAAAAAACCAAGTGATTAACCTGTTACACACAAAATTGGCACCTGCAGTGGTCTTGTGATATGTTGGCTCGTGGACTGAGAGAGGTCCTCTTCTGGAGGTTTTCCATTCGAATGACTGGCTTAATAACCGAGCCAGTCATTCCAACTTGGTGAACTCTCCAGGGGTGGTCTTCTATTGGTCTGCAAATTGACATTTTCTTTGAGAAAATAACAAAATATTTTTTGTGGATTTGAGGGTCAAAGTGGTAATAGGGAAGTACTAAATGTAATGTCAGCATTATAAATTGTTTATGTACGTTCTGTCTTAGGAAATATGGCTGCAACGATACACTAAACAAAGATGTGATTCGCATGGCGATATTTGTTTCATGATACGATACGTAATGCGATACATACAAATGTCACTATATACACATACATGAATGATGTATGCGTTTTAAATACATAAATAAATCCATTTTTATGTTATATACATGTATTTCCTCAGTTAGCATCTGAAGACTAGTACATATAGTATTATGCCAGCACATAGTAATGGGTTAGTTGGAATTGGTACTCGCAGTAATAGAATATTTACATGTAAAATCATGCATCGAAACTCTTTTACTAAATTTTAAACACAAATCAAACTATAAAATTCTTTTTACCTCTACCAAAGTTCTTGCAATAAAGCAATAGTTTGAGGTGATAAATCTAGCTGAACGTTTTTGCACATTTTCTAGTTTGTTCTGAAGAGTTATCCCTGATAGCAAGCAAACGTTGGCCCAATGTAATGTTTACCACTATGTTGGGCCAACATAGTTTTGCTCATCAGTCCAACATTGGCAATACGTTATTGGGCCAATGGGCACAAATCTACAAATATATTTAAAATAGCACACCAGAGAGCATAATTTAACAATTTAAAATTTAAAAGCAGATATATTGTTGATTTTGTTTGATTTACTGTGAAATTTCCAAAGCTGGCCCAGTTGGAAAACAAGTGATACAACAAATGTTGGGCCAATGTTGTAATGCCAGCTGCAATCTGCCAACCTGTTGCCAATGGTGGCCCAACGTCTACATGTTATCTGGGATTTGATAACGGTCCCAAACTGCACTTGTATATACCAGAACTGGTCTAATTAGTCCCATGTATGCTTGAAGTCTGATTTCTTGGGAACAGAATGATAAATTTCTCCGCAATAGTCTGAAGATCCTCCAAGCGAACCTCTAGATGGGATTAAACTGGCATGGTAGACCTGAAAGTAGTATAAATGTGGTAGACCTGACATGTGATAGGTGAAGAACTACATGGCCATGGGGCTGGCGTGATCGTGACACACAACCATCATGTTAATTCTAAAATGACTGGGTAGCTTATTGCACTCGCCCACTACCCAGCAGGCAAATGACGTTGAATCCATGTTGAAATCACGTCATGACGTGATTTCAACATGGATTCAACATTGAAACAATGTCATGTGCTTGCTCTGCTGGGAGGATCTCAGTCCATAATGACCGCGAGCTAAAATGACCGTGGTAGGGACGAAAATGACCGCTATAGTATTCCTATGGTATTCCTAATAAGCCTGACAATAACTACTATCCGCTACCAATATTCTATATGCGTATATAAGTTACAACATATATTATATATATTATATGTTTCCTACTACGAGTTCCTATCTAATTTAACTTATATAGAACTCGTAGACTGTGCCTAAAGAAGGGAACGAAAATTCCGGAAGTAGCAATTTAAAAAGTGAACACTGTACGTCTGCTAGATAATGCTAGAGTGCTCAAAGATATTTAGAAGAAGTTTAGTGCTACAAAAAGCAGTAATAAACGGAGATTCTATGACCACCTTACATCTAAAACATAAATAAAATAGTATAAATAACATATTATATTTATATACACTATATAGAAGTCAAAATATAAATTCGCAGTGGCGGTCATTGTTGCCATAATAGCGGTCATTCTTGTCCCGGGCACGGTCATTTTAGCTGGCGGTCATTTTCGTCATACACCGCTGGGAGTGGGTAGGCAACAAGTAATTTCATTAAAAATCATATTAGATGGTGGGATTATTCCAGAGCGATTTTGTCACGAAGGGATTATGCCCAGTGGGAGTTTGCTGCTACGTAGCGCTGAACATTGTTCGCTCTATTGTACGGGTCCGTCGCTGATGTAGGGCCGAAATGATCCGATTATCATTATCATTACTGGGAAATTACCTGGTGGATAACGAGGTTTAATTGGTGGATATTCTACTTCATCTTCATCATCTAATTGTGTCAACTGTTGCGTTGAATATCTTATCACATTCCCAGGTACAACTGCATAAAATGGTGAACATGCTTGCAAGTAAGAATGACGATTCTGTATACGATTCCTTAGTAAATGAAAGATAACTTTTTTCATAGGCGCCGACATTTTTCTTGTCTTCTTCTTTTGTGTATTAGTTCCCGTCCCTCAGGTTGCAGATGATACAAAGATGTACGGCAACCCAGCTACCAGTCAGATTCAGGAAAACATAAATAAAGTATGTAAATGGTCGCAGACATGGCAACTATCTTTCAACACAGACAAAACGCATGTCATGCACTTCGGCAGAAATAACCCTCAAACCAAATACTATATGACAGATACACCTGATCCACATCCTGTATCAACATCAGATGTAGAAAAAGATTTGGGGGTTCATGTCGACAGAAACCTCTCTTTTGACATACATATAGGGAACATTGTATCCAAGGCAAACAGTGCAATATGACTAATCAAGAGAACATTTACCAACATTGATCAATCTACTTTCACGCTACTATACAAATCACTTGTGCGACCCATTCTTGAATACTGCAACTCAGCATGGTCTCCAAGACTGAAAAGGCAATCGCAGCTATTAGAAAGAGTACAACGCAGAGCAACAAAACTTGTCCCACAAATCAGAGAGTATAGCTACACAGAAAGACTTGAAGCCCTACATCTAATGTCACTGAAATATAGACGGTTTCGTGGAGATTTGATTGAAACATTCAAACTCATCAAAGATCTATATAATATTGATAAGAACTACTTTTTCGAACTGTCCAATGTTACACGGACCAGAGGTCATAGGCTCAAGCTCAACATAAAACGTAGCAGCAAAGATATTCGGAAGCACTCCTTCGCAAATAGAGTGGCACCACATTGGAATTCACTGCCAACAACAATAGTCGAAGCAACCACAGTCGAAATATTCAAGGGCAAACTAGACATCTTTTTCAAAGAAAGAATATTTGAATTCGACTGAACACAATTAATTGTGGTGTGGCTTTGGACGTTGCTGTTACACATATGCTTATACAACATATGTGAGCCGTCAATTCCCAAAGTCATAATACAATTATTACATCACAGTGGACTAATCTTGAAACAGCCTGTGCATCTACATGAACATGCACACATGAAGATAGCTACACATGTTGTATCCAGACCAGGGTTGCCTGCCCTACCAGTTTAGCACTGAGGCAATAACAAGCCAATGGCTTATGCCTTGTAAATTGATGATGATGATGATGAGGTTGTGGGCCCACTCAGACGACCCTCTTTCCGTAAGGTTACATACGGTTGATTTCTGTACAGATCCTGTAAGGACCCCTTCACCAGACTCCAGTTCCTCATCCTCTGTGCCTTTTCTCTGCTCAATTGTGGGTATACCTTCCTAGAGTTTCCTCTTCCACTACACCATGTTGTCTTATCACTCCACATCTTGATGAAATCATCATCATCATCATTATCATCATCATCACCATCATCATCATCATCATCATCATCATCATCCCCATCATCATCATAATCTCAGGACATAAGCTGAATGGCTTTTTATTGTCCCGACAATATTTTTGTTTTACAATCTCTTTCAAATGCTGGAAGAGAGATTGAGACATGGTAGTGTTTGAATAGTTTTATGTTTATCTTCATCTACAAACTTTACAATATTTACAAGTTAGATCGACGCGGTTTCAACACCCAGGCTGAATCCTAATTTACATCTTACATGTAGCTGCAATCATGACAATGGACAATATGTGGAGACAATATTCATGTATATTAATAGCTTGGTAGTGTGGATACCACACCAAGAACAAAACCTGTGGTTGTGTCTATAACTATAGTTTTTCATTTAATACAATTTTACTTAACATTATAGTATTATGTTCATCTATCCATGTATGGTGTTCGCACACACGCTTACAGCTGCCACACCTAATCACATGACCAACAGCAAACCAAAACATTAACACAAATTATAGCTAGTGCTATTTGATGAATATATTCCTTAAATGAAATTATCTTCTGGCACCTGCAGTTGTCTTGTCTTCTTCTTCTTTTCGATCGGTGGTATCACACTTGGAGAGCCGTTCTCAAGATGAAATCTGTGGTTTTCTGCAGTTCTTCCACAGGCCCATACAGCTTTTCAAGAAAAGAGGTTGACAAAGGCCAGATCTCTTCTCTCAGCAGCTGATACGTACTGCAACAGTGAAGTATGTGCTCTGTGGTCTGTTCTGCTTCTCCACAAGGACAAGCGGGTGATGTCTTAAGGTGGAACCGCCTGTACATGTGTTGGTTTAGTCTGTTATGTCCAGTTCTTTCCTCTATGATCTTGGAGTTCAGGACAGACAAGGAGGAAGTGCATCAATGTTTCATCCTCGGTCTTACAAAGAGGACAGTCAGTCGCACCCTTCTACTCCTGGTTGTGCCACCTAGCACATGATATCTTTGCACTAGTAGTTTTGCTTCAACAGTAGATTTATATACAGAGATCTTGTAACAGAGGGAAAGTTGAACATCTTGAGGATTTGCTTAACTTTTATTACCCAGCTATGTGATTCTGGAGATTTAACTAACAATTTTCTCTCAATTATATCACTTTATATAGAGTATTCTCTGCGCATCTTGTTCACAAGAAAGTTTAATGTCCATTTGTGTAGCTGGACTTCAATAGGTATAGCTCCAAGTAACAAGTAAGCTGCCTCATTTATGCACATGGTTTGCAGGTGCTGTATTCACTTGCGGTGCAATCTGGAGAATTCTTCAAGCTTTGCTTCTGTCAGATTAAGGATCAAACCCTCTATCTCATGTATGAGGACTGGGGGTAATGTAAACATATCAGATGTGCTTGGATGTAACCGAGTTCAGCCCATTCAGCCTATGGAGTCCAGCACCCATTAATGAGTAGGCAGCTGGTCCTGCCACAGTTTTCCTGTTCTCAATTGTCTGTGGTACATGCCGACACAACGATGCTGCTGGTTAGCTAGAATTGGTGATGCAGGAGGAAGAGTGCGTGCTACCGGGGGATAGAGAGACCAGCCTCTAGGTGGAACAATGACATTCCAGTGGGGTCGGGTGAGCAATTAAACATGACCGTTTCATCTCAGCAATTCATTCGTTCCATATGCCTTTGCATGATTCAATTAATTTGATACAACCTTAAATAAGGGTATAGAGCACAGCGTCCCGTGAGCTGACAGGATTAAATAAAAAGTTGAAGAGGCCTCTCAGCACCGATTGCGATGATCCAGGCCTTAACTTGTTCATTTATACATGTATGATGGAAGTAAAACTGTTTCAGCGAGGGACAGCATTGGTATATTAGTTAGAAACTAAGTATGTATAAAAACAGTCAGCAGTGTATTTCCTGCTATGAGGACTATGTGCCTCGCACAGACCTCCATCTCAGGAACAACATCAACGCCAGAGTTGGAGGAGGATAATCAGCCTACTGATCGTCCTAAACCAGCAATGAAAAAGATGGGATGAATTCTATGTGAGTCTTAATTATAGGGATACATACTGTTTTACATGTTTCAGACAAGACTAGGGGATTTCGACATGAGTCGCCTAGGCCAAATATCTACTTTGTAAGTTAGTAGGTGCCACTTTATTTCGATGGGCCTTCTTGTGGAGCTTGACTATACAGTTAAGTTTTAGGTCCCGACACAGAGGTATTTATGCCGCAAATGGCTTATTCCTACTTAACTTTAACACAGTTTGTTATCCTGGCATATGTGCTTGAGCCCCCATCTCACGTCTAACTCATTGAACAACTATGGCAGGCCGACTGCACATACAAGATTGCCAGGGCGACTGGTACTGAAGCTGATGAGCGACTCCTAACCAAGTGTCTGACACAATCACATCTAAGACAGGGCAAGCATACAAGACATGACAGAAGCATTAATTAAGCACCATATCTATGTGTGGCGAGGCTGAAGAAATAAATAGCTAGACTACTGTGACCTTCCTGAAAGGTTGGATGCCTATTAGCTCTCCCATGCACCCAAGAGTTAGTCACCTATTGCGTCTTTTACTGTCACCTAAAGTGCCGAGAACGAGCCATTTAGACTCACTCCCTGGGAGCTAACACTTAGCTGCATTAGGGTTATGTTTAAATGCCCAAAGGTTCACTAGTTAATGTTTTCGCAGTGAAATCCTACTTTGGCTTAAAGACTATCCTACAAGGTACCAGGGAAGGTACTGGGAAAATGAATGAGACGTCACCATCTCGATTCTAGATGTCGAGAAACCTCAGCCGATTTCAAGGGTCAAATCTACCCAAACCGCTGGAGGAGTTACCAAGACAATTATTCTCCAGATGGCTGGAGAGATGTAGGCAGAGACAACTGTTCAAAAGAATTTGAAGGCCACTAAAGACTGTTGGCCAAGTATAGAAATTCTGTCCACTTACGTAATGGTTGTGGCGATGTAAAGGAGACTACATTTAACAATCAACTTTCGGTAGAGCAGCTGTCCCTAACTACTAATACATCCTATACAAAATATCTGTTCCGCGAGTCTATTGATAAAGGTGCGAGAAATGCCCCTAGTAAAAAAGTGTTGCCATTAAGAAGTGTTAATGCATGCGTTATTGAAGGTGTGGTGGGGTGGGTAGGTGGGGGTGGGGGGGGGGGGGGGGTGGTGGCTGATAACGCACTAGCACTTATTAGGCATTGGTGCCATTGGGGTTCTTTAATGGTACTAGCATATATTAGTCACCAGTGTGGAGCAGCTCAGGAGACGAATTTGAGAAGAACTTATAAGTACTGAAAACGTCCTTTCACAGTTAGTCACCCGTCATTTCAGGGAGTGTGGCATGGCAGCCGGTTGGAGTCGACTGGAAGACTTCTACTTTTAGTTTATAGGCCCTTATACAAGGGTCTCGCAAAAAGTGCGTCGGTGCCATTTGACAGGTTGGCCTCCGATCACGCCATCAGATAATGTTGGACGTACTATGAGCCACGTTCTAGCATATATGTAGATGTAGATGGAGATAGCTTTGTGGTATGTGTACCGCATCAGACTACCTACCCATCCCAACTGAGGAACTGTAGTCGAGCGAGTCCTTATATACTATCCTGTGGTCAATGATGGCCCATTTAGGCCAAATTCAGCTAATGTGAGAGCTACCATGCTTAAGCAGATATCAGGCAGGAAGCACGTGACTATGACGTCACGATGTCTTCTCCATACATGAGCATGCGCTATGTGTGTCTAATAGTAGGCCCCCTACCGTGTGTGTAAATTATGACAGGATTTATATTTAACAATATCTTCTCCAATACTTAACCGATTTTAATTCTGTGAAAAGATTCGTGATTCTCCACGAATCCTGGTCATGATCGTCCCAAGGAGCAACGGAATCGGCCTCATATTAGCAATTTGAGAATACGGGCAAATATATATATATATATATATATATATATACATTACAAAGGAGCCATTCCCCATACTGCCTCAGCAGCACAAGCCTGGCAAGCTATATGAGGCGCATGCATAGTGCATGCTTTTACACACTTAGTCGCTTTACACTCATAGACTGCTCCAGGGCTATGCGTGCTGGTCTATTGAACCATACTTGGAGGGTGAGTTTGGAGCAACTCAAACTAGGCTAGTTTTGGCCGGACACCGAGCGATCCGAGCTACACATCACTTGACCTTTTACTATTAGACACATGTTCTAGTTCTACTACACTGTCACTACAACTAGCATTCTGAACTTCTTGTGCTCCCTGTTTATGGTTCTCTACATATTTTCCTTGTTGCAGCAGTGTGTTTTCACATCAATGCGCGTCAACACAGGCTTTCTCAAGTAAAAGTTGCTGTATTTGGATGTCATGCTCTGGGGACAGTTTTAATTTGTAAACATGGTTATATTCATGGACCCGTTTACGCTACTGTTTCTCTTCTTGACTAGTTTCATGCTAAAGTAACGGAGTCGTCGTTGCAGAATATGAAATATGTGTTTCATGGGATTTTTCTGTATATCCAGGGTATATCTTTGGTGTATTCTTCCAGGTAGTACTCTCTGCTTGGCAGTATATTGATTTTCAGTATGTTGTTGCCCAGAACTCTGTGTACCTCCATTTCTCTACTTGGGTCTGTAGCTCTCAGTCATATGCTATTTGCTTTCACACTGATATGGTGAATACTGTTGGAGACCATAGTATTTATGGGAGTCATTACTGCTCGAGTTTTGACCCTTTTCAGGTTCAATCACCTGGATGTTGATTTCCTCCTGGGACATATTGATTTCTCATATACTGATTTTGTTCTGCATCATACATCCTATGGGGATCATCTCTGTGGGGCCATGAATACTGGCTGCGATCACGTCTTATACCATGTGCAATCTGCTCATGTTCCAGCCCAGATTTGTTATCAGGTTTATGGCTTCTAGGGTATTGGGTATGTTCCCAACTTTGCTTACATGTATTTTTGTAATGCCTCGGGCCATGTTGACTATGGTCATCATCTCTGAAGAAATACTGGATGTGGTCACTCCTTGTATCATGTGAGGTTCGCTCACATTCAGGCCCATAATCATCACAGCGTACGTGAAAATCATGACTACTGTAATGGCGCCTTACATTTTTCTGGTTTCTATTTCATGCGTACTGATTTCTCTTTGGCCTATACCGACTATGACGATCATACTGGTCACACTCTCGTAGTGAGTCATGAGGAATCTGTCTGCGTCTTCTATCACACATGATTTTCTCAGCTTCAGGCCCATACTGGTCATAATGCCTGCTGAGGAACCGACAATCTTCGTGTCATAGATCATCTACATATTGTTTTGCTTTCGAGCCATTATGCCTGAGATTATCTACACAGGCAGGTTTGTTATGCTCATATCTTATATATCCTGAAAACTGGTCATGTCCGGGGCCAAACTGAGTGTAATGATTGTAACTGCTGGAATATTGGCAGTATTTGTGCTTCTGACTTCTATCCTTTGTTTTGCCCTGGCTATCTTTGTCGCAGCATTTCCCACACATCGTGCAACCATCTGCTTCTGTACATAGAGTATTACAACGCAGATGTGATTTACAATTATTTGGACAGCAACGCTGTTGTAAAGTACAACATCTAGGCTGCTGGACTTGCTGGCATTCTGGATCTACACCATAATGGGATCTAGTCTCCTGGTTAGGTGGATTTGTCTGCAGGCGTTCTGTTAGACTTAACAACAGGGATGCTGTAATTTTGGAAACTACTTGAGAATATGAATGTGCAAGTGGGTCAAAATTTTGGATTTTGTGGTTTAAAGTTGGCATGCCTATTTGTGAGTTTGGCTGAGATAAGTTTACATCATTTTGTATGGATGATACATGCAGATTTCTCCGAGTCTGTGAGTTAGCATGCCCTTGTGTCTTTCGGGGTTGTAGATACATTGTTTTGTTCCCTATTGGTAGGGTCATCTGCTGTGTGTGTTGATGTTGTCATTAGCTGTACCTTTAGCATCTGATTTTCGTCCCTATGACCATTCGTTCTGGCTTATAACTTGCTAACGAGCAGAATTAAGTGCTCGATTTGATTTGCAGATTCAGCAGGTTCTTCATTTGTCATAAAATTGCGGGTTGACTTTTTCCTCTGAGGCTTCCCGTTTGCCTGGTGTGTACCAACATTTTCTTTTTCTGCCTCCTGGGCTGTTATCAGGTCTTTTGATATCCCTGCGGACTGTATACGTGATGAGACGGTGATACCGATACTCTGCTCCAACTGCAATCTAGGAGTTACTTGCACTTCTGACTGTCCCCCATGCTGTACTCCTAAAAAAGCAGCACATGTAACACTTGGCTTTGGATGTGATTCCTGGACCCTTCTCTCACTCTCTCCACCCAGTTTGTCGAGACTCTCAATACCTCGTCCCGGTTGTGTTTCTTGGGCTACACTCGCTTTTCCTGGTTTTCTCCAAACTGGATGTCTGATGGACCAGCACTGAAATAGCTTTGCTGCACTCCCGGCACAGCTTGTACTTCTGTTTTCGCCCACATACTACCACAGCATCATCCCGTGTATTCTTATCCTTATATAGACAACATGTATACTATGCCAGGAAATCTCACTTACAATCTCATTTTAATTTAGCACTTCGCAGCAGTAGTGTAAAAACCTAATTAAGACAATCTGTACACTCAATCCCGCCATCCAATACAGCCTGTTTACATATGGGACATGTCTCTGTATCATCGCCAAAGTTCGCTTGTCGCTGATCATGATACATTATGGGAGTGTCAGCCTCAGTACCATACTCATCATACATTGATACTTGCTGTATTTAATTTTGTGCTGTGCATTACTTCTTTGTTGGTGTCTGCTTACTGTATTAAGATTGAGCTTTTGAGTTTTCACAGGCTATTTATTTTGGCCTAGGACATGTGTCTGTATCCTCGTCATAGTTCTCTTGCCTCTGATCATGACACATTATGCGCCTATACGCCACAGTAGCATGCTCACCACACATTGATACGTTGCTGGTTTTGGGTTTTTTTGCATGTTGCATTGTTTCTTTGTTGTTGTCTGCATGCAGTCTTGAGATGGAGGCTTTTAAAGTTTCACCACCAGCAGATGTTTCTTCACAAATAGATTCACCACCTTTCCAATCAACAAACAGGGCTGGTTTTGTATTATAGCCGTTGACTGTATATGACATGCACCTTCGACTTTCTTCTTCAAAACTGACCTGTATGCCTTCATTTGCTCCTTGACGATAAGACCTGTCTTCTCGTTGGTGTAGCTCCATTCCACCTTAATATGACTAGCTTGGTCATTTACAAGATTCTCGTTGGTGTAGCTCCACTCCACCTTAATACGACTAGCTTTGTCATTTACAAGATTCTTAAACGCACACTTTGTATACTCATAGGTTGCTGCAGAGCAAGTGATATATAAATACATTTTCATGCTGCTGTCACAGTATTTCATTATTGCAAATCAGTCTCTAGGCTATAATCATCTCATTGTGTCAGGAGAAGTTCATATTTGCACAATGCCGCCAATAAGACGATGCAATTCCACCGCTACCACGATCTTCAAATAGCCCATTTTTACAACCATTACTGATTTTATCCATCTAGTTTATATAGTTTTCAGTGGGCATCTCATAAATATTCATGCAGGGAAATTCCTTTTATCACGTGGCAAATTTTTTTTTCGGTTTCCGTTTCAACTTGTGTCAATCCGTTATTGTTATTAGATGGATACGTCATCAGAAAATACTATTAACGACTAAATTAAATGATAGGCTAGACCAAAATAGGCGAATTAGCTGTAAACTGGCCAACAATACCGATAACGCGCACCGGGTATAATTTCCGACATGCCCATGAGTCACAGATCAGATGGCCGACGGACTGCATGAGTGCCAGATGATAGATCGGATGACCGACTGCATGAGTGATGCATTACTGACGGGATGCATGAGTGACAGATCGTATGACCAATGGTATGAGTGACGGACTGACAAACTGCATGAGTGACAGCTCGGATAGCTGTATGAGTAACGGACTAACGGACAGGCTTACGGACAGACTGCATGAGTGACAGATCGGATGATTGACTTACTGCATGAGTGACAGATCAGATCACCGACTGCATGAGTGATGGACTGACAGACTGGACGAGTGACAGATCGGATGACTTCATGCGTGATGGACAGGCTGACAGACCGACCAACCAACCGAATGACTGACGGACCGACTGCAGGAGTGGACAGCAGATAAATGACTGACTGCATGAGTGACAGACCGGATGACCGACTGCATGAGTGATGAACTGCATGAGTGGCAGATTGGTTGAATGGTGAACTGACGGACCTGATGACCATCCAATTGAGTGATAGACCGACAGCATGAGTGACAGATGGGATGACTGACCGACTGCATGTGTGACATATATGACTGCATGACTGAGAGATAGCATGACTGCACGAGTGACCGACTGATGGACTGTATGTGTGACATATCGCATGACTGCATGGGTCACAGATCAGATGACTGCAACAGTGACAGACTACATGAGTGACAGATCAGATGACTACCGTACATGACCGATGGATTGATGGACTGCATGAGTGACAGATCGGATGGCTGCATGAATGATGCACCTACAGACAGGCTGACATACGAAATCACCCACCGACCGCCTGACCAACTGCATGAGTGACAGATTGGATGACGGCATGGATGACAGACTGATGGACTGCATGTGTGACATATCAGATGATTGCATGACTGACAGGTAGCACGATTGCATGACTGACAGACTGCATGAGTGAAAGATCGGATGACTGCATTAGTGTCAGATCAGATGACTGAATTAGTGCCAGATCGGATGACTGCATGCATGACAGATCGGATGACTGCATGAGTGACAAACTGGTGGAGCGACTGACCACATGAGTGACAGATCGGATGACTACATGAGTGACAGCAAGGATGACTGCATGAGTGACAGACTGGTGGACTGTATGAGTGACAGATAGGATGACTGCATGAGTTAGATATCAGATGACTGCATGAGTGACAGACTGACAGACCAAACCACCCACCAACCGACTGATCAACCCACTGACCGACCGACCAAGTCATCAATTGACCGACTGCATGAATGACAGATTGGATGACTGTTTGAGTGACAGATCAGATGACTGCATGAGTGACAGATCAGATGACTGCATGAGTGACAGATCATATGACTGCATAAGGGACAGATCAGATGACTGCATGAGTGACAGATCAGATGACTGCATGAGTGACAGGCCGATGGACTGCATGAGTGACATATCGGATGACTACATGAGTGACAGCTAGGATGACTGCAAGAGTGACAGACTGGTGGACTGTATGAGTGACCGATAGGATGACTGCATCATTAGTGACAGACTGACGTACTGCATGAGTTAGATATCAGATGCCTGCATGAGTGACAGACTGACAGACCAAACCACCCACCAACCGACTGATCAACCCACTGACCGACCGACCAAGTCATCAATTGACTGACTGCATGAATGACAGATTGGATGACTGTTTGAGTGACAGATCAGATGACTGCATGAGTGACAGATCAGATGACTGCATGAGTGACAGATCATATGACTGCATGAGTGACAGATCATATGACTGCATGAGTGACAGATCAGATGACTGCATGCTGAAATAACCTGGACCTTAAAAATAAGTCGCCAGCGTATTACAACTGTAGGCCTACCATAATAACGGCACAATGTGGCGAATTGGCACTGGGGCGAACGCCCCTTGGCGGGATTGTTTTTTTAATTTTCTTATTCTAGCACACACATATCTTCATGATTCAATATCAAGCTTTCACCAAGAAGTTGATACATAAGAACACGCTAGAACACGCGGGTAGAAGAAAAATATGTAGGTAAACTCGTCGCTGTAACGAGAGATTTGTTTATGGGTCGAGACCTACTTTGCGACTGGGGAAGCCCTTCTTATTGAATGGCTGTTCCACCATTTCACGAGGAACAACATACACATTTTAAATAAAACTCATCCACGTTGCTTAGTTTTGATGCACAATTCAATTTCAATGATATGGCGCTCAACATGGAAAATCATTTCATATTCCATTAGGTTGCATAAAAATACGTTAAATCGCCTGGAATATTGTAAGTGTGCTGTTATTTCTCATTTAAGACTACATGGTGTGACACAGTACCTTTAACTTCAATCAAGATTTTGTCTTTTTGACAGGCTTTCAGCTTCTGTGTCATTGCTCGCTTTACATTCAGGGAATAGCTTCTGTTAACAGTCTCCTCGTCTACCCCTGTGGCATAATCTCCTCTTTTAATAAGCCTCCTTTGCCGTGTAGACCATTTTGCTATACACAACTCATTTTCGTCAGCCAATTGCAGCTCAGTTGGGACCGCCAGGGCTACCTCAGGGTATGCTGCTTTTCCCATCTCTTCGTATAGCCTTATGTGGCAAGGTAGTATAAACCCCTGACTTAGTTGCTTGTAAGGAATGGGTGGCAGTGGCTTGACGGTGCTATTTCGATTTGTAAGTATTACCAGCAAGGCAGTTACAGCTAACACAATTCTGTGGATAATCATTTGCTTCTAGGTTTTGCAGGAAGCAGTTACCCGCCCTCTGGAGGGGGAACCATCGTCTTACCTTATCTGGTGGTAGTAGTTGTTCACGGTTCAACCAGTACATATCATGGGTATACTTGTACGCTTCGATGAGGTCACCGTGCAAACATCTGTTGACTAGACTTGGAAGTTTCAGCGCTCTTCATAGTGTAGGTCTTTGAAGCCTGGTATAATCTTCATGGCACGTTGTTGTACATTTTCAAGTAAGTGTACATCTTTTTATACAGTGGTGACCATACCACATTTCCGTTTTCTAAGCGGTCTAACCCAGCTTTTGAACAGTAGGACGAAGGTTGATGGTTTCATGAAGTCAAAAGATCTTCTTATCATGCTGACAGTTTGTTGGCTTTGTTAACTGCAATCTCAGTGTTTGTTGAGCTTCAGGGCTTTATCAACATGTACTGGAGCTTGCTGTTAGATTGCGATAGGTGCATGACTACATTTCGACGCCTTGAAACGTAGCTTCCATATGTCTGCCTAGACTTTCAGATCGTTGAGATCTTTCTGGAGTGGTTCTTTAGACTGTTACACAACCTCCACTTGACTTTACTAAGTATTTCCATCACTTCCGCTGACAACGGTTTTACTACCCAGAAATAATTTGACAGGTGAATCAGTTTATAATTCTTAGCTCCCTTCTCTTGTAATGATTCCGATAAGATGCATTTTTGTGGTCAGAAGGAACTAACACTATTACGCAGCACGAATAATCTCACGCCAGGCAAAAGATGCACACATCACTCCGATTCTCCATAAGCTTCACTGGTTGCCAATTGCTCAACGTATCCAATTTAAAATCCTCTGTCTAGCTTACCAGTGTGTCTCAGGAACTGCACCTACATACCTTTCTGCATTAGTCGAGCCATACCAACCAACCCGGTCACTTAGATCCCTAAACAAGCAAATGCTCAAAATCCCAAAATACAAAATGAATTCATACGGCTTTAGAACATTTTCTTTCTCGGCCGCCACTGAATGGAACAACCTCCCTATTCATCTAAAATTGTCAAAAAATCTTACAACATTCAAATCAAATCTTAAAACTCATCTCTTTAAACAAGCGTACCAGAATTTAAATTAATGTTTATATTATCATTTCATTGTCTTGCGCTACGAGCATGCTTGCGTGGAGTTTGGCGCGTTATAAATTCACTTATTATTATTATTATTATTATTATTTAAAATGAAATCCTCATCACTACTGTAAAACAAGTATGTCGGTAGTGCGTTCCTGCTTCTTGCAGCTGTTGGACTTATACTTAGGTGCGGACAGGTTTGATCAAGCATAATCGATATAATACTTGTACAGTCTATCTTTGAAAATTTTAAAGTGTCCAGCCTGTGCCAACAAGGTTTGGCAGACTGTTCCAGTATTTGGAGACTGCCACAGAAAAATCGCTTCCTGGTGTCTGTATTGAATCTCTAGCGGCTTCTGCATCTTAGAATTACCCTCGCCCCACCCACCCTGTATATCTTCTGACTGGTCAGACGGTAGTTGCCGCTCAAAATATGTGCTGTAGATGCCCTGTTTGTACTTGTAGATCACTATGAAATCACCATGCACCCCAGGGGATGGGGATTGGGGTGGCTTTTGTGTTATCTGCAAACGACTCGATCACGCTATCCACTACATTTGGCATATCATTGATGTAACAGGTGAAGGAGCTGGACCCACGGCACTGCCTTGTGGTATGCCACTAAGAACTGGAGCCCCATTGGAATATGAGCCATCAACAGCTACCCGCTGTCTTCTGTTTCACAGGAATATTTCAATCCATAACGTCATCATCAACCTCATAGTTCTACAGTTTGCATAGTACTCAGATAATGCAACTTACTGTGCCGATGCTGGACCGATACCGTGCTGATACTTTCAATATCGTCCCGGTATCGCCTCAGCATAGGCCCAGTAAGCTGCATTATCAGGCTAGTCATTGATGCGAAACAGTATCGAAAGCCTTCGCAAAGTCTAGCTAGAAAACATCTACTGATCTTCCTTTATCAAGGATTTTGGTACATGCATTTATATACTCTAGGTGATCGGTGGTACACGAGCGGCCACTCATGAACCCATGCTGATAGCCAGTGATGTAACATATTATGTGTTTAATCAACTCATCTCTGATTAAGTCGTCCATACTTTGGCAAATAACTGGTTTTAAACTTACAGTTCAGTAGTTACTGGCATATGACTTAGCCTTTCTTGAAGATAGTTTTAATATGTCCATTCTTCCAGTCCTTTGTTACCGTTCTTTCCAACAGGAACCTGTTGAACAACAATGTCAGTGGTTTCACAATCTGATAGTGGATTTCTTTAAGGACTCTGGGATACAGCTCATCTGGATCCTGTGACATAGATACAGTTAGGTTATTTAACTTATTGAGCACATCTGCTTCCTGAATGACGAATTTCTCCAGCATGTGGCTTTTCACGATATTCGTAATTTGCGGTAGATGAGTAGTATCTTAATATGAGAATACACATGTGAAGACGCTCCTGAGTTTTTCTGCCTTTTCCAAGTCTGTTCTGGTTAATGATCCATCACTTCACTTCAGATCAGCAATATCTGAGGTTGTCTTCAGTCTGAACTTGATGTAGCTATAGAATGCTTCGGGTTGCGCTTTGAATTCTAGCCAACCTCGCGCACAAAGTCTCTTATTGCCTTCTTCACGTCCCACTTCATTTGGTTTTAAATGGGCGGCAGAGCACTTTGAATGGTTTGGGGGAGGGGCAGACAACGGTAAAGGATGTGGCCACGGTAGGGCCTAAGACATTTATCACAATTATTGGGTTGACAAGTCATCCATGCTGCCGCCTCACCGCCCACCCCCCCTCTCTCTTCCGCCACCCATACTTGATCTAATATCAGCATACATGTTGTCTTAGGCAGCATTCAGCGCTCAAAGATGCATGGCAGGCGCTGCTATGGATAAACGGGCCAGTGGTTTTCCTCTTCTTGTTCACATTTGACTCTAGTTGGATGTCACACATCTGGATGAAGTTGGCTGCGATAGCCGTGCCGAAAATTCGGGGATACTTGTAGGCCTAAATATGGCAATCCACGTGCATGCAGGTCAGGTGTGGGGCCGATTCCTAAATACTATGCGAACTCTATGCGAACTCTGTCATGGCTAGTATCAGTGGAATGGCCTGGAAGCCAGCGCCATGAATCTATTATAATTATGAAAATACGTTCAAAAGTGGTAGCGTTATGATGATAACTTATAGAATCGTTGATACAGACATATATATATATATATATATATATATATATATATATATATATATATATATATATATATATATTGCTTCATAAAACGTTTTACTTCCATATTCGGACATGGTAGCACCTAATGATGATGTCATACAGCATGCTCACCGCTGATCGTCTGGGCACAATGGCATCATGCCTCCAGAACAGTAAATCTAAGGGAGAGAACGAATAGAATTCCTCAGGAAAGGCCATCGCATATCCAGTTAAGATGCCTCACGAGTAGCTGACTAACCGTTTGACTTAGCTTGTCATAGCACATGTTTAACATACTAATTGATGTTCTTTTATGTTATGCAACAGCACCGAAGAGCTTGAACAGTAACAAGGTGTGAAGTATGGCTAGATAGTAAACAGATTTTAAACCATCCACAGTGGCCACTGCGAGGGTACATGAACTCAATTGAAGAAAATAACTGTCCTCAGTTTAGAGTCGTTTCCCTTGGCTCTGCATCTCCACTCAAATCAACATCTTCCATTGGTATCCTGCGAGAGGATCTGGATGTGACGCCCTGAATCTGTGTACTATATTGACTTTCCCGTTTTATTTATCACTTGAACTTTCTGGACTTGCTGAATTGTGACTAGCAATTATTTACTGTTATATTGTGATAGGTATATTTATGTAACATTTGACCATAGCAGCTGCAGCTTAACTTTAACACCGTTAAATTGTTTGTTTCATTTTTACCACTCTTTCTTGCATGCACATTCATTTCTAGCCGCCACCAACAATTACACACACTTGGAGACAGCACACATAGTTAGTCACTTTCTGCCGCCGAGGTTAAAATAATACAAAGCGCATTGGAAACTGAGCTGCACAATTTATATCCTCAGTTGTTCTAAGTAACTAGGGAAGATGGTTGAAGATGATTGAAAGTGGCTGCTGCTTCTATGCTAATGCTAACAGCTAATGGCTGGAGAACTACCGCCTACTCTTGTCTCCGGACTCACTCCTTGGATGGTCTACACTGCTAAGCACTTGCCGGTGTGGATGCTGGTCTAATGCTTCACCGCGAAATGTGCTGCTAAATCAACGACCCTGGCCACACATCGTTCAGTATGCACTATCGTGTTATAGGACTCCTGTACAAGGTATTAGCTCCCACCATATTTAATTATATTGTTACTATTCAGCAGCTAACCAGTAATAAGGGAACTGGTAAACAACAGGGCAGTTTAATATATTTAGCTATTAGGCAATTATAGTTATGTTCCTGTACCGCGAAGTGTGGCCACTTAAACTGTTTGTGATGGTAGGAATCCCAGTGACCCAGAGGCAATCTACTTATAGAATGGCACCTCACAAACCCAAGAACAATGACACAATGTTCCACGGCTTCCACAATTGCATCTCATCGCTGCATGGTCCTGCCCCATACTTGCACATTGCATACTTCCATATAGTATGTGCTGCCTTACGGTTTCTGGTTGTGTTGCATCAGTGCTCTGAGGGGGAGGTGCATGGTTGGCTTAGTTGACATCCACAGATGCCATGTTACCCGGAATACCATTACAGTAAATTTAGCCACACACGTTTTTATGAGGGGAAGTCTCCCAATGGTGGTCTACTAACAATAATCAAAACAGTGATGACAGCATAGATCCACTTGCGGGCAGGAATAGACACACTCACGCTAAAACCTTAAGCATAGATTAGGCACACAGTCTACATGGGTATTTCACAGACACCAGACTGAGTTAAACTGCGGCAACAACTAACTCATTTAAAATCAAAGCAACCTCTTCTCTCACTCTCATGGCTACTGTGACCACAAAGGAGCAGTACCCACACGTTATCTCCGAATTAACGCATTGAACAAAATCCTCCTTAGGTTCGCAGATAGAACCTCATCCCAGGAACCTTACCCACAGGCTGTATCAAACCTCCATCTGATGCAGCATAGAGCATCTTCATCCGCTTCACTGTTGGTCTCTATCAGGATGTGCCGCTACTGCATAATCAGATGATATGCTGTAGTTTAATAGTCATCGCGTGAATGACCGCATGAGCCTGTGAGTACCCATAGGTACTGCAAGCTTTCCAGACAACTAAGGGGCTAGCGACACCTAGCCTGCTCCACTGGATACCGCACTAACCAGACTGACATCGCCCACTTTACCCACCTGGTGGAATGACTGGACACATACATCCAGAAACTACATATAGTTGCCACATATGGTGAATTCTAGTTGGTTAAATATATCCGTAGTTAGTCCAAGATGGCAAGGGTCTAGGAGTATACCTCATACATCATTATCTTCACTTTTTGTTTCTGTGGATCAAGCCCAGAATCTACAGTATATGCGATTCTTCATATAATTGCACTTGAGTATGTATATAATTTGATTCATGAAACCATGCCTCATATGTTCACTGGCTGAGAACTAAAGCATAAAATTTACCATGGTCTCCATATGATCTAAGCATAGAAGGCACGTGTGGTCAAGTTCTATGAAATTGTGATTCGATTGCAGTTAGAAGGTTCCTGCCAACACCCATATCTCTTCCATCAACTCTTTAAACAAATGTTTTGCAAGCTGAAACATTGTTGGCGGACATGTAATGGGCATTTTATGCTTACTATCTATCGTTATCGTCTTCCTGGTACAATCATTTAGCACATTGTGCATGACCATTGTGACATCAAGCACTTAACCTGTATTTGCACTGGCATCATAGATCTCTACTTGGACATTATCATCATTAGCCACATCATCTCTTGGCAAATCTACATCATGTAGAGTGGCGGGCCAAAGCTTCCCGTGTCTCACAGCCTCATCCTAAATCTAAACCTAACTGCAATGTAGTTTCACTGGCTACATATTCTACTGATATTATACTTTGTGTTTCAATCGATACAGTTGCAGTGCAATGAGCCCATTCAGTATCACCTGCAATAGCTATCTCTGTATCTGCCATCGCAATCAAGTCTATGACTATCACTATCACTGGTAGCACGAATTAGGTTGTGATGTTGAATAGATTTGGCCATGTTGTCAATTACTGCACAATTGAGTCACTGGAGATCCATGCTAAGTGCCTATGTATACAAGTGTTTACTGTTATACACATCACCCTCTGCTTAAGAAGAAAACACTAAGCTGGATATTTACATGTTTTATTTCCTGACAGATCGAGATGATATCATAGATTTTTTAAATCAATGGAATGATTATTGCAAAAACAAAAATATTAAATGCAAGTAGAAGATCACATAGATAGATAAATGTGCAATATTATAATACTAATATATCATTTACTTAATATTTAATTGAGGAATCCAGTTTCTCAGTAAATCATATGACATAATCAACTACATCACATGTAGGCTGACATCATAATCAATCCCCTGCTTAAGTCTAAATGCTGGGTCTCAGTGGAGCAGGGGCGTCACCCGCTGAGTGTCAATGCAGACTCGTGGAGGGACTTACCACAGCATTACGCAAAAATTTATTACATGACACATAATCAATTATGTCATGTATGACATGATTTAGTCCGTCATAAACGCTTATGTGAAACTAATTTGACTGGGCGCTGTTGCTGCCATAGGGTTAGGGTTAGGGCAGCGACAGCAACCTGTCAAATTAGTTTCAAAATAGTCAACAGCTTACCTCTATATTTTTCTGGAAATTGAGATTCAGACAATGCAGGTATCGATCGATCCTAACACGGACAGGGTTTGGGTGGAGCTTAGCTAAAGATGGGCGGGGCGTAGCTAAAACTGGAATCCTCGATTATATTAATCTCACCTCAGGCAATATACTTGACCATGGTGTCCATTAAATGGAACATGTTATGCATAAATTATCACTATAATAGTATTAACATCATATATTGACTAGGACAAGTAAATATTCAACAGACGGAATGATATACACATACCATTTCGGTCTACAAACTGGTATACAGCGTAGATTGAAAATACCCCACGATGAGCCACTAGCCAGAAGGATTATGACTAGGGTGTACAACTTTGTGACATTTCGATATATATATATCACAATTTGGCCAAAAAATCATGGTCTTTACGATGTCAAAGAGAAAAAAATGCGACACTATTAAAACACTTGACAGGCACACAGAATGACAAAACAAGTCACGTTAGCTGCGAGTAAAAACTAAAAAGCAGAAAACTCAGCAAAATTTACTGTGACATGGCCCCAGTCAACCTACTATCAAAATATTCAATAGCTTACTTTGAAATTTAGATTCTGGGAAATCAGATTTCAAGTTTTCAAATTGATTCCAACACTGATAAAAGTGGTCGTAGCTAAGCAAGTAATGGCAGAGGCACAGATAGAAATGGACCCGTTTATTGATAGTTGCATTTATTATACTGGATTTCATTTTATATATACATATTGTAGGATTGCCCAATTATGTGATTAAATCGAAAATCGCAATTAATGGTTTTTTAAATCGTGAATTTATATGATTAAAAATTAAATAATTGAATAATCATGACTAATTTCTACGTAATAAAATATTTCAAAACCTATCATTTAATTACTCTTTAATGCAATCGGTCACAGAAATTAACATTTTGCTCAGCTAATATAATTATGTACATTTGCAGGTCAACAGAAGACTATATTTGAAAATATATCTCTGGAATGACTGGCACGAGCATCGAGACAGGCATTCCACTGATACAGTTTAAAAAATAGTCTTATCTTGGCCTGAAAATGTACATTTCTAAACACCACTGCAGCTTTCATCATTGCCATGTCTTTGTTGTTATGTCTGTGTAAGCTATACACCCACTGATTAGTCAAGTAATCACGATTATGCTTCATCGATCATGATCACTCAAATCAATAGTCGCACAAGCCTACATTATAGTACATAACAATATAGCCATGTCAAGGTACTTTGGGCAATACATTTCAGAAAATACGAGAAGATATTCTGGGACGTCAGCGTTCAAATGGACAGTGTTTACGCTAGCAGAATTTCAATAGTAAGTTAAATTATGTAACAGAAATACAAAGCCAGCTGGCTCCTCATATTATTAGTTGTTTTTGCATTTCCGCATCCAATATGGATATTCATTATATACTAAGGCCGTGTTCACACTAGAGAATTACTCCAGAGTAACGCCATACTTCAGTATGGCATTAGTCTGGATTAACTCTAGTGTGAACATGGCCGTAGTCTACATTGTATTAACCCTTGCAAAGAAGAATTCCCCATATCTTCAAGGCAACCACACAGGAACTGCTGAATATTTTGAAATTAATTTGACTGGAAGTCGTTGCCTTAGGCAATAATGGCTTCCAGCCATATTAATTTCAACATATTCAACAGAATATGCTATACATGGTAATGAATTTACTTCTTTCAGGGGATTGGCAGTGAAAGGGTTAAAATCACTGATGAATGAGACACCATAGGTCTCAGGTTCAATACAGACTTTTAACACAAAGCGTACAATACTGGGCTCGGAAATGCAAAATGCCTTATTTATTACACACCTAAATTGCACAAATAAACGTTTTAATATAACACAAAGTACACATTATAGTACTGGTATCATATTTTATAAACTTGGCTATATTTTCATCGAAATGGAGGGATCCAATCTGTCACTCAAATTTCTGACATCATAATCAATTCCATCACAAGTTAGCTAATGCCACAATCATAGTGACATATAGCTCTCTCATGGAAAATCTAAAAATCCATCCCTAGTGTAGGAATTGTGTCTTTGATAAATTTACAACATAATAAACATTCTGTTGAATATTTTAAAACTAATTTGACAGCTTACCTGCATCAATACCTCGACATTTAGGTTATAGGAGTTCAGGTTTCAAAGTTTCAAATCGATTCCAATACACATAAAAAGTGGTGAGAGCATACTGAGAAATGGGCAGGGCATAAAAGCTAGAAATGGATTCCTTAAACCTTAGCACTCTAATGACAATATTCTATGTTTTACTGTGCCAATAGAAGAGAAACTGGTGTACATTTTTCAACAATTTTGGTGGACGATGTTGCCGTCTATGACAGCACCATCTCCCATCGAATTTTTTAGAAAAATGAACACCAGTTCATCTTTTATTTTAATTTGAAAATTAAAAATTTTAACATCAGAGTGCTACGGGTTAATTGTGCTATAATGAAGGTAAGTCTGGCCGTATAAGATGCATCTCGCTCTAACAAAAGTCTAACCTCAGCATCCTGCAAAAGGTATAGTTTCTATGGTAAATCTGCAGGCACATCACTGTACAGTACAGCCTCAGAAATAACTTATCACATACTGATGAATATTTTGAACATAATTTGAAGACATTGCTGCCTAGGCAAAAATGGTCTCCAATCCAATTATCTCCACAATATTCAACAGTATACAGAAAATAACGTCGTGTTCAAAATTTCCTGATTTTAAAATGTTTTTGTTTTTTAAATAATTGAACTTATTCATAATGATCCATACTGTATATCTGTTACGTATTAAACAAACCTGTGGATATTAATTATTTGAGATCATTTCAAGCGAATTACTGTGTATTATTGTCTGTAACAATCACATATGTGTAAGTTAAATCTATTTATCAACAGTTATATAATATGTTATGACATGGACATATTAGGTATGCAAAGACAATAAAAACTAATAAAATTAATCTATTAAATTAGCACAGATAAAATTAGACAGAGGTATCAGTTAAATAAAGAAAATGTATCTGGATAAATAGGCTTAAATATAAAGAAAAGTAAATATTTCTATATCAATATATATATACTATCAGTTAATACATAAATAGAAGATTGCAAACAAAGCTGTGCACAGTAACCTGGTGAATCATAATAATAATAAAACGAAATCAACTAATCATAAGAAAATTACTACTAATCATTGTAACAAAATATACTAATATTATTAACTAGAACTGTTCAAGAATACAGTTCTACAGCTCACAAAAATAGGTGTCCCTTACTCACATTTGACAGGGAATCGAACCCACAACCGGCGAGAGCACCTAGCATCATAGCCCACAAAAACGCTTCCATCAACGCGGCGAAACTTGCCAATGCCAAAATACTGTAATGCCACGACTACTTGTAGAACATTTGATTCAAACTTTACTTTAGCAATGAGGCTCACTTGTACAACCTAGGATGAACCTCTGTGGCTGATCATTGTTTCAACTTTCAACTACATCCGTACAGGATTTCTATAAAGTAATTTGACAAAGATCGTATTGTGAGCTAACAAAGATTACAGTTAGCAAGAGCAATCAGATGATAGCACATAGTTGTCGAACATTATGAGGACAAAGACCAATGCCAGATCAAACCCTACACATTCCATCATAAATGCGAGCTAAAAATGTAACAAACCGTGCGACTGTAGATGTCTGTGTTTGGTCACAATCATGTTTTATCGAAATATAAATTGAACGATCTGACCTGTCAATCTGGTATCCTAGGTCATAAATGGCTGACGGAAACTCTGGATTTTATGTCTTTGGTAAATTTACAATTTAATAAACATTCTGTTGAATATTTTGAAACTAATTTGCATTAGGCAACACCACCACTGGCCCAATTAGTTTCAAAATATTCAACACTTTATCTGTATAGTTAACTTGAATTGAAGATTCTGGGACTGCAAGTTTCAGTGTTAAAATTGATTCAAACATGCGTACAAAGTGGGTGGAGCTTAAGTAAAGGTGGGTGGAGCTAAGATAGAAATGGATCCCTTAAATTGCATGTATGTAGGTGCCTGTTGGTTCACTGTCATGTTTCATCACAATATAAACGCAGGAATCCAGTGTTAGCTATTCCCCGCTCATCTTTAGCTTAGCTCCACCCACATTCAACCGTGCTGACTATCAATTTCCAGAAACCTATACAGGTAAGCTGTTGAATATTTCGAAACTAATTTGACTGGGTGCTGCAGCTGCCTATGGAAGCAACATCACCAAGTCAAATTAGTTTTCAAAATATTCAACAGCATGTTTATTAAATAGTAACAGCAAACAATTCGTACAACAATGCTTAGTCCATCATCAATTAAGCGTTCGTGACGAGGATGTAGCTACGTTTATTCATGATGTAATTTATGACGTGATCCTACACGTCATGTAGTTGATTATGATGTCATATGATTGATTGATAAACTGGAATCCTCCATTGTATGACGCAGTTACCATAAGCTAAATGATTAAGACTGAAATGAAAGGCTAACTTCTAGACTCTAGGGATCACTCATTCACATAACATGGCTGAACCATATTCCAGTACCCTGTTAAATTAGTTTCAAAATTATCAATAGCTTACCTGTAGTTTTCTCAATATTGCGAGTACAGGGATCGATTGACCGCAACACGGGCAAAGCATGGGTGGAGCTTAGCTAGAGATGGGCGGGGCATAGCTAAAGCTGGATTACTCCATTGTGAGCTTCACTTGACTTTAGCATGTTAAATTTGTTCTTAATTTGACAACAATGTAATCATAACAGCAACTGCTTTCAGCAACATTATATCTAAAACTTACTTGTTCCCCTCCTACTGGGAACTGGCTCTAAAGCATTTTGAATCCTAGTCCCAATTTCAAGACAACCATACAGATAAGATGGTGAATATTTTGAAGCAATTTTAACAGGAACAGTTACCAGTCAAATTAGCTTTAAAATATTCAACGTACTATTTCATACATTGCCAATGATTTATCATATTTGGTCCTCCATCATGAACATTGATAAGTCTGTCAAGAGTAGAAATTGTAGCCCTTTATTATTTAATAAACATTTTGTTGAATAGTTTGAAACTAACTCGCCATACAGTACTGCTCAGAAATAACTTAACATGTTTAAAAAACAAAAAAGAGAAAGCCGTTTAGTTAATACAAATTTTCTATTGAAAATTTGGAACATAGCCAGATTGGAAAATATTGCAGCAATCTTTTCCAATCTGGTTATGTTCTAAATATTCACCAGTACATTTTTATTTTAGTTTGGAACCAAAGTTATTTCTGACCTGTACTGTAGGCAGTAACAACGCCTGGTCAAGTTAGTTTCGAAATATTCAAAATCTTACCTTGAAATTAGGATTCTGGGAATTTAGGATTCGAAGTATATAAATTAATTCACCTTTCCAGAGTATCCATCTATCATCTGACGTCGTATGACGTCATAATCAGCTCAGCATGTGTATGATGACATCACAATGTTTACGTCACAAAGGGTTCCATATAGACCATCACAAATCTCAAATACTCCGACACGTTGTATGAATTGTATGTGTTTGTAATTCTTTGCTATTTAATAAACGTGCTGTTGAATATTTTGAAACTAATTTGACTGGGCGCTGTTGCTGCCTTAGGCAGCAACAGCACACAGCCAAATTGGTTTCAAAATATTCAACAGCTTCAATGTGTAGTTTTTTTGGAAATTGATAGTCAGGGTGTTAAGAGATCGATAGATCCCAACATGAGCGAGGTGTGGGTGGAGCTTAGCTAGAAATGGGCGGGGAATAGCTAAAACTGGAAATGTCCATTCCATCATGCAGAAAAGTATGCTGAGCTTATCTAGAAATGGATCTCTTATTTACTGACATCAGCGAGATAAAAATTAGCTGTTGAGGTAGAAACAAAACACACACAGAAGAGAAACAAGGAATCTATAGAATAAAATATCTTGCCTGTTCTCATATTGCTGATTCAGATCAAAGTTATTTGGTAGAATAAATAAGATTAACTTAGTTGCAATATGGGGTGCGTTTTTGTGAGTGGACGTTTGTGGTTCATGCGTATTGACATTCTGGAAGTGGAAGATTTACGGATGTGGTTCATCGAACCATGAACTGAGTTTCATTGTTACCATTGTTTACTGGTTCATAAATTTCAAGATTGCAGCGGCCAAATAAATTTTAAAACTTATTTGAATGACGAAATCTCATCAATATTTTAGTGGATGCGGCCGTCTGCGACTTACTTAAACTTAATTTAAAGTACAAATTGAAACACGAATAATTAATTGCTGACGTTAACACAATTTATAATGCTTGTGGGGTCAGAATATAATCACAAAATTACACATATGTTCATCAAACATCGCCAATTCACATAAATCCTGTTTGGGTGGTTCTAGATCAAACCAACTCAATAAATTCACTGATCGCGTCAGTCGTGAAAACTGGGCCATGGACCATGGTACATGTATGGTAATTATCTAACATAAAACAAACTTAATACTAAAAGAGCTGTTAACTGGTATGGTTGAAAGTGGATTAAATAATCTTTTAACATAAGTAAAAATTTAACACAAAGATTGCATGTTGCCGCCTTTGCCAATGGAAAAGTAATACCTATGTCTCGCATTCTGTGTCACATGTGAGACAATATTAACATAAATGGTAAAAAACTATTAACTTACATAACACAGTCTAATTTATGTTTACTTAATATTTATGTAAGACCAGATCATGAAATCAACAAAAATATCAAAATGGATAAATAGGAATGGGTAAATCAATTTAAATAGGATTACATAAAACAATCTCGCTATACTGTCTGATTGCTGTAGGCTACCAGACAATAATTTTAATGGATAATAACTCTGGAACTGCTGCATAGTTTGAAATCAATTTGACTGAAAGTTGTTGGTGGCTAAGCCACTAACAGCTTTCACTCAAATTGTTTTCAAAATATCCAGCATATCCAGAGCTAAACTCCATGGAAAGTGTAGTCTGGAGAAATTGCGCAGACAGAAAGTTAACTACATGTAACTAACAATGACAAGCATTGGGCATAATAATTGAGACATCTGTGGATATTATGCGAAAAATAAAACAGAATTATTATTGCTAACAAAAATAACTGGCATATATATAGTGTGAGAAATAACTAGTGATACTTGTATAAATAAACCACTAACAAGATTTTGACATACTGGTAGTACATAGTAGAAAAATTGGCTTAATCTTAACCATTTAATGGTCAGATTTCAGTAAGATTTAAGTTTTCTATCAAAAATGTCTATTTGTAGACCAAGAAGACGATTTAAAAAAACTTACCACTGAAATGACTGGCTTGATAATCGAGACAGTTATTACATTGGTAAATTATTTTAAACACTCTTCTCATGTCTGTAAATCAAAAAAGCATCCGCTTTTGTTTCTACGAGAATTCTTAATACTTACCAGATGTACTATTATGATAATGTCTATTATCTAGTCTAGCTCAAAATAAACAATTAAAGCTTCGCACTCTCCTGTTCCAGCCCATACTGTGTCTGGGAATTACTATAGGCCCAGATACCGAGTCAATTCCCAATCACAGTCAGATTCGTCTTATATTTGCCTTGACAAACAGCGAAAGCAGCTCAGCCTCACCTCAGCGGGGCGGCTGAGACAGGGCCATAGTACATCTGGTAAGTATTAAGAATTCTCATAGAAACAAAAGCGGATGCTTTTTTGATTCTACTTCGAATAATACTTACCAGATGTACTATTATGATAAACTCCGGATTTTAAAAGCCAAGAAACTCCGGTAGGAGGAGGTGAGTCTCAAACTAGCTCTCATCTACCATCCAACAGAGAAGGTTGTGAAGCGACTAGAACCCTGGCATACGCTTGGGTTCTGCCATCTGACTCATAGAGTGCACAACTTCCATGGTCTAGACCGCGCTCCCCCACCTCTTTTGTCCGCACAAAATCCAGAGGGCTGTCGAAAAAAGGGGATGCAACACCCACCAGACCCGTGTCAGTCCCAAGTCTCAGCTAGGGCAGTCCAGTAGAGTGCAAAGAAGCTACTACAACTTCTAATTTTGAAAAAATATCAGTATATCGATTAAGTTTTCAAATTGGAATGAGTCTAATTTCTGTTTGAGAGGATAAGTATACTCTTACACCAGACTATTTACCTAAGCAGTCTGATATTTTGACTGTAAGTAAATTATTATTATTAGTCACTTAATTAATGTAAACACTCACCATTTTGAGTTCTTGTTCTGTCTTGATCATCCCAGGAGCTCAGCCCAATCCACGGTCGTTCACTGGTCATGTGCATGGCTCTTGCTCAGTGCAGGAGGAAGTAACGTGCGATGTTTGTGAAATAGTGGTCGGATGTGGCTTAACTAATGGTCGACAAATTGGCGACGGCTACCGGATTAAGTGCACTGGAGATGTCGCGAAGGTAGAAATCAGTAAATGACAACTTGGCATGCCATTGTGCTACAGACATCACCTCCTCTAATGAGACACCCTTAAAAAGGGCCGATGCTGCTGCTAATGCTCGGACCTGATGCGCGTTCGCACGATCAATCTGCTTTCCTGTAGAAATTGTATGCGACATCTGAATAGCATCAACTATCCAACGAGAAATAGTATCTTTCGAGGCACGCAAATGAGGAGCTTTGAGACATAACCACAGAGATTTCGGGTCATCTCTCCACTCCTCAGTACGTTTTTTTTATACATTTTCAGACATCTGACAAGGCACCAAGCAGAAGAGTTTGGGTCATGTCTAACTAAACATGGCAAATTGATCGGTTGACCTGGATATTTAAGTGACTGATTCTTTGCCAGGAAACAAAGACGTGGAAGTAGTCTTAAACCTTCACCCGTGACGACAAAACGGTCTTGTTCGGCAGAAAGCGCATGAATTTCGCTACTCCTTCTCGCCGACGCTGCTGCAACCAAGAAAACTGATTTAATAGTTAACAGTTTAATATCAATAGATCTAATCGGTTCAAAAGGAGCATGCCCTAAAACCTGTAGAACAAGATATAGATTCCATGATGGGATAGGAATTGGCTGTCTCGGTCGCAGATTGCTCATTCCTTTGATAACTTCATTCAAGGTGTCATTCTCCACTCCTTCAATAGTGAGACTGGGAATGACTGAAGCTAATGCAGACTTATATGCTGCTAGGGTTGAAGGTACAAGTTTTTCAACTTCGTATAAATGACAGATAAAATCTGCTACGTGTTGAACAGATGCAGATAAGGGATTAATATCTCTTCCCTGGCACCATTCTGCAAATTTGTTGATTCTATAATTATATGTTTTGGTGGTTGACCCTCTTCTGGCCGAAGCGACAAACTTTGCTGCTTGCTCAGAAAAGCCACCCTCAACTGCACGCTGCTTGACAACATCCATGCAGTCAATTTGAACATTTCCGGTCTGTCGTGAAGACACAGACCCTTGTTCTGAGTGATTAGATCCCTTCAGTCTTGAAGAGGGATTGGATTGCAGACCAGAAGGTCCAGCAGATCCGTAAACCATGATCGGCCTGGTCAATGAGGGGCGATCAGTAGTACTTGGCATACTCCCTCTCTTATCTTTGCCAGAACTTTCGGAAATGAGAATCGTTGGAGGATACGCATAAGCGTACATTCCTTTCCAACTTATCGCCAGTGCGTCTACTGCGAAGGCTAGCGGGTCCCGGATTGGTGACAAGTATGTGAACATCTTTGCGTTTTGTTTCATCGCAAATAGATCCATATTTGGTTTGCCCCAATGTTTGAATAGAACCTCTGCTACCGATTGGTTGAGCTGCCATTCCGTCGGACGACAAACCATCCTTCGACTGAGCGCATCTGCTAAGATGTTCAGTCTTCCTGGAATGTGTGCGGCCCGAATAATAATATTCCTCTCTTGGCACCACAGCAGAAGGTTCCAAATCATCATGCACAACTCTGGTGACCTCGTCCCGCCTTGGCGGTTCAAATAAGACACCACTGTTGAGTTGTCTGTCCTTATTAGGGCAATCTTGTCTCGGATTAAATTCTCGAACTTTCGAAGTGCTAATACCACTGCTAATAATTCGAGAACATTAATATGTTTCTGCGCATTGGTCCGATCCCATTTCCCTGACACTGATCAATTGTCCAATACCGCTCCCCAACCCATCGTCGATGCATCTGTAAAGATGCACATCTGTGGTTGAGGAGGTTGTAGAGGAACACCTCGCAGAAGATTCTGTTCTGATAACCACCACTGAAGATGGAATATCAATGGTTCTTTTACTGGAATTCTCAGAGATAACGGATCCGTTTTCTGAGACGAGAACGGCATTAAATACATCTGAATCGGCCTGTGCCTGAGTGCCGCATAAGGCACCACTTTCTCCAGAGACACTAGTAAACCCAGTATTCTGAGAAATTGGCGCGCCGTCAGATAGACTCCTAGAGAAACCGACTCCAAAACTGCAATCAGGCTCTTGACTCTGCTCTCCGCCGGAAAAGCTACGCCGTCCCTGAGATTGAAAAAATATTCCCAGATAAACAAACTCCTGGGATGGAGTCAATTCTGATTTCTCTAGATTCACAATCCATCCTAGATCCTTTAGTAAGGCTAGGACTACCTGAAGATTGTTGCGCAGATTGACTGGATTCCCCGCCTTCAGCAGCCAGTCGTCTATGTAAGTATGAACAGCTATGTTTCTCCTGCAAAGATAAGAAGTCATGGCAAGGACCACTTTGGTGAAGCCCCTCGGAGCTGTGGTCAAGCCGAATGGAAGTGCATTGAATTCCCAAACATTGTCTTAGAACGCAAAGCGAAGGTATTTCTGAAAAGGAATTGACATTGGAATATGAAAATAAGCATCCTTCAGATCTATCGACACTGCCCACATGCCTTTCCTCAAACCTGACATCACTGCCGCTACAGTCTCCATCTGAAACCTTTGTGACAGGATAAACTTGTTTAACAGTTTGAGATTGAGAATCGGTCTCCACCCTCCGGTGCATTTCGGAATGAGGAACATCATCGAATAGAAGCAAGGGGATGACTGATTGCGAACTAAGTGAATCGCATTCTTCCGCTGAAGACTTTCGATTTCTGAGCAAAAAGCCTCTAGACGATCGGATTCCATTGGAACGGGAGTCCACACTGGAGTCGATGTTAACAGAACTAACGATTGACGGATGAGCCAGTCCGTTTCTTAACCATTGACAGACCAAACAAGCTTGCACGACCTGTTCCCACTGGTTTGAGAACAGTTGAAGTCTGCCTCCGCAGTAAGGAATTTGCACACATTTCGCGATCGATATTGCACGAGACGACGTTAATTCGCCTAGGTCAAGATCCTTGACTCCCCTCGTTCCTGGTGATCCCGCCGCAAACCTGTCAGGACCATCCCTCACGGCCACCCCGTGGTTTCTTGGCAAATGACGGTCCGGAACCGCCACCATGGCTATCCCTACGGTAGCCGCCGCGACCCGAACCGCCACCCTTCCTATCCTCCTCATACCGCTTCTTACTAGAGGTCTTATATGAGGAAGAACGACCAGGACCTTGCGAACCGGATGCCCGATGGGTATCACAGCCAGAAGGACGGAAGGGCGATCTTTGGCGCTGCCTCTGCTGCTCCTGTCGGTGCTGCTTGTAGGACTGTTGCGGCCAAGTCCTTTTCGTCGACTTCCACGACTTGCCGACTACTTTTTGTTCCGCAACCATTGACGCGACCTTGGATAAGGCTTGCCGTGCCGAGCCGCCGAACAAGCCTGGACTAATGAATGGCGCGGAAGACAACGCAGCCCTCATCTCAGGTCCTGGTTCTACAAAATCGAGAACCATTCTCCATCGCTCAGCCAATGATCTCGTGATCACCCTGGCCAGGCAATCCTGAGATAGGCGCATGGTGTCCCGGATAATTCTGGGAGCAGCCTCTGGCACTACTCCACCTTCCGCCGTGCAGTTCAGCATACCCTGCAGGACGGTACACCCGTGCGAAAGTTCCGCCATGGCAGCTCTCGCCGCATCCTCAATGAGGGTCAACTCATTGAAAGGATCTTTATTAGATCGGGAAACTAACGGATGAGAACGCCCCTTAGCCTTGCCAGCTAACGGCCTATTTAGGGCCTCTCTCTCCCCAACGGAAAGCCATGGGACTCGGGCATACTGATGATAGGCTTGCTCCGGAAAACGGACCCTACTCCTAATCCCTTTCGGGGACTTCGGAAGCGTAAAGTCCGGCTGGACCATATGATACGCTGCCACCTCCAACATGTCAGAGGTCAACGTATCCTAAGGCAGAGCAGGCATGCTTACTAGTGTAAACAATGCCCGCAGACCGTGCACTCGCGGCTCCAGTATTCAGCGATTCGCCGGACACGGACTCACTGAGATCCATCGGCTCCAGCACGGGAGCCGGGATCACAGCCACATTACTTACGGTGGCCAACGGAAATCCGATAGAACCCATAGCTACCGGCGGCGGGATACCGTCCGAAGCCGTCAAACACGACTCCAAAGGCAGCACGGGCTGAACAAAATATGGATGGAAGATGCCCGACGGAACGTCAACATCACCACCCGGCTGGCAAACCCGTACATAACCCGAAAGAGAACCTTGGGATGTACCAGGTACAGCAATCGCAGAAAGATCCGGCATGCCGGAATCCTCCATGAGCAAAAGCTCCTCCTCCTCTGCCGTCGGCTCTTGAGCCAATGCAACAGGAGGTACAGGTACAACACCCTCCGCAGCACTGACCGGACCACCGAAAGGTAGTCCTGCACCAGCCTGCATCGACGGGATCATGGATTGCAGGGACTCAAACATGGCTTTAAACTGGGCTGCCCAAACACCCAAAGCCGAGTCCATCTTCTCATTCAGGCGCTCCTCCAAACCTCTGTTGGACGCCTGATCTGCCTTGGCCCTCGTGATTCTGTCCCATCGCGCACGCCGGTCACGGTCGAACTCCGCCACTAACTCTGACGACCACTTCACACAAACATCGCACGGACTTCCCACCTTGCACTTCGCGCAAGCTACGCAGTGGTGACCAGCAAATCTCCGTTTCATGAACCGATTGCATTTGGTACACAAAGTATCCAGGCCTTCATCCCTCTGCGGTACACAAAGCAAGAATTAAAATGCTGCACATGACAGAGATAATGAGCAAACGCACAATGATTTGATTGTAATCTAAAATTACTTGGAAACTTTAATTTTCTCTTAAATTAATGATAATCAAGACTTAAGGCAGGAGATATTTGAAAATTTTAGAGTGAAAATTAATAAACACAGCTTGGTAATTAACTAGCCGTTAAAATAACCAAGAAAAATGTACCGATCGTTACAAACACCTTCAACAATGAAGTGAAGACTAAAGATCGGCATAATTAGTGCACAGATACGCCAAGCCGAAGGCAAACATAACTCATAGGCGCCGCCATCTTGGCTAAGAGCACATCCATCTTGGAAGGAACTGAGTCGCAAGAGAAATTAACCGAGTACCCGCATAATACTTAAACAGTTAAGGGTACCGGACCGACTCCAACAATGGCTACCATTTTAAAACAATGTGGCAATTTAAGAAAATTTCAATCATTCATTACAGCACGAATGTATAAATTCTAGATTGATACAACCTGCCCCCGAGATGATTTTCCTTTCTCTTCCATCCTTCCAGCAATGAATAGACCAGAAAACTGCTAACTCCGTTGAAATTGCGAATTTTAATGAGCTAAGAAAAACACGACTAGCATGGAGAGCAAAATAGACGAATCTGACTGTGATTGGGAATTGACTCGGTACCTGGGGCTATGGTAATTCCCGGAACCAGTATGGGCAGGACCAGGAGAGTGCGGAGTTTTAATTGTTTATTTTGAGCCAGACTAGATAATAGACATTATCATAATAGTACATCTGGTAAGTATTATTCAAAGTAGAATCAACATCTCTTACGCCCACTGCAAAATCCATTTTGGCTAGGGCCATCCATAAAAAAGATTTTGTTTCCTGCAAACCGGGGTGTGGAAAAAAGACCAGTAGGGAAGGAAATATGGTTGTAATTGCCAAATTTCTCATGTTTTTCATGACACAATTAGCAAAATTGATTTCACATTGCATACAAATGGCATTAAAAACATCATAATTTGTATAGTTTTACAAATGTATACATGTTTTAACATTTATGCAGGGTAGAAAAAAAATTATTATTTTCCCGGCAGGGTGAAAAAAAAAAATATTTCACCCAGAAGATTTACAGGAAACGAAACTATTTTTTATTTTGGCCTAGCTTACCCATTAAAGGATCAGTCAATATCGAAGTTCAAAGCACCACAAAGGTTATATTATGCTAAAATATAATGTAAGTTATGCACAGTCGCACAGATCAATGACAGGGCCTGGGAAGAATTCATAAACATTCTTAACTCTAAGCATCGCACATATTTTGTTACTCAGGTGATGTCTGACTGCTACATGCCACCAGACAATAATTTCAATGGGCAACAACTCTGGATATTCTGAATAATTTGCAAACAATTTGACTGAAGGATGTTGGTGGGTAAGCCACCAACAACTTTCAGTCAAATTGTTTTCAAAATATTCCGAATATCCAGAGTTATTGCCCATGGAAAATATAGTTTGCAGAAACTCAGCAGGCAGACGGTTAAAATAAGCGGCATTCAATACATAAAACAAAATTTAGTCAACATACGCAAAAAATAAGAACTAATCTTGCAACAATGTTCAGTTAATTCGTCTCAAACCTTTATTAGGTTTCACTTGTATAACTTTTCCACTTAATATGTTGAGGATAATTTGAATGAAATTTCAGTTAAATTTGAGGAATTTTCAGCATATTTCACTTGCCTCACAGGAGGTACCATACTCCTTAATTGTAAATTATTTTCAAATACCTTTATTCACGTGTGAGAGGCCTGATAGTACGAGTGATTGCATGAGGATCGCTGTCCGTTTATACAGAAAACTGGTCAGCAAGCGACAGGACAGCTTAGAAACATGTAACATGTTTTCAAAACAAAACACGAGTCAGAGATTTCTGACCCCCATCCTCCCATTTTTGTCACATTGTCAAAATTTAAATTTGACCAAAATCAGACCAGTAGTTTCTGAGAAATCCATAGATCCAGAATTTGATTCGGTCTGGGTTCGTTTATCTGGATCATAACCAAAGTCTGGAAATCCTCTTGCATGGCTAATTTGAGCTAAATCAGATTAGTGATTTTTTAGATATGGCTGCTGACAGACTGACTGACACAATAAACACACAAACAGAGCTGATCGCAATTCCTTCATTCTCCAAAAGGGGTGAAGGGAATAAAACATACTCTTGAATATTTTGGACATAAGGCAGCAATGGCTTCCAATCAAATTACCCCTTACCTTTAATGTCCATTTGCAGACCAAGAGAAGACTATTTTTGAAAATTTACCACTGGAATGACTGGCTCGGTTATTGAGCCAGTCATTCCAGTGGTAAATCTTTCAAAAATAGTCTTCTCTTGGTCTGCAAATGGGCATTTCCCAAGACCACTGGAGAAGCCATTTTTAGCTGATATGAGCGTTATAGTGTTAAGTCCAAATTTCTCAACAGAACATTTTTTACATTGTTGTCAAAATTATACTAACAAGCTTCTGTTTTGAAACTATGTTATCTTATTTATGATATGTACTGTAGATTTTCAATATAATCATATCAGTAACTCAGATTGAATAATTATCTAAAAGGAATATTCTTATTTTCCTAATCTGACATAGAACAGCGTTAACAGAATTTTGCAAGGTTAACAGAATTTTGCAAGGGAATAATTATATGGCCATGACAGTTGTAACAAGAACTTGCTAAGCAGCATAAATGATAAATAAAATGAAAAGATTTGGAATGATGAATGACGAATGAGATTTTACTGACCATCAGGAATGTTAGGGCCGAACTTAGGACTTCAAGGGGGGGGGGATGTGCAAGGTTTCTGAGGCCCTTTAGGATCAGGAGACAGCTTAGAGTTCCATTTCTACACTTTTTGGGGCCCTGGAAATTTGGGGGCCCTGTGCAAATGTGCTTGTTGCCCTGCCCTAAGTTTGGCCCTGCTGTTCATACATAGTATAATATATGAAGCATAAGCAGTATTATCAATTTAATGGTCAAATTTGGTCAAGAATATTTAAATATCTGCCTATTGAATGTCCATTTACAGGCTAGAAGAATAGAATTTGTGAACATTTATCACTGGAATGACTGGCTCGGTTATCGAGCCAGTCATTCCAGTGGTAAATTTTCAAAAATTCTATTTTCTTAGCCTGTACATGAACCTTCCACAAGACCATAACAGAGGCCAGTTTTGCACGGCTTTACAATTAAAGGGTTAAACACACACACACACACAACACACACACACACAACACACACACACACACACACACACACACACACACACACACACACACACACACACACACACACACAACACACACACACACACATGCACACTTCTATTCTGAGTAGATATATACATTAATTTTTATAAAATCATCATAATAATACAATCCATACCTATTTTGTACATTAAACAGAGTTACACTTAAGGCAGGCCAGCAAATACACACTAATACTTGCAAATATGTCTTCCCATATGAGTTTTTTTTAGGATTACCAGCCTCAACAGAGCACTCACAGACATACACAATTTGCTAAAATAAAAAGAACAGCAAAATGAGCTGCAGCATCTAGTTCCAAATATTTAAACTAAGTAATTAATATAATTTTCTTTGAAATCATGAACCAAACCACAAACAAATCTTTTGTTATTTTATACAAATCTATATAATTAATTAAACACATTTCAGAAAATTATATGTACCGCGTTTGTCACCTATTATATTACCAATGAAATATCTAACCACTACACATACCAATCCCCACACAATTATAATTTCTAGCAATCGTTTACATACATGTACCCGCAAAGAAAAGTACCTCTTTAAAACAGAACACTCACATGACTGGCTCTGCATAAATAATGTGATTAAGGATTTAACACTCAAATCTGTTCAAAAAATTTCAATTTTCTTTGTAGAAAATGTCCATATGACAATTACGAGACTTTTTTGAAAATTTACCACTAGAATGACTGGCTCTGTTATCGAGCCAGTCATTCCAGCGGTAAATTAAAAAAAATAATCTCTTGATCTGCAAATGGCAATTTCTCAAAACCACTGCAGAATCCGTTATTGGCTGATACGAGTGTTAAAAGGTTCAACATGCATTCTAGGAAAATGAGGAATCCACAACTTTGGTCTTACTCAGGAATTCTTTTGAATTTCAATATCACATTGAAGTATTGTGTTCATATGTGTGTGCGTGTGTGCATGCGTGCGTGCTTGATATAGTACGTGGCCAGATCCTGATAGCTTTAACTCTACTTGTTAAACCAGCCAAAACATCTTTTGCAGTGCTCGTAAGAAATACCCATTTACAGGCACAGAGAAAACAAATTCTGAAATTTTAACACTGCAATGACTGGCTCAATAACAGAGGCAGCCAAAACTACAGTAGTTGTAAATTTTCAAACACAGTCTTCTCTTCGCTTGCAAATGGACACTCAATAAGCAAAAATTTTAATTTTCTTGACAAATAATCGCCATTAACGAGTTAACCAGCTTTAATGAGTTAGGGCGATTACAAAAAAGAAAGAACTGACAAAAAGACTTTTAGCATGTCTAGTGGATAATAAGCTCCTTACCAATTGCATACACACACACACACGTGTCAGCATAATTACCACAGCAGACAACTTGTATAGTTCTACACGCAAATAGCTCGCAGATTGACATTACATAACACAACCTGCTTGCTAGATAGCAATGGCGCGACTATGCACACAACCTGTGTCATTGAATGGTGCAGGTCGATTTGCCAGGCTGGCAGCATGAGAGTCGCTCATTGAGTGGGCGTGGAACCATAAGGTCAAGGTCTTCATCATCTGGTTCAAGGTCAAGGTTATATCCATCTTTGATCAGCTGTTGTGTGATTTCACGCTGAGCTTCTTTTGATAAGGCTGGTATACCAAATTCATCATCACTACTGTAAATAGATTTTATATGTAACTAATGAAGTTTTCCAGAGCAATGACATCATAATCAGCTAAGCGACGTATAGGATGACGTCATAATCATTACGTCATAAATGATTCTATATTGCCCGTCTTTAACTCTTAATAGTCTGACACGTTGTAAGAATTGTATGTCTTTACTATTTAATGATCATGTTGTTGAATATTTTGAAACTAATTTGACTGGGCGCTGTTGCTGCCATAGGCAGCAACAACACCCAGTCAAATTAGTTTCAAAATATTCAACAGCTTATCTGAGTGTATAGTTTTCTGGGAATTGATAGTCAGGGAGTTCAGCGATCGATTAATCCCATCACGAGCGAGGTCTGGGTGGAGCTTAGCTATAGATGGGCGGGGCATAGCTAAAACTGGAAAGGTCCATTAAGCACATGTGGAATCACACAATACCTTCGAAATATTTACCACCCTTCATTTACGATTTCCTATAAAATTGGCAAGCAATATCCTGTAAACACATTATGCACAATGGCTACATGTATGTTAAAAACAAATTGACTGGCTATTCAACAACTTTCTAAGATTACCTAGTGTTCGCTTAAAATTTAAATAATGTGACATCTGGATTGAAAGAGCTCAAAACAAACGGTGTGTGCATACATGTAAGTATTCATGAGTAAAATAGAAAGCTACACGATACAAAAATTTGTCAACATTATAATATATGCGCATGAACCCAACACTTACTTCCTAAACACATCACTAACTCACAAAAATCTAATATATAAAACTTCTAGCTGATTGAAACACATCATCTGCTAATTTGTTTACGTCGGTGACATCATCAAAGCCCATGATCATTGACTCCGCCTCGCTGTTGGACAATTAAAGTGTATGGATAAAATAAGGGTTGCCATTTTTAATACGCGTAAGCTCAGAAAGTCGCTATGTCATGACACGTTATCATGTTATATTTTACTGGTTTTCCAATCACACGTCTTAAAAGGTACATATTCACACCTGAATGCTTGAAAATTAAATTATTTAAACAGAATATTTTTAGAGGCTTTGGGCCTAGATATAAAGAAATGAAATAAATCTTAACATATGAGGATTTAATTCCATATAAATTAATATAATTTTTTGAGTTGTGAAATTGAATTAGAGGCTCGTGCCTTCTAATTCAATTTCACAACTAAAAAAATTATAATTTATACGGAATGAAATGATCATAATTTAACATTTATTTCGTTTTAATACTTCTAGCCACATACTTTAAGCCTCTAAAAGTATTCAATTTCAACAATTTTATTTTCAAGCATTTAGTGTGAATATGCACCTTTAACAGATAAATTATGGCGTGACCTACTGCATACAATCGTTATTCCATTACTGATGAACAGATCTCGATAAAAGTTGAGATATTCTATGGGTAATTCTTGGCATCAGTATGGAGCAGGATTTTCGATTCAATGCACTACTGGGTTTTAGTAGGGCATACTAGTCTTAAATTCTAATTTTAATGAACGGATCTCAATAAAACTTGAGAGAATATTCTATGGGCAACTCTTCACATCATTATGGACTGAGATTTTTTATTCATTGCCCTGCTGGGGTTTAGTAGCGCGGCACACCATTAAATTTTAAAATCGCTACTTACCTCCATTATCAATGAACGGGTGGATTGCGACACAACTTGAGAGGAATATTCTATGGGTAACCTTTGACATCAATATGGAGTGGGATTTTTGCTTCAGTACCCTACTACGTGTAGGTTTTAGGGCACCGCACCCTTAAATTTTTTAATCACTACTCTATTATTGAGAAACTAATGTTGATAAAATTTGAGGGCTGTATTCTAGCAGTGATTATTTACCTCATAACGGAATTACTTTTGCATCGACTTATGATAGGTGTAAGGGCGCATGCCTAGAAATTATAAAATCTATAGAAGTTGTGGAATGTTTCGGATCTTAGCTCGTACAAGTTTTATATTGTTGTTACCAATTCTATTATGTAGTCGAATAGTGTTCGATTAATAGAGCCAACACAATGTTATTTCTGATAAAATATATAAATTTGCTTGTATTCAAGTTCTCTTCAAATTACTAAAAGAGAATTTAGCCCTTTTGGAAACTATATATGTCTTTACTATTTAATGAGCATGCTGTTGAATATTTTGACACCAATTTGGACACCTTGGGTGTTAAAGGGTTAAACATACATACATACATACATTTTGTACAACAATGCTTAGTCCGTCATCAATTCACCTTTCCAGAGTATCCATCTATCCTCTGACCTCGTATGCTGTCATAATCAGCTCAGTGCGTGTATGATGATGTCACAATCATTATGTCACAAAGGGTTCCATATCGATCGTCACCAAATCTCAAATACTCTGACACGTTGTATGAATTGTATGTCTTTGTAATTCTTTGCTATTTAATAAACATGCTGTTGAATATTTTGAAACCAATTTAGGCAGCAACATCACCCAGTCAAATTGGTTTCAAAATATTCAACAGCTTAAATGCGTAGCTTTTTGGAAATTGATAGTCAGGGTGTTCAAAGATCGATAGATCCCAACATGAGCGAGGTGTGGGTGGAGCTTAGCTAGTGATGGGCGGGGCATGGCTAAAAATGGAACGGTCCATTATGCATTTGTGACGAACTTAGCTAGTACATTATTCATGACGTAATTGATTATGACATCATCCTACACATCACATAGTTATTTATGACATCATATGATTAACTGACACAATGACTGAGAAACTGGAATCCTCAATTGATTATGACACCAGATACTTGAGTGACAGATTGTAACACCCTAATACTCATATTTACCTGTCATCTGAGACAATGGCAACAAGTGGCTGGGCATCTTGATTGGCAGAATACCTGTCTGATGGCTTGGATCCAGGAATGAATAATCTGGTATAAAGATATGCAATTCAAGTAATAATTAGCGGTGAAATGAATGGTAATTCATTCCAACTGGAATCACATACATGTAATATTGCTGATTAACACCAAGTTAGATGTAAATCAACTTCTTGTTCAAATATACAAGTACATGTACATAATGGATGAATACAATTTTAGCTAAGGTTATTTCCTCGATGTACATACATGAATTATCGACTCATTTCATTAGTGGAGCCGGACTGACACCAGCTCATGAATAATTATTAAGTTTCGTGATTAAATTCCTCAAATGGCTGAAAACATGGGACGAATCATTTGCATCTGTGTGCGAGGATGTTTGGACTGATACACCTTCACCAGCATACAGGCGTTGAAATTATCACTAGCCTGCTACGTTACGGTCAGTAGAAATTGACCAGGACTATTACAATACATGTATATGTATGTGACTGACTGGCCACCATGCCAACCATGGTGGGCTATTAGTAATTTGACACAATGTTTAATATCTCAACCCTTTAATTGTCTGCCTGCTGAATTTTGGCAGACTACATTTTTCATGATGTTTAAGTCTGGATCTGCTGAATATTTTGAAAACAATTTGACTGAAAGTTGCTGGTGCCTAAGCTGCCAACAACTTTCAGTAAAATTTTCACAATATTCTGTAATTCAATTATTTTTGCTCGAGACAGTTAATGGTCATGGTGGACAAACAGTCCTTCGCAGTGGTCTTCAGGAATTTCCATTTGCAGGCCAAGAGAACACTATTTTCGAAAAATTACTGGTGGAATGACTGACTCGCTAAGAATCGTATCAAATTGATGGAATACAATTTTGATGATTCCAGTAAAATAAGTTTTAAAATATTCAACCACTTATTGGCATGGTTGTTTTGAAATTAGCATACTATTACAGTGTTGAAAGCGTTCACGCCTTAGACTATCAAGTAACTCTATGTTATAATAGTTGTAAAAAGGAAATTAAAAATGTTTTTGCCAAAAGTATTCACCTTCTGCAGTTGTTTTCAAGCTAGATCAGTTAAGAGATATTAACCATTTAACACTCATATCAGCCAAAAAAAGTTGTCTGCAGTGGTCTTGAGAAATATCCATTTGCTTACAAAAAGAAAACTATTTTTGAAAATTTACCACTGGAATTCCAGTGAGAAATTTTCAAAAATAGTCTTCTCTTGGTCTGCAAATGGACTTTTTCTATGGGAAAATTGAAATTTTCTTGAGAAAATTCGCAGGTTAAAGGTTTAATACATTTTGTAGAATCAACTTATAAGTACATGTACATGTAAGCAAAATCGATAGTTGAAATCTTTGATCGATCTGTTGGTTTCCCATGCAAACCAATCATCGATCAAATCAATTAGTTGGAACAACACTACTTAATTGGGAACATGTACCTTACTAACACATACATATAATGTCAGGACTGAAGCAATAGTAGAGAGTTCAGTGATCAGCAAAATGGCAGTAATTGCAAAATTAATGATTTTAATCATTTTTAAAATAAATAGAGAACTGGATTAATTCCTCTTAGAGAATTGTAATAAATCTTATTTATCTGTTGATATTGATGTGTTATTTTCACTTTTTCAAAATAAAATTTGCCCTATAAAATGATGCATCAATTGTGAGGATAGGCATTGAGGAACCCCCCCCCCCCCACAGACCCCCCTTGTGGGTTGGTCTGTTGTTTTATTAACCACTATAAAAACATACTTACCGTTCAATCACTACTTGCTAAATCAATTATCTGCATTTAGCTATCAGAATAAGATTTTTATGCCTGCATACACACCTCCCCATGCCTATTCCTATTAATATGGACCCTCAACCAGGCTACTGGTTAAGTCCATCTCCAGCATACTGACAGCTATAGACTGGCACCAGTCTATACTCACCCCATAGTGACGCTTGTCACTAAGCGCGCTTGTGCATGCGCATGCGCACTGGAGTCCAAATAGGAAACAGTCACTTTTCTAAATTTAAGTGCTAAATAGTGATTGAACGTTAAGTATGTTTTTATAGTGGTTAATAAAACAACAGACCAACCCACAAGGGAGGTCTGTGGGGGGTTGTTATTACACCACAAAAACATCCATTACCGTTCAATCACTACTTGCTAAACCCGTAGATTTGGTCAGTGCCCCATTTAAACATTAGGTGGGAGGAGATTTGAGAATCAACAAACAAGGATAAAAATCGAACCAATGTTATCCAAATGTTAATAACATAACATAATAGTGCATTTAACTCAATCACACCGTGATTAACAAATAAGGAAAACTTGAACTTAAAGAAATAAATAAAAATCAAAAGAAGACTCTCACCATTTCTCACAGACACACAGTCATAACGAAAATGGTGGAAAGTGCTTGGTAAATGCTCTTCGGCTTTTTTAGTTAAAATAGTAATGTTACGAAAGAAGGAGGCTGCTGCACTCTGGTCTTTGAGATAAAAGGATGTAAAAGTGGATTCAGATTTCCATCCTGCCACCTGCATGACCTCATCTAAAGACGAACCGTCAAAAGAGCGAAAGAAGTAGCCATACCTCTAACGCATGGGCTTTAATCTGGGAGAGATTAATTTGATCCGGTGAGGCTATCTCATAACAAAGCTTAATTGTCTCACAAATCCATCTGGCAATCGTAGATTTTGAGACCGGCTTAGATAACTCTTCCACGTAGGAAACCCATAAATGGGATGGATCAACTCTTAAAATCGGTTCGCTGTTTGTAGGTTTTTAATGCCCTAACAGGACACCAAAATTTATCGGATAGCGAAAAAGACGATAAAGATTTTAAAATGATCGGACTAGCAGGAAAGCGGTTAGACTGAGTTTTAGATAAAAAGTCCCTTCTGGGATATAAAACCAAATCGTCTCCTGAACCTATAAATCTATCCTTTTCAGCAGAAAGAGCATGAATCTCTGAACGCCTTCTAGCAGAGGCAGCAGCAGCAACAAGAAAAACAGCTTTGAGAGTTAAAAGCTTACTCCTGATAGAAGAAATAGGTTCAAAATGGTGACCTGCCAAAACTTACCTACCAAAGAACCAAAGCTAAATTCTAGGAAGGTAAACGCTTCGCAATCGGAGGACGAATATTACCTAGACCTCTAATAAAACTATTAAGAGTCTTAGTATCCTTGACATCAGCATTCAGAAGACAAGGAAGAGAAGATGCCAGAGAAAATCTATATGCCCTGCCCGTATTAGCTGACAAATGTAAAGAATCAAACAGATAGGATAAAAAATCTAATACTTGTGGTATAGAAACAGAATCGGGCACGAAACCTTGGTCTGAAAACCACACACCAAAAAATTTTAAAGCCGACCCTTGTAAACTCGACACGTCGATTCCCTTCTGGCAGAGTCAATAATTTCCTGAGATCTTGAAGAAGCCTTATTCTCGAGGACCTCAGACTCGAGATTCCACAAATGCACAGATTGAAAATTTCTAGATTTGGATGCACACAAAGACCTCTTACTTGAGATAGAAGATTCTGGGATACTGGAAGAAGACGAGGGAAGTCTACCAGAAGATCTAGAAGGTCTATAAACCAAATCCTCTTGGGCCAAAAGGGAGCTATCAGAAGAACCTCGCAATCTTGGTCCTTGACCGTCTTCAAGACTAACTGAATCAAATTGTTGGAGGGAAGGCATAGGCGAACATTCCTGTCCAGGACTGAGACAGAGCATCCACCGCCAGGGCTTGACTGTCTGGAAAAGGAGACATGTAAGAGGAGATCTGGGCATCCAGAAATGTCGTGAACAGATCTACTAGAGGACGATCCATAAGACTGAAAAACGCTCTGACAACCAACTTCTTTAACTGCCACTCTGTGTGGGCGAACTTGCTGGGACGTGACAGTTGGTTCGCCAGAAAATTCAGACTGCCTGGGACATGGGAGGACACTAGAAAAATCTGCCTCTTGCGGCACCACAAGAGAAGATTCCACACTTCTAGACAAAGGAGAGACGACCTTGTACCACCTTGCCTGTTGAAATAAGACACCACTGTCGAATTGTCCAACCGAATCGAGACGTTGAGACCTATCACAAGATCTGACCATGAAAGGAGAGCCTTCTTGACAGCCCACAACTCCAGAATGTTGATATGGGCTATCGACTCCTCCAGGGACCAAAGGCCGGAAACTGACAGGGAGTCCCAGACTGCCCTCCCAACCCTCCTGGGAAGCGTCTGTGAAGATAATCGCCTGAGGGGAGGACTTTACCAGTGGAACACCCATCAGAAGCAGAGAATGATCCCTCCAAAAATCTAGATGAGAGATCAAATGTTCTCAGATGGTAATCTGATGGTAAATAGAGTGGACTGACTGCTTCCAAAGGGACATTAAATAAATTTGGAAGGGTCTTCTCATCAGCGCCGCACAAGGAATTACTTTCTCTACGCTGACCGTCAGTCCTAGCACTCTTAAAAAGAATCTTGCTCTTACCATGGGAGAAGACAGGATTTCCATTGCCACTGATAAAGCCTCTATCCTTGGATCTGAGGGGAAGACTAGACACCGGGCCAGGTCGAAAGAAACGCCTAGATGCGTAAGGATATGAGATGGAACTAGGCTTGATTTCTTTAGATTTAAAATCCACCCTAGGTTGCATGCCAGACTGCAAACCTCTGGAAGAATTCCTGAGAGAATTGAAGAAAACTTACTTTACTAACCAATCGTCTATATAAACGTGGAGATGGATAGAACGACGGTGCAAATTTCTGCCACGGCTGAGACTATGCGAGAAAAAGAAAAGGAGCCGTGGTCAGGCCAAAAGACATGACGCGAAACTGCCAAACTCGATCTTAGTAAGCAAAACTCAGGAATTTACTGAAGGAAGGGTAAATGAAAACATGAAAGAAGGCGTCATTTTGGTCAATGGAAACGACCACATACCCTGATCTAGACTGGAAAAGATCTAGGAGATGGTCTCCATCTTGACTTGGGAGTAAGAATCTTGAGATTTAATCATGACATACCCCCTTGTTAAATTAAAATTAATGCAGATATGAATGTTTCAGAGTGAATAGAGATCATTTTACTAAGATTTAATGACAGGGTAGGAAAACCTACCCTAGGCTGAACGCTCTCATGTATGTATAAATTCCTTAGAATTAACATAATTCACAAAGAAAACTAACATGATAATGACCAAATTGTCAATTGAAAGGACCAGAGGAGACAAGAAAAAGGAATTAAAAGAGGAAAGAGTTGACACAAAAGAAGGAAGGACTAGAGAAAACTTGTCCTTAAAAAGAAGAGAAAGAGTCTAAGCAATCCACCAGAGAGACAGGGACCAGTCATCCGAAGAGACCCTGACTGGACAAAATCTCCTCAGCCCTGACCGACTAGGGAATAGAAGAATAAGAAGAAGGATTAGGAGATGAAGAAGAAAAGCGATGAGAAGAGTCACCAGAGGTCATAGAATCAACAGTTCAAATGAAAACATCCTGACCAGAGGACATGGAAAGAATAGAGAAAAAAACTGACATGAAAGAACGAACAAGGGATGAATCCCTAAAAACAGAAAACAATGAAAAAACCAGACCTTAATCAACAATTAGAAACTCAAGTCAAAAGAGAGAACAACAGAAACAATCAGATCAAGATGATCAAAAGAGGAAGGAGGAAGAGAGGAATTAAGAAGAATGGAAGATGAAGAGGAAAGAACAGGACCAGAAGATCCCTGGATAGGATAGATAGACGATGAAATACGGGGAAACCCTAGAGGGAAAAAAGAAGAAAGACAGAAAGAGAGAGAGAGAGAGGAAGGAGAACATGACTAGAAGAAAACTTTAGCAGGAGAAGGAACAGAGGATGAAGGAAGAGACCTATACTTATCTTACTCATTATTATTGGACTTAGAACCAATATTATCATCATGTAAAGACGGATGTCATTGAGATTGATATGCTACATGTACTAAAAGGAATGATTGATAGAATGATGATGAATCCCGGGAACATCTGGATGTTAAATACACAAAACAGTAATACTTGATTATGATTAAACACTACGTGACGAAAACACAAAACAAAACGCTGAAAAACAGAGGCGATATAAAATCTAAAGCAAAAAGACTCACCTAAACCATGACTGTAACAACGCAGAAGAAAAAAAGGTTTTATTCCTTCACCATAATCTTATTTCTCTATTCTCAGCGTTTTCTAGCTCTTGTAATCATTAATCTTAGAGCCATTCTCTTCCCTATGAATCCACTACTGAAACTATTCCTTTCAGCACCTGTCAGAATTAGACTAAGAATTACGTTAGAAATGGGGATTTTCTTCAAGAAAATAACTCCCTTTGGATAAAATAAATATGTCAACCTGCTGACAAAAGAGGAAAAAAGAGCGCGAAAAAAGGCTGAACGGCCCCAAGACAACTGGCCATCTAAAGTTGCATGAAATTAAAAACTAATTTTAATTGCGACACCTAGTGAATACAGACCGACTTATCGACTGCAACAAAAAACCCATCCGGCAACCAGTCGGAAGAGTCTTTAATTACGTTGAAATGTTTCACTGATAACAGATTAATGCTGAATAGCTACAATTTCAAGAGAGACTTCAAGACTGGCAATGTCTTGGAATTAATATTTTCAGCGATTAAACATTCCGATGTTAAAAGCACTTACTGAAATAAGAATAACCTGGAATCTCAGTAAGAGCTATCACTGGAAATCCAAAAAAGGAAAACAGAACCGGAAGTTAATCATATAACACCATGAAACCGGTAATGACCCTATCCCCGGATGTACGAATCCGGAAGTGAAAAAATAGGAAACGGAAATGCGCAAACCGGAAGAAGACAACCGGAAACTGAACCCGGATGTACAGTAAAAAAACAGAATAAAGAAAGGAACCGGAAATACGCAAAACCGGAAGTCAGACCGGATACGGAAAGAACGGAGGTACATGTAGATCCAGAAAATGGAAGTAACCCCTGTCCTGAGGACAGAAGTCTATCCGAGTCTGAACGACCCGGAAGTACACCTCTAGAAACAGAAGCGGAAGTGTATAGACAGGAATCCAAACCGGAAGCGGAAGCGCTTCTAACGGAAGACGAAAAATAATAGGAGTCAAAAGACGCCGGATATCCGGCATCACCGGAAGCGATGCTAAAACCGGAACCGGATCTTGAAGACCTGCATGTCCTACAAAAACGGAAGACATACCGGAAACGGACGGAACGGAAGTAATAACCGAATCTTGACGACCTGGATTTCCTGCCAAACCGGAAGTCCTACCGGAAGCGAATGCCAGAGAAGAAAGAACCGGATCCTGAAGACCCGGATGTCTTGCTAAACTGGAAGTTAAAACGGAAAAAGGCGGTAAACCCGAGTCCAGAAGACCCGAGTCCACCACAACGGAACCAGAAGAACTAGCAAGACTAGGAATCGAATTCTTGGCAATGGGCGACCTACAAAGAACCATGATGACCGGTATAATAAAAAAATTGGCATTAGCATAAGTACCAGCCTTATGGACGTCAGCCTCAGCCTCCGCCACCACAGCTTGTGGGTTATGCCCATCACCCTCAAGTCTTATGTGGGTTTGACCCAGTCCACTACACGAGCCCACCTTCAAGAGCTTAGTCGCTCTAGACTTCTGCTTAGGGGATTTCTTTTTCTTATCGAAAAATTGGCATTAGCATAAGTACCAGCCTTATGGACGTCAGCCTCAGCCTCCGCCACCACGGCTTGTGGGTTATGCACGTCACCCTCAAGTCTTATGTGGGTTTGACCCGGTGCACTACACGAGCCCACCGAGAGCTTAGTCGCTCTAGACTTCTGCCTAGGAGGTTTCTTAACCTGCATGGACGTTAGAGGGATCAGTTTCCCCCATTTGCGGGAACACCCGCTAGCCTTCAGGCTATCGTCAGAACTCGAAGAAACATCCCGTTTCTTAGCTTCCTTAATAGCAGAAGATATCCTTAGCGGACTCCTAAAAATGAAAAAAGCGTAAAAATGAAGCATACCGCTTAGTAAATCGTAAATGAAGACTAGAAACATAAAACGGACTTCTAAAAAGGCGGGAAAGTTCAAATTAGAAATCAAAATCCCTACCGACAAGAAAACAAACTTGCATAGGGATAAATGATAATCCTTATAATGCACTAGAGGTAAATTGATAAGGGCTCTTGGTTAAATGCTAGAGAATTAATATGATGATGATGATATAGGCATAGTAATTAAGTTACCACGAAACGAGAACGATCTTTCACGAAAACCGGTAACAATATGAACATACAGTGTAGTTATAAAATATAATACAAGAGGCCTAATGGGCCTGTATCGCTCACCAGGAACATTGGCATTTCAACTAATCTTACTTAAGTTTTACATCCATCAGTGTCACTTCCAATGACTTTCAGTCAAATGATTTAGTTTTCGAGATATTGACAACAATCTCTGGGCTGTTTTTTTTGCATTAGTGATTTTGAACAATGTTTAAGTGAAAATAGATGATATCAGTGCTAACAACAGCTGGTTTCTTAACTGTCTCACTGCTGCAAGCCAGTGCAGCCAATAATTTCAATTTTCAAAAGCTCTTGACTTGGCTTAGCCGCCAACAACTTTCAGTCCAATTGTTTTCAAAATATTTATCAGGTTCAGAAATATAACCTTTGGAATATGTCGTCTGCAAAAACTCAGTCAGATGGTTACTAGAGGTTTAAATATAATTTGAAGAAAAAGGTCTTTAAAGGCAGGTAGGTGGTCTTTATAGCAGGTTATTCCCCACCACCACACAATCCATTTAACACATCTGGCTGAATCACTGAGTTAGCAGCAGGGGTAGGGTGAGCTGGAGTTGATTTAGAAAATAATTTGACTGAAAGTCATTGCTGCCTTAGGCAGCAACAACTTTCATTGCTGCCTAAGGCAGCAACAACTTTCAATCACATACATTTCAAATATTTTTAAGAGCATAGATGTCAGAGCACATAATACATATCTTAAATATTTCTGCAGTATTGGAAAGGTTAATCTGTTAATTGGAATTTAATATCTAGTTTGGCAATAAAATCTGGCATGGTGATAAATCAATGGACAGGGGGAACAAACCATTATTTTCCCTATGAAAGTGAGACTGCAAATATTTAAGGAGTGATAACTCTGGCATTTGACATCCTATCAGTTTCATTTTCACAACACAGATATTAGATGTTGTCATTAACATTGTGACCACGTTTGGTGTCAATCCACCAAGAAATAACAAATTGAGCTGCCATTGTTGGTGACGGACAAACAGATGGATGGACGGACATACAGAAGACGGATGGGGTTATCGCTGTACGACAGCTGACTGACAAACCAATTTCGGCTTCAAATTCCATCAAATAAAAAAATTGACTATGCCAGCCAAACACGCTAAGATTTGATTGGTCCATGGTGGCCATGTTTTTTACCTATCAACTTCCCAAGAACAAACTTTAATGGCCCTTAGTCCATAATCATATCCCCAAAATTTCAGCCCTATCCATTCTGCAGAATAAGTCGTTTTCACGAAAACTAGGTCATCTTGGATCCCTATGCCCTAAGGATACTTCCTGCCAAATATAATTGAAATCGGCCCAGTGGTTATTGAGTCGTTTAAAGGAAAAAGTTGACGGCCAGACGGACGGATGCCGGATGGTCGCCATGGCATAAGCTCACTTGGCCATTCTGGCCAAGTGAGCTAATAACCAGGAAGACACTTCTTAAACGTAACTTAGGGAGGATTGACTTCATATTAGGCATACTCCTTGGTAATATAAAGACAATAGTAACTGACACAGCGCAAAGCACAAAAAACTCTTGAAGAATATTTAAGCAGTTGTTCTGCAAGCAGAATAATTGAAAAGTGAATCTGTTTCCTATTTGGGCTCCAGTGCACATGCGCGCTTAGTGACAAGCGTCACTATGGGGTGAGTATAGACTGGTGCCAGTCTATAGCTGTCAGTATGCTGGAGATGGACTTAACCAGTAGCCTGATTGAGGGTCAATATTAATAGGAATAGGCATGGGGCGGTGTGTATGCAGGCATAAAAATCTTATTCTGATAGCTCCATGTAAATGCAGATAATTGATTTAGCAAGTAGTGATTGAACGGTAATGGATGTTTTTGTGGTGTAATAACAACCGGTGTTTTTTGGCCAAATACTTTGGTGTATCTTGTCCAAAAAGCACCTGGTTTAATGTACTAATTAAATATGCAAATTTTTGCTAATTAACTAATAATTTATAAATCCTTTTATTAAAATCCATATCACTGGTTCTGCCTTATTAAGATACAATTGTGTTCCAAATTTCATGGAAATAACTGCATTAGTTTAGAAATTATGGGCATATATGTTTTGAAAACTGGGTTATTATGCTTATATGGTACCATTTTAAGACAATAGGGCTAGTGTTAACCCTATGACCTAATATATATGAATCCCCTAATTTGGCAAACTTCACACGAGCATAGATTGGCCGATTTTCCAATGGTTTTTAGTAATCAATTTATTAAGCTGCCTTCTATTAGAAACAATGCAATATAATGTCATATTAACTACTTCAAATTTCACTCTGAACGTCCTGGCAATAGGTGGACAATGAAACTATAGAACTAACCAACCTGTTTCTAATGAGAAAGGATCTCTTAGGCTGCTGTGTGATGCCGTTGTGGGTCCTTTTGCCGGCAAGGCGCTGACGCTCTTAAAGATAAAGTAAAAACATACATGTATATCTAATTCTAATTACCATTAAAACTCGACTAAAGGACGCAGTTTTTTGGTCAAAACACATGTACTAGAAAGGGGGGTGCGTACTATAATCGAGAACATTCCTTCCCCACATTTTTGGCTCGAAATTTTTCTTAAAAAGTCACAGATTATACCACGGAAATTGAACTAAATGTTACCCTAGACAATTCACGCCGCCTGACGACTATGTTTAATGTATACTCCAAAAACACCAAGCGGAAGTGAAATTATTAAATTGGGGCGCCTAAATATTGCTTATTCTTTAATACATATCACTCATTAAATCAAAATTAATCCAGAATTTGACATAAAATGGCGTCGAGAAAAGATACGTGTATAAATCACGTGATTCGCCTCCAATCGCAAAAGATCTTTATTCTAATTAGAGCGAGTACTCGGATATAAATATTCTGGACTCGGAACTCGGAAATTGCAATATATCATCATTGCGCGATAGGAACTGAATGTTCCCGTACCTGTTTGATAACCAACTCCCGTTAGCGCATAAGATTACACAGCGCCTCCAATCACAAAAGAGCCAGATAACCAACTCCCGTTAGCGCATAAGATTACACAGCGCCTCCAAACGCAAAAGAGCCATTACAATCTGTTTCTATCACGCGATTTCGATGTTTTCAAGGAGACATTTTATGCCAAAATTAGATTGATTTTGATGTAATAAACAATCTTTATTGAAGATACATGATATTTAGGCGGTCCTATTTAATAATTTCTCTAACATCATGATAATTTTTAGTCATGCATTAAACATGACCGGATTGATGGTTATTTTTGATACCAATTTTCGATTTTTTAAAGGTACGTTTTTTCTAAATTTAACAGCGTCTTATACTTGAATACAAGAGTTTTTTGGGCGGATTTTGGTCAAATTTGGGACAGCGTCCTATATTCGAGGGCGGCCTTTAGTCGAGAAAGTACGGTACATGTCACATACATGTACATCACGGCATAATTTATCTGGTATTGCATCTCAATTTGCAACACATATTTAGGCAGGTGCTATACTACATTCTGCAACATGCATACATGTAGCTGTATCTGCTATGCAAAATTTGTACAAGATTGCAATTTATCATTGATTTTCAAAGTTCTATCATTAACCCTTTAACAACAAATCTCTGAAAAAGTCAATTCTTTACAATGTATACCATATTCTGTTGAATATGTTGAAATTAATATGACTGGAAGCCATTTCTGCCTATAGGCAGTAATGGCTTCCAGTCATATTAATTTCAAAATATTCAACAGCTCTCCTGTTTGTTTGCTCCGAGATTGAGATACAGGGAATTTATCGGTGAAAGAGTTAAATCCTATACATTTTTGCCGACAACAATACAATTTATAATTTGCATAACAATACATGCTATGCAAATATTAAATTCTAAATTATACAGTACCCTGTTGTAACATGCATATTGCAGAAACAAGTGAGAGCGTACTAAACTTGCGACAAAGACAGCTATGCCAAAAATGTAAACAAGTGTGACATGCTATGTATATACATGTGTAACAACTTAGGCAGGTTTGTCAGACATGTAGTTGCGAGTCGCAACTAAACATTTGACAGAAATGTCTGATCAAATGACTGCCAGACCAACTTAACCCTTTAACAGCTAAAAACGCCTTCTGCAGTGGTCCTGTGAAATGTGCCTTTGTAGACCAAGAAGACTATTTTTGAAAATTTATCATTGGAATAAATATGTGGGTCTGTATTCAAAATTATTTATACTTTTGTCTTCTTATCCCACGATAACTGAGCCAGTTATTCCAGTGGTAAATTTTCAAAAACTTGCCACTACACCGCTATTAAAAGGTGAAACCGAAGCTTGTCATGCTAGTCAAAGTTTGATTGGAAATAAATTGAAATATGATGCCTACATGTAGATGAATAACGGTTAACGCTTACCACTCTGATGTCAATATTTTAACTTTTGACCGGGTGAAGAGCAAAGAAACTGGTGTCCAATTTTCAACAAATTTGGTGTACGATGTCGCTGCCTACGACAGCACCATCTTCCACCAAATTTGGCGAAAAGTGAACACCAGTTCGTCTTTTAATTCAATTTGAGAATTTAAAATTGTGACATCAGTGTGGTAAGGGTTAAGAGAAATGGGAATCTGTAGCATGTACATGTACACGTGTAAGTACAGTGTAAGTTGTCTCCCCTACACCACACCCATGTCATAAAAACAACACATTACACAATCTACATGTGCCACAAAGTTCTGAAGACGCATAGTGGACAATGGACCTTTCCCATTTTAGCCATGTCCTGCCCATCACAAGCTAAGCTCCACCCACACTTCGTTGTGTTGGGATTGATCGATCCACGAATGCCCTGATTATCAATTTACTAAAAACTATACAATTAAGCCGTTCAATATTTTGTAATTAATTTTACTGTGGCAGCAACAGCGTGCAGTCAAATTAGTTACAAAATATTCAACATGATATTTATTAAATAGTAAAGACAATTTGTACAACAATGCATAGTCCGTCTTCAACTATGCGTTCGTGATGTACTTATCCATGTCATTCATGATGTCATAATGATGTCATTGATGGTGATGCCATGATACACATTACATAGTTGATTATGACGTCATATGATGGATGGATACAGTGGAAAGGCCCATTTGCAAGACTTACCAATTCTCTTTTGCAGGTCTGATGCTTTTCTCTGTACTTTGTTAGCTGTAATGTTCGAGTCTACATGCACCTGTGCAGCATGGACCTAGCGGGATAAGAAGACAAAACATATACATTATTTTGAATACAGACCCACGTATTTACATTTGAAAAATATATACATTGTATATGCCATTCAAATACGTGTAAGTTTAATGAGATTCTAAAACTTAGCTGCTTATTCAATTTGAAAATAAGGTTGATGACATGAATGAGGCTTTAATTATGGATAGTAATTAATGAAATAATTATGAAAATATTTAACCCACTGAACCCCCAGACTGGAATTCAGGCCTCAGAAGGACATATATAAGAAGCCTGGTTGACAACACATAAAACATCTACCCCTTTTCTGGCTAAATTTGGTCAAGAAAATACATCATGTACATGCACATATGCTTGAAAATTTATCACTGGGATGACATTTTCAAAAATACTCTTCTCTTTACACGCAGATGGACATTCCTCAAGATTACTACAGTGACCAGTTTTGGCCGAAGTGACCACTAAACGGTTAATAACGACCCCAGGGCATGTGAGACATCTGCATTGTCTATGCTCACCCCCTTCACTCGCCGAGGATGGACGATGGGGTATCAAAATTACCTACATAATCACAAGCGCGTGTCATGTTCAGGGCTTAGAAGGAGCATGATACACCAAACTCTTGAAACCCGTCACTGTTCGCTAAAATTTGGTGAAGCCTTATGCGAAGAAATTTGGAAAACTAAGCTAACAAGAGGCCGAAGGGGCCTGTGTCGCTCACCCGGACTCCTGGAGCACTCTAATTTTTTGCCAAAATTGTTGGTGGGTTGTTTAGGGGTACTCTTTTAAATGAGTTTGTGGACATTTTTGCAAGTCCAATATGGCCGCCAAACATGCTACATTTCGATTGGTCCACTGCGGTCATGTTTTGATGTAGCTCCTTCCCGTGAACAAACTTTAATGGCACTCAGAGCCTAATAATATCTCCCAGATTTCGGCTCAATCCATTCAGTGGTTCTGAAGTTGTTTTGGCAAGAAATAGGTTATCCAAGATGGCCGCCAAACCATTTAGCCAATCAAGTTTCCTTGAACAAACTTGGTACAGCTCTTGCCCTAGATTGATATTTCATGCATTTGGAATTGATCCCCCGAAGCGATTTCGGAGATTTTTAAAAATCTGAGATGGCCGCCAGCCAAATTGGCCGATCGGCTTTTTTTTAACAAACACAGACCTCTATGCCCTCAGAATGCTTCCTGCCAAATATACTTAAAATCCGTCCAATGGTTCTCGAGAAGACATTTAAAATTTCCCATTGCTTTAGTATTGGAGTTTTTCGCAGGAAAAAGATCCAATATGGCCGCCAAACTGTTTATCCAACAGTTTAAAAAATGGCAAATATGAAATGAGAATACCCACAAACATATATAAGGGGCGTTTCAAAATAATATGAAATTTGAAATGAAGGGCATGTACATTTAACAGCCTACAGAAAAATAAACATGCCTATTTACTGATAAGCTGTATACATTTTCTTCCTTTCTGAGACTTCCCTAGAATGTGCGCAGCTCAGAAGTTCATCTTAGAATGATCATTTTCTCAAAAATAACACACATGTCCCATACATAACCAATTTTTGCCAATATTGCGTCAGCCAAAAAGGATATGATAATTTCAACTGACAGTTTTAAAACTACATGTATAACAAAATGAAAGCAAACAGATTCTCCGTTTTTCCTTGAGAGAAAGTATCAAGTTACTTCATAATAGCTTTTATTTGTTCATGAGACTTGTATATTTTTTTTCAAGCCACACTGGAATTTAGGTATTTTCGGAACACTTTTCATCAATTTTATATTTAATTTTTCATACTTCCAAATGGATTATCCATTTAACACATATATTGCAATTGATGCTACTGGAGGTTTCTTACATATGTTAACTTTCATAAAAAGTAAGATATAGAGGTATGAATATTCCTACATGTAATTTCAAAAGTAATAAAATCAAGTTCAGATGGGACGGTTGTCCCACGCATAACACATATTTTACGTGATTATACTCTCATGGTATTGTCTAAAAAAATGAAGCTTGACAAGTGTATTATATCAAAAATGAGTGCTATGCAGGCATGCAACACCTAAACCATCTAAAGACAACCATAGCACCATGGATAGATTTTTGTTTGTTCGTTTGTTAATGTCAGTGTCAATGTCCCACGCATAACACGAGAAGTCTCAAAATCTAAAGAAATACATAATTCCTGACGCGACCTACTTAGAAATAGGATGAAGGTAGGTTGGTCTAATTTCTATCATCTGCACTTTTCTGGAATTAGTGATGTACAAAATCTGATAGAATATTTGAGGAAAAAGTGCTTTGTCCCATACATAACACCATATTTTATTTTTATACTAAAGCTTCACAAGTCAATGTTTAATCATTCCATTCTGTTGCTCTGTCACATAGGAATGATAGAAAAGGGAAAAACTGCTTATAATCCAGTATAGCTAATTGTGAGGTATGCTAGAAAATACACTGTCCCATACATAACACACACAGCTATGTTGTTAATGTATGGGACAAAACTCCATAACTTTGAATTAATGGTTCTTATTTGGTCCAATTTCGAACTTTCTGAGTTAGAACTAATAAATCTCATTTTTGGACTGCTCATATAAAAGGAATATACACAAGGAATAGTATAAATCATGGCTATGTAGCTAACAGATGCCATTTGTGCATATATTGTTTTTAGATAAAGGATTAGAAAAGACAAAGTTCAAACAGATTCCAAAGAATTTTAGTTTTTTGCAGGGCTCGAAATAAACCAAGGCAACCATGGCAATTGCCTTGGTTTCCCATGTCTCTGGCATTGGTGCCCCTCCATTTTGCCATTTTTTTTTAAGGCAACAACTGCCTTAAATGCCCTCCACTATTGCCTTGGTGCCTTTCATACAGACGGCTATATAAAGTATCCAAAGTAAATGTACAGAGTCATCTAGGGTAAATGAAGACAGAAACATTTCCCTTAGTGCCCCTAAAATTATGAAAACCGTTACGGCAACATTGCCGTGTCATTTTTAATGATATCATCAAACCCTGTTTTAGTTCTTAAAACATAAATGTCAAAGCCGCCAAAAGCTGCTAAAAACCCAAACTTACAGTGGCGGCCAAAACTAAATTCCAATAAAAACAGTTGTTGATTTATGTGTACCTAGTTAATTGGGGATTGTACCATTTCTGTTTTCATTTTCCTTTGTTTCGGTCCTAGCATGATAATTTCATTCTGAGCTGTACTGTATTACACCTTGTTAGTTGTTGTTGCAGACTCATGCTCATTGAACTAAGAGTTGCAACTGCGTTCTCAGTTCTACTAGGATCATCTTCAGTTGATAGCTCCATGGTCACAAACTTTACCCATATTTTAACAAGAGGCCCAAGGGGCCTGTATCGCTCACCTCGACCAGGCATCTCAACTAGAATGGTCATTAACAATAAGTAAAACTCTAATGAGTTGAGCAGACTTGTCACAAGAAAATAGAGGCCATGTTTCTTTATGTATCAACTTCTCTTGAACAAACTTTAATGGCCCTTAGTCATCAATATCATATCTCCAAAATTTCGGCCCAATCCGTTCAGTCACTCTGGAGACGAAGTTGCTGTCATGAAAACCAGGCCATCCAAGATGGCCGCCCAACCATTTGGAAAATCAAGTTCCCTTGAACAAACTTGGTTCAGCTCGCGCCCTAAATGGTATTTTATGACTTTCGAATCAATCACTCAGTTTCGGCGAAGACTTTTAGACATTTCTAAAAATCTGCCAAATCCAAGATGGCCGCTGGACAAATTGGCTGATTGGCTTCGTTTGAACAAACTTGAATCTCTACACTCTAAGGATAATCTTCCTGCCAAATATAATTGAAATCGGCCCAGCAGTCCTAGAAGACATTTTAAATTTCCCATTGCTTTAGTATGGGAGTTTTGACAGGAAAATGATCAATGATAGTCGCCAAATGGTTTATCCGACAGTTTAAAAAATTGCAAATTTGAGATCAGAATACCCAAAAGCACATATAAAATCAATTTCAGCCTAAAAATCCATCATATAAAAAAAAAATATGGCCACCAAACACACTATATTTTGATTGGCCCACGGCGGCCATGTTTTTTAATGGATTAACTTACCGTGAACAAAGTTTAATTGGCCCTTACTCCCTAAGCATATCTGCAAAATTTTGGCGCGATCCCTTCAGTGGTTCTGGAGAAGTCATTTTCGCTAAAACTAGGTCAATCAAGATGGCCACCAAACCACGGGACCAATCAAGTTCCCTTGAACAAACTTTGTTCAGCTCTTGTCCTAGATCATATTTCATGGGGTTTGTTTCAATCCACTAAGTGGTTTTGGAGAAGATTTTTAAAGATGTTTCTAAAAATCGGCCAAAAATCAAGATGACCACCGGCCAAATTGGCCGATCGGTTTCGTTTGAACAAACTTGAATCTCTACACCCTAAGGATGCTTCCTGCCAAACATAATTGAAATCGGCCCAGTAGTTCTCGAGAAGACATTTTAAATTTCCCATTGCTTTAGTATGGGAGCTTGTGGCGGGAAAATGATCGAAGATGGCCGCCAAACCGTTTATCCGACAGTTTTGAAAATTGCAAATTTGTGATCAGAATCCCCAAAAAACATATATAAAACCAATTTCAGCCTCAAAATCCATCAAATAAAAAATTCCAATATGGCCACCAAACATGCTGTATTTTGATTGGCCCACTGCGGCCATGTTTTTTGACGGATAAACTTCCCATGAATAAAGTTTAATGGCCCTTAGTCCCTAATCATATCTGCCAAATTTCAGCCCGATTCCTTCAGCGGTTCCGGAGTAGACGTTTTTGCTAAAACTAGGTCAACCAAAATGGCCGCCGAACCATTTGACCAATCAAGTTCCCTTGAACAAACTTGGTTCAGCTTTTGCCCTAGATCATATTTCATGGGGTTTGCTTCAATCTACCAAGCGGTTTCGGAGCAGATTTTTATAGACATTTCCTAAAATCGGCCAAAATTCAAGATGGCCGCCAGCCAAATTGGCCGATCGGCTTCGTTTTAACAAACTTGGATCGCTATGCCCTCAGGATACTTCCTGCCAAATATAATTGAAATCGGCCCTGTGGTTCTTGAAAAGTTGTTTAAATAAAAATGTTGAGACGGACGGATGCCGAACAGACAATGGACGGCCACATGGCATTAGCTCACTTGGCCATTCTGGCCAGGTGAGCTAAAAATGGAAATGCTTTTCAGATGGCTACTTTAGTGCAGTTGGTGGCATGTGTTTTCCTCACTAATTGCTGAATTCTTAACATTAGTATTAAAGGAACCAGACAAATGTCTGCTTCTAAGAAAAAGATACAGGGAAATTGTGAAAGGTAACAGAGATGGAAGGAGAACTGGATGAAAAAAGCAGTGGACACACTGAAAGCAAGTACATGTAGTTCCAACCTAGTCAGAACCCAAAGAAAATTATTACATGTGGGGTAGAAATAAAACATTTATTCTACATGCATACTGCATCTAGCATTGGGATTTTATCCGCACAGCAAAATATCTACATGCACATAAGTAGACATTATAGTATATCAGCCGGGAAAGTTCATACACCCTGTGCATGCAGGATTGCAAATTCCCATTTACCAGCCATGTTTGCCATGAGTTGTACATGTAGAAAGGCCTTCTTTCAATCCCTGCTATCTCTAAACAAGAGGCCCATTATTATTATTAGTCATTTAAATGCGTTTGTGGACATTTTTCCAAGTGCAATATGACCGCCAAACAGGCTACATTTTGATTGGCCCATGGCGTCCAGGTTTTTTTTTGATGGTTCAACTTCCCTTGAATAAACTTTAATGGCCCTTAGTCCTTAATCGTACCACCCAAATTTCAGCCTGATCCCTTCAGCGGTTCTGGAGGAGTCGTTTTCTGGAAAACTAGGTCATCCAAGATGGTTGCCGAACCATTTGGTCTATCACGTCCTCTTGAACAAACTTGGCTTACCTCTTGGCCTAGATGAAGATTCCCCAAGTGGTTTCAGAAAGGATTTTTGAAGACATTTCCTAAAATCGGCCGAAATCCAATATGGCCACCGGTCAAACTGGCCGATCGGGCTCATTTGAACAAACTTGGATCCCTATGCCCTAAAGATGCTTCCCGCCAAACATAATTGAAATCGGCCTAGTAGTTCTCGATAAGACATTTTAAATTTCCCATTGCTTTAGCATGGGAGCTTTTGACGAGAAAATTATTCAAGATGGCTATCAAATGGTTTATTCGACAATTTCAAAAATTGCAAATTTGAGCTCAGAATACCCAAAAACATATATAGAACTAATTTTGGCCTCAAAATCCATCAAATAAAAAAATCCAATATGGCCGCCAAACAGGCTACATTTTGATTGGGCCACGGTGGCTATGTTTTTTGACAGAGCAGCTTCCCTTGAACAAACTTTAATGGCCCTTAGTCCCTGATCATATCTCCCAAATTTTGGCCTGATCCCTTCAGCGGTTCTGGAGAAGTAATTTTTGGGAAATCTAGGTCATCCAAACCATTCTGTCAATCAAGTCGTCTTGAGCAAACTTGGCTTACGTCCTTCCCTAGATGAGGTTTCATAAGTTTTGAATCGATTCCCCAAGCGATTTTGGAGATTTTTAAAGACATTTCCTAAAGTCGGCCATTTTCCAAGATGGCAACTGGCCAAATTAGCCGATCGGCTTCATTTAAACAAACTTGGATCCTTATGCCCTAAGGATGCTTCCTGCTAAATATAATTGAAATCGGCCTAGTAGTTCTCCAGAAGACATTTAAAATTTCCCATTGCTTTAGTACATGTATGGGCGCCTTTGACAGGAAAATAATCCAAGATGGCTGCCAAACCATTTATCCGACAGTTTCAAAAATGGCAAATTTGAGCTCCGAATACTCCAAACCATATATAGAACCAATTTCGGCCTCAAAATCCATCGAATAAAAAAATCCAATATGGCCGCCAAACACGCTACATTTTGATTGGCCCACGGCGGCCATGTTTTTTGACGGATCAACTTCCCTTGAACAAAGTTTAATGGCCCTTAGTCCGTGAACATATCTCCCAAATTTTGGCCTGATCCCTTCAGAGGTTCTGGAGAAGTAATTTTTGGGAAAACTAGGTCATCCAAGATAGCCACCGAGCCATTTGGTCAATCAAGTCTTCTTGAACAAACTTGGCTTACCTCTTTCCCTAGATGATGTTTCATGAGTTTTGAATCGATTCCTTCAAGTGGTTTCGGAGAAGATTTTTAAAGATGTTTCCTAAAATCGGCCGAAATCCAAGCTGGCTGCCAGCCAAATTGGCTACATTTGAACAAACTTGGATCCCTATGCCCTAAGGATGTTTCCTGTCAAATATAATTGAAATCGGCCTAGTGGTTCTTAAGAAGAAGTCGTTTAAAGGAAAAGTTGACGGATGGATGGATGGACACACGACGGACGGTTGCCACGGCATAAGCTCACTTGGCCTTTCAGGCCAGGTGAGCTAAAAACAAGAAACAAAAGGGTAGGTGAAAGAAGTAGAAAAGATTTAAATCGACTATCTGTTCATTTAAGATTAAATTGACTATTAAGACAAATACCCCAGGGGCTGTATTCACGAAGAGGGTGTAACTTATGCCCTGCATAACTTACGCCCTCAAGTTATGCCTCATCGTTACGCCGTAAAAACAAAGAGGGACGTAAATAAATGCGTCACTGTAATGCATGTAGGCCAGAATTCGTTGGTCAAATAGGCCGGGAATACGGAACAGGCTAGCTACCATCGACTCCAAATTTAGTATATACGCTTAATACTACCAAAAAAATAAATAAATATTCATTCTATCGAGTCTGACTAACCTACATGTAGCATATAACCATTCATTAGTAATATGCTTGACATTACAAAAACTAAGTGCTGCGAAAACATGTAATTTTTATATTCTTACAACTTTTCCTTAGCATTCTGAAGCCTTTTTGGGTAAATGCGCAGCACGTCATTCAGGTCGTCCACGTGTGCTCGTTGCCAGGCAACGACGTATCGTTCTACCGTATTTACCAAATTGTTTCAGCTTCACATTCAGTGCACTGTGGGTGCTTTGAATACAGAAATAGGAAAGGTATTCAACTCAAATATTTAAAAAAAGCCTGCTATGGCTTCACATTAAATAACACTTAATATTTACAAAAAAAGTCAACTAACTGCAAATTCAATTTATAACATACGTAATATCCGAAATTCGACTAAAATTCGAGACTATGCCAAACTGTAAATAATGACTTATGCCTTATAGTTGGAGGGCATAAGTTACGCCTGATTTTATGGATGGCCATAAGCTACGCCCTTTTCATGAATACAGACTTACACCACTTTGGGGGCTTACGCCATAGTTACGCCTTTTCTATGGCATAAGCCCTTTTAGTGAATAAGGCCCCAGAGAAGCTACATGTACCTGTTTTACAACATGGCACATGAGAATCCCTGTTTTTTAATATTAGGCATGCACCGCACAAAGTAAAAAAGAACAGACAAAGAAACGTTCCATCCACACAAATGGCGAGTGCAGCCTTTTTGCATCCTTTAGAGTGTGTTAATAAATGAATTTCCAGTAAAACACAAGCATGCATTGCAGAGTTCTCTTAAAGAAGATTCCGCCATAGCTCTGACTGCTTATGCAGTTAAGGATGCACTACAGACATGACAGATTGCACAGACTATATGCAAAAGCTCCAATTCTCCCTCAAGGCAGCATGAAGGATAAACAAAGATGAAGCTGAAAGCCAAGCATAACTTAAAGAACAAATGTCAGTGCATTTAAAGAGATAAGCCAGGAGTATAATGCATAAGAAGGGATGCTAGGGCAGTTAAAAAGAGTGGCGCCATAAGATCCAGAGTTTCTTCAGACAAGAATCAGTCTCCCGTATTTAGGCAAACATGCGAGATGTACTTCTGAAGGAAGATGGTACCAGACTTCCTAAAGGTTTTCTACAGATCTGAGATGACTCTGAAAAGGGTATTTGCACTCTTCAACCAGGGTAACTCAAATTATCCATTTCACTTTGAACACTGAATTCCACTGACCCAAGTCAAGAGATGTTATAATAGCTAAGGAGCAACATCAGTGGGCATGTGTGTGTATTCATCATGTCAATTATAGTTTTAATCTAGTTGCACTACAAAACCACTTCCCATGTAGCGTGAACCACACTCAAAATGTCAAGACCAGAGATTCAGTGCAAACCAAATATTGAGAAATATACTTTCTGTGGCCTAATTTGATGATAAGGAGGAAATCCATGCAATGGTAATATTATATAGGGTCTAGTTGAATGGACTGGAGTACTGGTAGTTCAAAACCAGTCAACCATTACAAAATCATTCAACGACTGTCATTGATGAACAATCCTTATCATAACAAATGAATGTGACATGTCTCTCTACAGATTGTTTGCTAATTGAAATGTTGACTGATTGAAAGTCAAATGTTCAGATCTTGTTGTGCACTTACATGTACCGTTACCTCACTACTATCATGGTATGGACAAAGGAGAAAGCTTTGTGTTATGTATGGGACAATACCATATTTATATAAGTTATCAATATTGCATGAAAAATATACACCTACATGTGTATGTAACATTTTTGCCTTGTTTTGCAAGACAAACTACAATTCTTGGAGTAGTTACTTAAATGTAATTGATTCCTTCCATACGGTTAAAGGCAGGAATAATTTTAATGTACTGTTTGGCAAGCCTCAAGTTACATGTAGTATATACCAGAATATTAAGTCTAATATTTACAGACAAACCACATGATCTCTTACATAAATGTAGTTACCTATGATCTCAAGAATGAACTAATATATGATTACCAAAAGGAGGTCAGCTAAAATAAGTTAAAATTGTATTACATATTTATTTCTATAAGTTGTCCCATGCATAATGAGGCTGTCCCATGCATAACGCCATATACATGCACCGCGCCTATTCTTTTATCTACCAAGTGAAAACAATTACTCAACTACATGTACTAACAGTATTCATATCATGTATTTCCCTGTTCATCTGGAGACTGTCTATGTATAATTCAATGACATTTTTTGACATTTGTTAACTTTATAGTAGTTGATCATTCCTTCATTCTTCACTTGTTGAAGCCGAATCTCTAACAGACTGCTGATGAAAAAAAATAAAGATTTTTCTGAGTATGTTGAGGTTTTTCTTTCAAATATTTGTATTTCTTATAAAATTGTTCACTTAAGTTCATGCATTTCCTCATTTACAATCTTTCTGAATGATTACTTTGTCCTTTGTCCCATGCATAACACTCATCGGACCACTATTTTCCATGGCTTACGGATTGTTAACTTGAATGATCATTTCAAATTTGTTTTAGATCCAGTAAATATGACATCTGGCGATTCAAAAATCACAAAAATATCATTATTTCAGAATATTTGAAATATTCACATTATGGTTAACACAAATTTCATGTTACTTTCAAACACCCCATAAAACAAATTTCGCCCTCAAAATCCATCACCTAAAAAGTCCAATATGGCCGCCAAATATGTTACATTTCGATTGGCCCACAGCGGCCATGTTTTCGGACGGATCACCTACCTTTGAACAAACTTTAATGGCCCTTAGTGGTTAATCATATCTCCCCAATTTCAGCCTGATCCCATCGGTGGATCTAGAGAAGTTGTTTTAGGGAAAACTAGGACATCCAAGATGGCCAATTTGGTCAATCAAGTCCTCTTGAAGAAACTTGGCTTACTTTTGCCCTAGCTGAAGTTTCATGAGTTTTGAATCGATTCCTCAAGCGGTTTTGGAGATCTTTAAAGGCGTTTCCTAAAATTGTCCGAAATCGAAGATGACCATTGGCCAATCGAGATCATTTGCACAACTTGGATCCCTATGTCCTAAGGATAAACCTTGCCACATATACTTAAAATCGGCATAGTAGTTCTCGAGAAGACGACATTTTCGATTTACCATAGGTTTAATATGGGAGCCTTAGATGAGAAAATAATCCAAGATGGCAGCCAAACCGTTTATCCGACCGTTTCAAAAATGGCAAATTTGAGCTCAGAATACCCAAAAATATATATAAAACCAATTTCGACCCCAAAATCCATCCAATAAAAAAAATCCAATATGGCTGCCAAACACGCTATATTATGATTGGCCCAGGGCGGCCATGTTTTTTGACGGATCAACTCACCTTGAACAAAGTTTAATAGCCCTTAGTCCCTAATCATATCTACACGTAGCAAATCCGACCCGATCCCTTCAGCAGTTCTAGAGAAGTAGTTGTGTATGCTAAACTATGTCAACCAAGATGGCCGCTGAACCATTTGAACAATCAAGTTCTCTTGAACAAACTTGGTTCAACTCTTGCCATAGACCAAATTTCATATGGCTTGCATCAATCCTCCAAACGGTTTCGAAGAATAATATTTTTAGAGACGTTTCTGAAAATCTGCCAAAATCCAAGATGGCCACCCTCCCAATTGGCCGATCGGCTTCCTTTGAACAAACTTGAATGGCTATGCGGTAAGGATGCTTCCTGCCAAATATAATTGAAATTGGCCGAGTAGTTCTCGAGAAGACATTTTAAATTTCCCATTGCTTTAGTATGGGAGCTTTTGGCGCGAAAATGATCCAAGACGGCCACCAAACCGCTAATCGACTGTTTCGAAAATTGCAAATTTGACATATAAAACCAATTTCGGCATCAAAATCTATTAAATAAAAAAATCCAATATGGCCACCAAACATGCTATATTTCGATTGGCCCACAGCGGCCAGGTTTGTTTATGGTTCAACTTCCCTTGAACAAAGGCCTTAGTCCATAATCATATCTAGCAAATTTCGACCCGATCCCTTCAGCGGTTCTAGAGAAGAAGTCGTTTACGCTAAAACTAGGTCAACCAAAATGGCCACCGAACCATTTGAACAATCAAGTTCTCTTGAACAAACTTGGTTCAACTCTTGCCATAGACCAAATTTCATGAGGCTTGCATCAACCAATTTCGGCCTCAAAATCCATCAAATAAAAATTCCAATATGGCCGCCAAACATGCTATATTTTGATTGGCCCACAGCGGCCATGTTTTTTGATAGTTCAACTTCCATTGAACAAACTTTAATGGCCCTTAGTCCCTAATCATATCTGCCATATTTCGACCCGATCCCTTCAGGGGTTCTGGAGAAGTTATTTTCAATAAAACTAGGTCAACCAAGAAGGCTGCCGAACCATTTGACCAATCAAGTTCCCTTGAACAAAACTTGGTTCAGCTCCAGGGATGTGGGTCAATTCCATTTTATCAATTCCAATTCCGGTGTCTTAAAATGTATCAATTCCAATTCCGGAGTCCTCAGATTTATCAATTCCAATTCCACCCAGACAAGTTCAATTCCAATTCCATTTTATTAATTCCAATTCCATACCAATATTTACGTGAGATCAACATTGTTATATTTTAACCCTTTAATGTCCAAGATTGGCCAAGAAAAACTAGATTCATCATTAGCAAATGTCCATTTGCAGGATAAGAGAAGACGATTTTTAAAAAATTTAACAATGCAATGACTGGCTCAGTTATGGAATCAGTCATTCCACTGGTAAATTTCCAAAAATTGTCTCTTAGCATACATACACGTATATATGATCCTTCCTCAAGAGCAGTGCAGAAGGCATTTTTGGTTGGCTTCTCCGTTAATATTTAAAACAATTAGACAAAAAATTGTTGTTGCCAATAGGTAGTTATACCTTTAAATCAAATCATTGTCCAAAAACTCAACATTCAGCAGATCTTATTTTTAGTTCATTTGACTTAATTATAGTTTAATGCCGATTTTTTCCCTGATGAATAGGGCTAAAGGTTAATGCCATGTCTAATTAATATAGATACATGTAAACTTTGCTATATAAATGTTTGCATTAAAAAGCATTAGAATACAATGTATATAGTACACTACTGAGGGAGAGTACTGAGCACATTTATGTAGAGTTTGAATAGCACCTCTAGTCCATGTGTCTGCATTTTAAAAGCTGAGACATTTCACAGACTGGGTTGTTCAATGATTCCTTTGTTATGTAGGAGGGTATAATTACAGGGCTATTATCTTGTAATGTACTGCTTTCTTCACCCATTTCATTCCATGCAGATATTACTTTACTGAACACTATTGCTAACATTTTGTTGAATAATTTTAACACAATTTGGTTATTTGAGTTCTAGCATATATATTTGAAATCATTTAAACTAATTTGTATGATTTTAAAGATGGCATGATTTCATGTTTCCAGGAAATGCAGAATGAAATAAGTTCAAGTGGCTTTGATTGAATAAAGGAGGTACAAAGCTCACATAGGATAAAAGGCTTAATTGGTCACTGGTCAGGGAGAATTGAGCTAATTCAATAATGTATTAAAGTTCATAGCATTTATCAGATCTTTATTTTGTCAATTCAGAGTGAGAGATTATTTTTGAAAATTTACCACTGGAATTGCTGGCTCGGTTATCCAGCTAGCCACTCCAGTGGTAAATTTTCAAAAATAGTCTTCTGTTGGCCTGCCAATGAACATTTCTCAAACTCATTGCAGAAGGTGCTTTGGCCGGCTTGGGTTTTAAAGGGTTAAGGGCTAACTTGCTCATCACTGAATTATCAGTATCTCAAATTCTACTCTTCAAACCAAACATACGTGTATAACTAAGTTGTTAAAATTTATTTTAATAGAAACTGTTGCAGCCATAGGAGACTCTGTTAAAGACAAACAGATATAAAAATAAATGATCGAGTTTGAACTTGAGCATGTTGAACTTGAATACGTTGAACTTTATGATGGCACTATCCCTAACGACACCAAAATAAGAGATTAGTTAAAACATGCTTCACAGTCTAAACATAGCCATATCCTCCTAATGGGAGACTTCACCTACCCAGAAATAAACTGGAGATGGGATTTCACCTCACAATGAAAATCGGTCTGCAAGTAAGTTCCTAGATTGCGTACATGACTGCTTCTTGTACGAACACGTGCAAACTCCTACGCACCATAGAGGCACTCAGCAACCCAACATCCTAGACCTCATTTTGACAAATGAAGAGAGTATGCTACATGTAGAAGAAATCCCACACTTACCACCACTAGGGAAAAGCCACCACAGCTGCCTAGTATTCAAGCTTTAATGTTAGACAGATGATAATCCAACTAAGATTCAAAAACTACTCTATGACAAGGGCCATACGATAAGATGAGAAGCGAAATGGCAAAAATCATCTGGGATAGAGAGCTAGAAGGCAAGAATACCGAACAAACGTGGACAGTCATCAAAACCGAAGTTCTTAACTCAGTCAATAGATGTATTCCGCTCAAGACCATAAGCAATAGACATTCACAGAACAAACTGACAAAAAGTCCCTGGATGAATGACAGTACCGTATTAAAAACAAACTTATAAACAAACGGCAAGCATTTGACAAATTTAGAGAGATGAGAGAAGAGAAGCCGTATAAGCAATATGCCTAATCCCACAACCAACTGAAGTGGGAGGTGAGAAAAGCAAATCGAGAATTTGAACGTGAAATCGCAAGGAAATCGAAAACCAACCCCAAAGCCTTCTATGGCTACATGTATGTAAGATCCAAACTAAAGACAAAGACCAGGATTGCAGACTTCATAAGAGCCAATGGCACAACAGCAAAAAAACTGACACAGACAGGGCAGAACTGAATACCAGCAGAATACCACAATTAACCTGTAACTTAACAAACAGTCAAACATTGGACCAAATCAGAATCATAGAAACTGATGTGCAAAAAAGACTCTAGAAACAGTGTCAAAATCCTAAGGACCAGAAGAAAACTCCTTGAGAATTCTAAGAGATCACCTGTTCTATCGCCAACCCATTGACAATACTCATTAACCGACTCCTCATTGACAGAACGCTCCCGCAAGACTGGAAAAATAGACAGATCACACCGATCTTCAAGAGAGGTACAAACATGTAACAAATCATCAGCAGGCAATCACAGACCAGTAAGTTTAACATAAATACATGCAAAATTATGGAACACTTCATCCAAGATGTACTAACAAAGCACATCATGTCCAGCTTCATGTCAGACCATCAACACGGTTTCTTAAATGGCCGGTCTTAAATGGTTCATAGACACACTAGATAATTACTGAACCAAAGCTGTTTATGACGGTGCTGCAGTCTATGTCATCTACCTTGATTTTGCCAAAGCGTTTGACACTATTCCACACCAGACTACTGGTGCAAACTCCACCACAGAGCTATGGAATTAGTGGCGACACTCTGCAATGGATACAGACTAGGCTTGCGCGATTAAATCGAAAATCGTGATTATGTTTTAAATCGTGAATTTATATGATTAAAAATTAAATAATCGAATAATCGTGAATATTTTCTACTGCTTAAAATATTTCAAAACTTAACTTTCAATTACTTTTTAATGCAATCGGTCATGAAAAATGACATTTTGCTTAGTGAATATATGTTCATTTACAGGGCAAGAGCAGACTATTTTTGAAAATGTGTGGCTGGAATGCCTGGCTCGAGAATTGAGCCGGGCATTCCAGTCATACATTTTCAAAAATAGTGTTCTCTTGCCCTGCAAATTGACTTTTCTAAACACCATTGCAGATTTCGTCATTGATATTCTTTTGTTGTTATGTCTTGTTAATTTGTACCCAAGCTGATTAATCGAGTAACCACGATTATATTTAAATACTCGATCACGATCACTCAAGGCAATAATCGCACAAGCCTAATACAGACATTCCTAAGCAACAGAAAGCAGCGAGTATCCATCAGTGGATCATGCTCCAATTGCACTCCAGTGTCAAGATCCATGCAGTGTGCTTTGACCAGTACTTTTCATCTGCTTCATTAATGACACGCCAGAAGTAGAAAGTATGATAAGTTGTTTGCAGAAGACACCAAGCTGTACACTCGAGTTAACTCCAGAACTGACCATGAAGCACCCCAAAAAGATTTGAATAGCTTAAAATACAGGTCAGATACATGTCAGCTCCGTTTTAATGTGACTAAATGCAAAGTTATGCACCTAGGGAGATCTAACAATAAATTCCAATACAGCATACAGGAAAGTGACCAGCCAATTGTACTAGAGGAGACCGCTTGTGAGAAGGACCTATGAGTGTACGGTAGGGCTGCGCGGTTTGGCTTACAGCCATATCGGTTTCGATATGACTTTTCATATCGGTTTTATGGACATGAAACAAAAAATTTAAATTATAAAAAAAGCCCGAAAACAGAACGTATTTTCACGCCCTGAAACATTCGTAACATTTTACGCCTTTAAAGCTTAATATACCTCATAATATCCATCATCGCGGGAGTGAAATTATTAATTAGACCACCTAAATATTACGCACAGTTAAATAAGCATCGTTTATTTTGTCTAAATTAATCATAAACCATCAGCAAAACAGGTTGCGAAAAGACGTAAATCACGTGATTGTAATTAATTATGATGTAATTATCTCCCTTTCTTCTTTCATTTCCAATTCGGCCCGGCGACGAAATCATGCCTTGAAGAAAATATTAACTGTAATATTGCGAATGCGAATTTCATAAGTTAATATGATATTGTGTATAGAAGATAACGTTTTAAAAACGGTTTGAGTAATAATTTTATTTAAAATTATATCCTAATCATCAAAATGTATTCAGCATTATATTTATTGGCGAGATTTTTATGCATTCGGGCGATTTAGTTTTGGGACGACTTTGCATTATGTTAATTAGCCGGTGACGTAAATAAAATGGATGCCGTTGTTTAGAAATGTTTCCCTGATACAAATTTCAATGACAAATTCCCGCGTTAGTATTGTGTTTTATATTGCAAATTTATCGGAGACTACCAGAGAAAAGACGAGTGGATATTTATTTAATTAATTCGCTGCTTGATTTCTCTCGGCGTACAGCGAGTTACACAATATGCTCAATTGGGGCCACGTTCAATTATTTTGTTGCCCCGAACGTAGCTTAATGGAAAGTATGGCCATTATTATTCATTACACTTTTCATGCTCGTTAGTATCTTTTATTTTTAACAATCCTGATACGAAAAACCGAAAATATGTTCATAATTGATTTTTTGATATTTATTTCTTATAATCGGTTATGAAACCGTCAGTGCAGGATATCGGTTTTAAATATGGTATCAGTATATCGCGCAGCCGTAGTGTACGGAGGCAATTCTTTAAAGTTCAATCAGCCAGAACGGTCTTTGCTTTTGAAGCAGCATTAGATAGATTTTGAGAAAACCAGGAATTTAAATACGATCCCTCTGTACCCTACAATATACCAGGAAGTCAGATACGCAGAATGGTCGTGAAGGAAGATGAAGCGGACAGAGTCCACAGAAACATCCTAAGAATTCATGCAGAAAAGGCAGCCAATAAGGCCAACTGATTAGTTGGCATGATCAGACGATCATTCGACTACATAAATCCTGGCCCATTTGTTCTGTTGTACAAGAGCCTAATCCAACCACACTTAGGCTGTGTTCTCACTAGAGACTTAATCCAGTGTAGTGCAATACTGAGGTATGGCGTTACTCCCGCTTAACTCTCCAGTGAGAACACGTCTTTAGAATATGGCAATGTCATCTGGTCCCCTTCTACAAGAGAGACATCCAACTACTGGAAAATGTTAAACGTCGAGCCACGAAATCTGTTCCAGGACTCAAACAAATGCCATACCAAGAGCGTCTCAAATCACTCAAACTGCCGAGCCTAGTGTACAGACATTTGCAAGGTTACCTAAAAGAAGTGTACAAATATCTACTTGATGCCACTAATTTCCAAACACAGGAAATCTGGGACTTCAAAGGTGGTGCTATTGGGAGTCCAAGCAAGAAACATGGAAGTCTAAAATGGTTCGAATACATGTAATTTGGTTAAAGTCATTTTGTTTTAGAGATGTCAGGGCCAAAAAATATGAAGTCCAGGACTTCCTTGGTATGTTTTTCTGGAGTCCAAACATGAACATTGGGAGTATAGGACTCCCGGACTTCCGCTAGTGGAAGCCCTGACATGATGTGTACAATGTAGACCATGAAGCCATTCTACCACTCGACAAAGGTGACAGGACAAGAGGACACAGCTTCAGGAGTGCAAAAACACAGACACCAGGAGGCGTTTTTTCAGTATTTGAGTGACTAACTACTGGAACAGTCTACCAAGATTCAAAGTTGCCTTATTTCATGGTTTTTCTATACATATAAATAGACTCTAAACAGGCAGTCCATCAAACGCATGGCCTATGGACTCCTTACCATAATTAGTAGTGACGGCTCAATCCATCAACTCACTCAAGGAAAAGTAAGATAGACACTACAGCGAGGCCACATACACGATCGATTCCCCATTCATGCCCGTCCGCATTAATCTGTGACAGATATTTGGACAGACTGACGGGCCGGAGTGAGTCAGAGCAATTTGTACGCTCAAAAGTTGGAGAACCCCGCCACCGCTTGGTAGTGCACCTCTTAATCGACCTTAGCTACAATATTTGACACAAACCCCGGTTATTGCTTCGTATAATTCACATATACATTCGCTCGCACCTTAAATCCTGTTAAATATGTGCCATATCTCACGTTATTTAACTTTTTAGCTCATTGTTGACAAATTTTATCAAATTTCAAGCGACCAGCCATTGCAAAAACAGTGATGACGTAGTACACAACTTTTCGCCTCGAAAATCATGCAATTTCGCCCCGAGCGAATTCGATCCGCGAGATGATTAAATTAAACTGGAAAGAAAAGGACGGATCTTGATCGTGTCAGTTTTGTTGGTTAGATAAGATATTCAATTATTTATGCTGCATTCATTATTCTCATTTTACATCTGTGGGTGGTTGGGTGTGTGAGGGTGGGTGGGTGACAGGGAATTGGGTGCGTGGGTGAGTGGAAAATTCAGTGACTGATCCAGTGACTAAGTGATTCAGTGAATTAATGAGTGGGTGTGCGGTCTGTTGGTCGGTCTGTCCGACGTCGGTCGGTGGGTCGGTCAGTCCGACCTCTGTCGATGGGGCCGACCTCGGGCAGTCAGTCAGTCGGTCCGACCGCGGTGGATCGGATGGTCAGTCGGTGGGTCAGTCGGCCCGACCTCGATCAGTCGGTCGGTGAGTGGGTAAGTCGGCCTGACCATTGGTCGGTCGGTCTGACCTCGGTCAGTCAGTCGGTTGGTGGACTGGTCGTTGGGTCCGGTGGTGGTTCGGTCAGTCCGACCTCGGTTGGTGTGTGGGTCAGTCAATTTGGGTGGGTGGGTAAGTTGGTCGGTCGGTCAGACCTCGCTTGGTTGATCGGTGGGTAGGTCGGTCGGTTGTGCGTCGGTCGGTTAGTGGGTGGGTTGGTGGGTCAGTCAGTCCGAGCTCGGTCAGTTGGTCGGTCGGTCTTCTAGCTTACAGGACTAGTCTACCAGCTTACTAGCCTACAGGCCTAGTCTAACAGCCTACTATTCTACTAGCCTACATGCCTAGTCTACCCGCTTATTATCCTACAGTCCCAGTATACCAGCTTACTAGCCTATGGGCCTAGTCTAGCCTTCATGGTTAGGTCATAGCACTGCCTTACCCAGTCTTGTCTAGGTCTTTATTAGACATTAGCTAAGCTATGGCTAGGCCTTATCCCGGCTTGGATATGCCTTATCGAGCCTTATCTGTGGTTACCTAGTCATTACCTAAGCATTAGTTAGGCTTGGTTAGGCCTTCCTAGGCTTAATCTATGCCTTATCTATGCTTCGCTTAGTCTTACCTTGGCCGTAGCTATGCTTATGTAGGCATTAGTTAGTCCTTACTTCGACCGTACCTGGTCCTTATTTAGGCATGGCTAGGCCTTAACTTTGACCAGTCTTTGCTAGGCATTACCTAGGCCTTAGCTTGGCTTGGGTAGGCCTTAGCCAGACTGGATTAGGCATTACTTAGACCATAGCTGAGCTTGGCTAGGCCTGAGCGTGGCCTTATCTAGGCATGAATATATTTTATCTAGGTCTTAGTTACCATAGGTTTTGCCTAGCACTAGCTAGGCACTACCTACACCGTAGCTAAGGTCATGTTAAGCTGTATGTAGTTCTAAGCTATGCCTTATCTAGGGTTGGCTTAGTCTTACCTAGGCCTTAGCTATGCCTACGTAGGTATTAGTAAGGCCAGATTAGATAAGGCCAAGCTCAGGTGTAGCTATGCTCTAAGTAATGCCTAATCCAACCTGGCTAAGGCCTACCCAAGCCAAGCTAAGGCCTAGGTAATGGCTAACAAAGCCTGGTTAATGCCTAGGTAAGGCTAACTCACGTCAGGTTTAAGGCCTAGCTGAGACCTAGCCAAGCCTAAATAAGGACCAGGTATGGTCTAAGTAAGGCCTATGTAAGCATAGCTAAGGCCTAGGTAAAACTAAACAAAGCGTAGATAAGGCACAGATTAGGCCAGGAAGGGCTAACCAAGCCTAGCTAAGGCTTAGGTAATGACTAGCTAACCATAGCTAAGGCATATCCAAGCCTGGATAAGGTCTAGCCATAGCTTAGCTAATGTGTAATTAAAACCTAGCCAAGATTGGCTAAGGCAGAGCTACGGCCTACCCATGTAGGCTGGCAGACTAAGACTGTAGGCTGGTACAGTAGGCTGTTAGACTAGGCCTGTAGGCTAGTAAGCTGGTAGACTAGTTCTGTAGGCTAGAAGACTGACCCACCCACCCACCTACTGACCCACCCACCGACCTACTGACCCACACACCCAACCACCGACCGACTGAGGTCGGACCGACTGAGGTCGGACCGACTGACCAACTGACCCACCGAACGACCGACTGACCCACCCGCCGCCCACCCACCGACTGTCCGACCTACCCACCCGGCTGCCGCCCACCCACCGACTGTCCGACCCACGGACCGACCCATCCACCCACTGAGCGACTGACCGAGCAACCGACCCACCCACCCACCGAGGTCGGACCGACCCACCCACAGTCCGGCCGACCCACCCACCCACTGACTGACCGCGGTCGGACCGACCTACCCACCCACCAACCGAAGTCGTACCGACCGACCAACTCACCCATCGACTGACCAACCGACTGACCGATCCATCCACCCACCGACCGTCTGAAACACCGCGGTCGGACTGACTGACTGACATCGGACCCACTGACAGAGGTCGGACCGACCGGCCCACCGACCGACATCGGACCGACCCACCCACCAACTGACCACTCATTAATTCACTGAATCACTTAGTCACTAAATTACTCACTGAATAACTCACTTAATTTTCCACTCACCCACGCACCCAATTCCCTGTCACCCACCCACCCTCACACAACCAACCAACCCCATTGATGTAAAATGAGAATAATGAATGCAGCATAAATAATTGAATATCTCATCTAACCAACAAAACTGACGCGATCTAGATCCGTCCTTTTCTTTCCAGTTTAATTTATTCATCCCGGGGCTTGAATTTGATCGGGGCGAAATTGCGTGATTTTCGAGGCAAAAAGTTGAGTACTACGTCATCACTGTTTTTGCAATGGCTGTTCGCTTGAAATTTGATAAAATTCATCAACAATGAGCTAAAAAGTTAATTACGTGAGACATAGAACATTAACAGGACTTACGGTGCGAGCGAATGGATATGTGAATTATATGAAGCAATAACTGGTGTACTGGGGCTTGTGTCGAATATTGTAGCTAAGGTAGATTAAGCGGCGTGCTACCAAGCGGTGGCGGAGTTCTCCAACCTTTGATCATACAAATTGCTCTGACTCTCTCAGGGCCATCACTGGCATCAGTCTGTCCAAATATCTGTCACAGGGCGGACCGCACCAACATATCAGTTCAACACTGACAAGAGGTGCATGATCCGGCAGCCAGTGAAGATAGTGAAGACCTGCTAAAGGCTGCATAGCCTAACAAGCATAAGAGAACTATGTAACTATCGTTACTATGATTGACTGATGTTCGAGCCAGTCATTCTAGTGATACATTTTTAAAAACTTTTTAGTGTTAATACTACCACGAAAACACAAACTGTATCATTTATAACTTACTAGTATATTTACATCTACTTTTGTATTGTCTTCAGCATCTATTCTGGGTTTGGGATCACTGTCAAATCCACTGTCTTCGACTGCATCCATCAGTAAATATTAAAAACATGTAACATATTGCGACTGCTGTGTACAATTTTTACTTCCGGAAGTACACTATCAAGATTGCGTTAATGCGCATGCCCGTTGCTAACAGCAACCTAAAATGCTATTTCAGTCAAATGTGCCGTTGTAAACGCAACTTTTACCGAACGATTTGCGATTCTTAGTTGTTACTTCATTGTAATATCAGAGGAAACATGCCACCAAAGCAGCAACCAAAGGGGAAAACGGTATACCATTGATATAGAATCAAATTTAATACTGCATTCTTCTTTGATACCAGTTTTCGTTGCTGTTATTTATGTTGTCACAGTGTATCGTCCAATGGCCGGTTTCACAAAGACGTGTAGTTACCTGGCGTTAGTTGCGCCCTCACACTTACGTGTTTGACTTACAGAAGATAGACATAAGTTTTTGTCGTAAGTAAAAGCATTGATTGATGCAAAAGTGTGTGATGCAAAATTTCAAATTCAAACTTCAAAGTTACCTTATTTCATGATTCTTTCATACATATTATTATTATTATCGATAATACTGAACACAGGCTGTACAGGCCTCTATATTCAGGTGCATGAGTGACGCTAGATTTTGAAATGGTTACTTCATGGTGAAGGTGCCTCGAAGTTAAATTTAATTTGTGCATTGTCCCAGTATTTATCCAGTCGGTTTTTAAAGCTTTGAATGGTTGGGGCATTAATGATATGGTCAGTTAGGCTATTCCATACTTTTGCTATTCTGTAATAAAATGAAAACTTGGATATATTGTATTTAGCTCGCTGGATAAATAATTTTTTACTATGACCCCTGTTACTATTTCTTGAAGCAAATTTTAATATTGGCACTGTGTCTGGATTATAGGTATTCAAAACCTTATATGTTTCAACCATGTCCCCTCTCAGACGTCTGTATGTGAGTGTGGGGAGGTTTAGAGAATGCAACCTATGCTCATAACTGAGATTGCGAAATCCAGGGACAATATTTGTTGCACGCCTCTGCACATTTTCCACAGTGTGTAGGTTTTTTAAGGTGTGGGTTCCATACTGCATGTGCAAATTCAATGTGGGTGCGCACAAAGGCTTTATATGATAGCAAAATGTTTTCTTTATCCAAATATTTGTAGGTCCGTCTAATGAGGCCCATGATACTGTTGGCAGGGTTCGTACGCATGTATGGAAGTCTGGAAAAAGTATGGAAAATTAGGAAAGCCTTTTCCAGGGCTGGAAAAAGTATGGAAATTCCAATTTTTGGCCGACTGGTATGCAAAATTAAAATATCGGCAATCCTAATTTTTCCGACCGCAATCTTTTTGTTTACGAACGAAATCTCGCGTTTCCGCCAATCTTGCCAGAGCCTAATTCGATTGGGTCCCGGTCTCGTCTTGCAATAGAAAACCGCCTATTAGTGGGAACATCTCGCGGTTGTTGAGCAATACGTATCTGAACATGTTCAAGTACAACGCAATAAAAATGAGTGAATAGGCAGTCGTCTGTCAAATAGTAAGAGTGTTAGAAGCCGAAACAACGAAATAAATCACGAGATTGCGGTTTTTTGTGATACAGTAAAGATGGGAAAGTGCAAATATTCTAGCGTGTGGGAAACTAATGATAAATATAAGGATTGGATTTTACCGGACAACACATCAAACTTGCGTGCCAAATGTAGTGTTTGTAATAAGTCGTTTGACATCGGGAATATGGGCGAAGCGGCTCTTGTTAGCCACATGCCGGGGAAAAAACATGGGACATTGACAGAAGTTCGTCTAAAGCCAGCGCTGAAAGTTACGGATTTCTTTGGTTCACGGTAAGAATATTTTACATTTTCACATTGATAGTACCAGAATCATTTAGAAGCGTAGCAATTTTATATCGCCCAGCATTAGATGATCCCAACTTTGCCCACGTATCGCGAGGCCTCTTGTGTTGGCTCATCATCGAGTGAAAATAATGAATTCCTGTTGCTATGGCGATCATTTAGAAGTGTGGCAATTTTATATCGCCCAATGTTAGATGATCCCAACTTTGCGCTGAGGCATGGTAAAATATTATTGACTGTCTCTCTCGTAGGGTTGCACGATTTTTCGATTATTCGATTAATCGCGATTATATAATTCAAAATGATCGTGGACGATTATAAAATGAAATAATCGTATAATCGCCATGTTGAAATTTTTGTCAAGACACTTACGCTTGTGAAACTCTGCTCGCGTTACCAATCAGGAAACAAACATCCGGCTATCAGCCGAATGTGTGAATGATTAAATAAACTAAATAAATAACTGATTTGTTTGTATTGACTCATGATTAGTTTTAGATGAACAAAGATTGTTCACTTGGTCGCTATTTGTCATTGTTGTTGTAATCACAAAACCTTATCCCATGTTCCCCATTCTCTAAATATTGCGTATCCGTTAATAAAGGTTGTTTATTACATCAAATTTATTCCACAATTTGATATAAAATGGCGTCGCAAAAAAATACAAATCACATGATTCGCCTCCAATTGAAGGGTTTATTTTAGAGCGAGTACTCGGATATAAATATTCTGGAATCGGGGAATCGGAACTCGGGAATTTCTATATATTATCATTGCGCGATAGGAACTGAGTATTATACTGATCTGAATAATGGGTACCCGTTTGATAAACTTCCATTAGCGTATAAAATCAACTTAAGAAGCCGGCTATATTGTTGTTCGTAATAATTCAATTTGGATCATTTAATGTTGATCGGCATTGCAAAATAGATGCGCATTTTCTCCCGTACTTGTTTGGTACATAAATTTGGTCTTAAAATATATTTATAAGGAAGGTATTTAATCACGCCAAGACTGGTTTAAACGCATTTTGATGACAAAAGTGTGGCATAAACTTTATTATATCTTGAACATACGTGGCCTACTATTAGTATTCATCTAATAGGTGGTCGAGATTTACAAATCAGAGGCCTGTATTGACTTCTAGAGGGGCTGGAAATGTATCATGGCAGCGATCGGTCTGAAGTAGACACACCCTGTGACACGATTGTTATTATTATACATGCTATTCTTAGAAAGTTGCTCTTAAAAAAATTTTTCCTATACAATCTGCTGAGTTAGGGGGTGGGCTTATAATACAGAGTTTTGCTGTTTTGAAACTGCTAAGAAATCATTTGAGCTCATATGTCAAAGTTAGGGGGTGGGCTTCCATTAGAGCATAGGCTACAATTAAGCGAAATACGGTAACTTCCGTTTTCCGTCTAGAAAAATCTTGATACATTCCTTTGTTTGCAATCAGCAACTGGTTTATTCTGTCCATGTATGTATACCCAAGTGCCTAACCCATAATCTTACAATCTGCAGTAACATAATAACGTCCTCTAAGCAGCATTGACATAGTTAATATAGTTCATGATTAATCATATGATCGCGATTATTTTTTTTTAATGATCGCGATTATGAAAAGTGAATAATCGTGCAACCCTACTCTCTCATATCGTGAGGCCTCTTATGGCGCATTATTGAGTGAAAATAATAAGGATTCCTCCTGTTACTATGGCATTATGATCAGCTATGGTAAATTAAATTAAAAATAAATTAGCGTATCTGTGCAGGTTTTAACTTGTCATCTAAAGGTGGTGGGGGTGGGGTGGCCCTCAACAATTGAATGCTGGTGTCTCAAGCTAAACTTTACAGGATAGCTGTTGAAAATTTTGAAAATAATTTGACTGGAAACTACTGCTGCAACAGTTTCCAATCAAATTATTTTCAAAATATTCAACAAAAAATGTGCTGCTGTAATGAAATTCATATCTGGCTTGCATCCTGAAAAACACTGAGCCACTCCTAGACAATATGCAGTTCCTGAGAAATGTCCATTTGCAGATCAAGAAAAGCCTATTTTTGAAGATTTATCACAGTAATGACTGGCTTGGTCACCATGTCAGTCGTTCCAGTGGTACATTTTCAAAAAAAGTTCTCCTGACCTGCAAATGCACATTTTCTATAACATTTTCTATTTACACTTAAACCCTTTGTTTTATCATGTCATGGTATATGTATGCAGTAGTCCTGAGAAATGTCCATTTGCAGATCAAGAAAAGACTATTTTTGAAGATTTATCACACTAATGACTGGCTTGGTCACCATGTCAGTCATTCCAGTGGTAAATTTTCAAAAAACGTCTCCTGACCTGCAAATGCACATTTTCTATTTATACTTAAACCCTTTGTTTTATCATGTCATGATGTATGTATGCAGTGGTCCCGAGAAATGTCCATTGCAGATCAAAAAATAATATTTTTGAAGATTTATCGCTGTAATGACTGGCCTGGTCACTATGTCAGTCATTCCAGTGGTAAATTAAAAAAACAAACCCATTTTTTATTTTTTTTATGTCTTTCCTGAGTGCTATCCATCCATATCAACATTAAAATTGCCATGATTGTATCCAGTTATTTTAACTGTCATATCAACAAATAGAGTGCTGTATATCTTTCTATCTGTGGTGAGTGCTATCTGATGTTAAGCTAGTTGATTATTTATTTTGATATGTTGTTTTATAAAGTTTAATAAAGTTTATATATGATAATATGATGAACTTAGTAACTGTGTTTGTTTTTTGTCTGATTGAAAGTCATAAATTAGGTCTGGAAAATTTTTAATTGAGTCTTGAAAAAGTATGGAATTTAATTCTGCTGAAGGTGTATGAACCCTGTGTTGGCTTTATTGATTTTATTTTGAATGTGGTGATCAAAGGAGAGAGCTAAGTCAAAGATGACTCCTAGATCGTTTTCGTTGTCCACATGGGATAGGGTATGGCTAGCATTATCACATTCAAGTTTATATTGGAAATTCTGTTTTGTACCTCTACCAATGGATAATACATTACATTTATCAGGGTGGAATTTTAACATCCATATTTTTGACCACATTTCCAGGCTTGTCAGATCTGATTGCAGGTCATCACAATCAGATTGTTTCATATGCTCAAATCATTGTGACAAGATTGCGGAAGCGCAAATGACCTTGAATCTGACAGATGTCAAAATTAATATTGATCACAATGCAGAGAAAACTTTATTTTTCGAGCGTGAGTTCTTCTTCTTCTTGTCGTTCGCTGGTCATACCGCCAGTCCTGTAAGTGACTATCGACATGATCATAAGCGTGAGTAAGCTACATGTATCTCAGAGTTAGAATAGGCTTGCACTATCATTCGATTAATCATGATTATCTTTCAAATATGATCGTGGGCGATTACAAAACTAAATCAAATTAAAATCGAAAATTTTCAATCTCCAAGATAATTGATTTTCAAAATGTAATGAATGTGTAAGTAGCCTAGGATTCTATTTGGAGATGTAAGACAATAGGTGTTCAATTCCCAAACAAACATATCTTTGAAATGTGGGGTTCTGCTTATGTTAGGTATATGTATATTTCAAGAAAAAGTTTAAATCAATTCTCAAAAATGGTTAAAACTGGTACAAATTCTTGCCACCTTATGGCTATGTTTAATATACACCTCAAAACATCATTGCAGAAGTGAAATTATTAAGTAGGGCCGCTTAGATATTGCATATCCTTTAATAAAGCCTGTTTATTGCATCAAAATTTGATATAAATGTTGTCGTGAAATATTATAAATCACGTGGTATTTAGTAATCTGCTCGGGTTAAATCAAATTAAGAAGTATCAACAATTTTTAGAGCTAGTACTCGGATATACATGTAATATCCTGGAACTCCAATATTGCTATATATTATCATTGCATGATGGTAAACCAAATATTCTACTTTAATTTTGATCCGAATAATGCGGTAAAATGGGTACCCGTTTGATAACAAGAGGGGTTATGATCAATGCGATCTGGCTTCCCTCTCTCAAGCTCCAATTACCATTTGAAATTTCATGAGAACATGTCATGCGCCTCCAATCACAATAGAGGTATTTTGTTGCCAACATAAGAAGAGATCTCCCGCATTTTAATTCTCGGACGTTCAAGCAAATTTTGCACACGGGCGATTCCACTTTGGATCATTTTATGTTGGTCACTTACATTGGGTTGTATTTCCCTTCTAGAGTAGTCATGAACTGGAACAATTTACCAGAAGCTTTAGTCAATGACTCAACCGTGGAGGCTTTCAAGAGATAGCTAGCTAGTCCAACTTCTATCCAACAAAAACCAATAGTGTAGAGCCATTCTGCAATTATTGTTGGCTACCTGTGTATCTTTATGCCAGAGAAATTAAACTACAGAAAAGATAAATGTATAATTATGATAAATACTTAATGCTCGCTATTTTCTATCACACAATAGGCACCAATTCCTATTGATTTGGCGCGTCGGAGGGCGACTCGGATTCCTCGTGTGAGTACTGGCTTGAGATGATCAGGTGTGGTGGCATGCCGTGCTTACATCTGTACTACTGGGATCTATGGCTGCGCATTCCTTCTAACATTTCTTTTCAGCTAACCTCTTAAAACTATCCACTTGTCTTGTACTATAGAGGCCATCATTTGGTGGTAATCAAAGATCTATACCTGATTGCATCCCCTTTCAGACATTCTTTTTATTCACACACGTTTTGAAAAAATGGATATGATATTGAAATCCTGTCTGTCCAGCTATGTCCACTAAAGCTGTTTGATGGGATTCAATCAAATTTGTTATGTCAGTTGGTTATATGATTGTGGACTGTAACACAACATTTACATTTTAGGTGAGCGATACAGGACCCTTGGCCTCTTGTTTATTTTGGACAACTAGATGTAATCTTAAGGAACAGGGTGGTGGTGGGGAATTGATAATATGGACAGATGGACGTCAAATGGAGGGTGATGCATGAAGCTTAGATGAAATGCTTGACTAATTATTAAGGACTGAGTGCCTAAGAGCATGGCATCAATGGCTGCAATCTTCTCAGATCTATCTGTTTGTATAATATATAGGTATATATAGATGATTTGTACCTACATGTCATATAGTCTTCACTCAGCCTTTTAACCATGCCTCTGAGAATAAAATTTATTTATTAACCCTTTGATGGTCAAACAGGCATCTAAAATTGTCTTGGGGCTTCCATCTGCAAGCCAAAGGATAAAACGACTACATGTATCTTTGAAAATTTAGCAGTGGGATGGATTGCTCGATATTAAATAGAGCCAGTCACCCCAGTGTTAAATTTTCAAAAATAGATTTCTCTTGGCCTGCAAATAGACATTCGCTGATCATCAAGAATTTAATTTTCATGACACATCAACCATTAAAAGGTTAATTATGCATCTGAGCAATCTTTTCCAGCTCAGAAAATCTATGTATTAACTCTAACATTGATCTTAACCCTTTTGCCAACAAATCCCTGAAAAAGTAAATTCTTTACAGTGCTTTAGCATATTCTGTTGAATATTTTGAAATTAATTTGACTGGAAGCAATTCATTTCAAAATATTCAACAGATTTACTGTATGGTTGATTTGAAATTGAGATACGGGGAATTTATCGTTGAAATGGTTAACCTTGTCTAACTACTGCACTCCTTTTCTCATTGTATGTTGCACTGCACTTTCTAACTAACAGGGTGGCACCAGTCAAGGGTCCAGCAAGAATGCTCGCGCGCAGAAAGGTGCCACCCGCGCTACTGCCGCTGCTGTACATCCTCATGCTACAGGAAAGGTACAAGTACCAATGTACACTGTGTTAAATATCTAGACCCATTATATTGTGTTAGAGAAATGGATGGCGTTTGTTGGAAATTACTTTGGGTATGTTGTATTGAAAGAGGACACAGCGAATTATATGCACGTATGGTACTTATAAAATTTTGTGAATTTATAAGTTGCTGATTTGCAATGGATGGATGATCACGGATCCGATCTGTCACTCAAGTATATGATGTCATAATCAATTACATCACATGTAGGTTGACGTCACAAAATGCATAGCGAATGATGTACATGTACGGTATCTGGCTCCGTCGTGAGCATTGACAAGTCGGCCAAGTGTATGAATTGTATGTCTTTGCTGGATTTACTGTTTACATGTACATACATTGTATAATAAACATTCTGTTGAATATTTTGAAAACTTATTTGACTGGGTGTATGGCAGCAACAGCACCAAGTCAAATTAGTTTTAAAAATATTCAACAGCCTGCTTGTATAGTTACATATACCTTTAAAATGGGGTTCTGAGAATTCAGGGTTCAAAACGTGGGTGTGGAATAGCCAGAAATGGATCCCTCAATATACCGAATAGTGAAGAAAGTTTTGTATTTCTAGATAAATGCTTTATGAAAATAATGTGTATTTACATGTAACTTGGTAATTTAGGTGCAGTCATAATGCCAAGGGTTATTGTTCCATCCATGGGTTGGGGTGATAATGGGGTAACGCAGTCTTTTTCTGTTGCATGCACATTTGTTTTCATTCTGTTTTACATGTAAATTAATACTTTGACAATTTCAGCACTTTGTAGTCGCCTTAACTAATTTCAGGTTGAATATATGTAATAATTATTAACACTTTGATTTGTCCAGAAAATTGAAATGAATGTCTGCTTATAGGCTAGGAAAAGACTATTTTGACAATTTACTGCTAAAATGATTATCGAGCCAGTCATTGTAGTGGTAAAAATTTAAAATTAGTCTTACTCTATTCCAGGCCTGTAAATAGACAATCATGAAGATGACTGCAGAAGCCAGTATGGCCGGCTGTTGCTTAAGTTTTGAAAATAATTTCATGGCATAGCGAGCTCTTAACATAAATCATATTGTGGTGTGCCTTTAACCATGAATGATAATTTTAAGCTGCCATGCACATACATGTAAATGTTTATAATTATTAATTGAAAACAATTTAATTAAATCAATGTACTATCAATTTTAAATATGTATATTAAACTTTCAACATGTTTATAGCACTTAACAAATGTAATTTTAATATATTAATTTTAATATTTAATACATTTATTATACAAAATATATTTTTTAAAGGCTTTGAATGACAAATTTGTACATTGTTTATTTTACTGTAAAGTTGTAGTGTGTATCAAATGCATAGATTATCTATAACGCAGGGTTCTGACCAGGATGAAATCAGTGCCAGACATTTTTCTGGAAATTTTACAAAGTTCCTTGAAATAAAACTTAATTTCAACAAAATATGTGAAAAGTGGTGGTTAAAAAAGATAGTTTAGTCTTTAGTGCTGGTTAAAATTGTTGAGTGGTGGCTAATCCCGACCAGTGCCAACCAGTGTGGACAAACCCTGTATAATGTGCATGTATTGTAATTAATTGATATGTTCATCTTTTTGCTTATTGATTATTGTCCATATTTTTATAGGATGGTGATGATACGACAGACATTGAAGGTGGCACAGATGCTGATGATTGGATGCAGCCCAAAACACTGGTCAAGCCGGATGACCAACTGGATCTTACTGAAACCGTATGTGCAAGACAAGATAATAACATATTGTGGTACCTTATAGAAACTACTTAAAGGGATGCTAATCTCATCTCCAATGTTGTATTGCATGGAAAGATTATGGTTTATAGATTCAATATCATTCATTCTCTCACATTCCCTTATCTGTATCGCAATTAATCTTTTGTGTAATATCGAATAACCATTGAATAGTGAATATTGAATTGTCTCGTCTAGCAATAGTGTGTAACGTCATGTAAGTGTCAATGAATTATATTCTTTATTATGTAATACTCATCTTGTTGAATATTTTGAAACTAATTAAGGCAACAACAACTTCCAGACAAATTAGTTTCAAAATATTCAACAGCTTTCCAGTATGGTTGCTTTTATACCACATTGTCAAGCTATAGATGGCGCCTGTATGATCGTGAGCATATACTGAGGCAGGCACGCTAGGTTCTTTCTGATTGGTTGAAAGGTAAATCATGACAGTCATTGTAAGCTGTAGAAATGTACATGTACCAACATTTAGCTACTAAAGGCTGAATATCTTTCTTTGATGGGATGATAAAAAGCTTTTAAATTCCATGCATAGTTTATGAGTGGCCTATTATATCATCTGTATAAATATCATGAGATGAGGTTAGTTATCCTTTAACATTTTTCTGCAATGCTATGCATTGAACCTTAAGCATACAAGATGACCAAAATGGCTTCTGCATGCATTGGTGTAGAGATATGTCCATTTACCGAACAAGAGACTATTTTTGTGAAAATTTACCACAAGAATGACTGGCTCGATAACCAATCCAGGCATTCCATTTGTAAATTTTCAAATGTAGACTTGTCTTGTTCTTCAAATGTAAACTTCTCTTGTTCTTCAAACGGAGACTTTCTCTGAGAAAATTACAATTTTCTTGAAGAAATTTGGCCATCAAAGGATACCATAGTAACCCTTATAGGAATGAACATTAGATACTCTTTATTATAAGGTCTTGCATGATAACATGTTTATTTTGGAAGTTACAACGCTTTCTGAAGCTGTTGTTGTCTAACACAGCGAATCCTTTCAGCAATATGCTTTACTAATTACATGTAGGTATACATATACATATAGTGAATTAATTACACAACCATGAGATCCATAACCTTCGGTTTATGAGGCGACGTCATTACCAAAGGAGCATTGCTGTGGCAATGGTGTAGCAATTGTCACCGTTGTGACCAGAAGTTTGAACCCAGGCATGGAGTGGATGTGTCTCATAGTGTGTGAATAATTCATTGATCACAATTCTGTAGTCGTCCTTGACCCTTTAATGGTCTGATTTTGTCGGGAAAATCAGGATATTTGCTTATTGAATAGCCATTTTCAGGCCAAGAGAGGACTATTTTTGAAAATTAACCACTGGAATGACTGGCTCGATTATCGAGCCAGTCATTCCAGTGGTAAATTTGCAAAAATAGTCCTCTTCGTCTGCAAATGTACATTCCTCAAGACCACTGCAGAGGCTGTTTTTGGCTGGTTTGACCATTAAAGGGTTAAATATTAGCTTGGTTGTCCTCTCCTGACCAACTATCCCCCCAAAAAAACCTGCTGACAAATTTTTTTTTTAAGTTTCCAATGAAGAATTATTTTTATTTTCTGACGTAAGCCCATTGGGAAGTAAAGTCCTTTAATTAAAATATGCTCAAGTAATCATTAGATACCATTTTCTTTATAGTTTAAAAATTTTGTTTAAATTTCATTTTGTAACTTTATAATTCAGCAGGTAAAAAAAAGAATTTCCTTAACTACTACCTACTACCTACCCTACTCCAACTACCAGGGTCGGGAGAGGACTTCCAAAAAATCTTACAAATTACCTACATATAATTTAGGTATATATACACCAGTCTTACTTCTACTAGACCACAAATATTGGCATTCGTACAGCAGAGTGATAAGGGTTATTTCCTTAATTTCGATAAACATATATATGCATGTATAGGGGACAATTATTAACTCTTTGGTAAAACGTCGCCTTTGCAGTGGTCTTAAAGAATGTCCATTCGCGGGCCAACTGAAGAATATTTATTTTTGAAATTTTACCACTGAAATGACCAGATCTGTCTTCTTCTTCTTCTTTTCGTTCGCTGATCATACCGCCAGTCCTAAGTGACTATCGACATGATCATAAGCGTTAAGTGCGTGGATCCATGGTTTATTAGAGTGCGCCGTGCGGCCTGGAACCTCCGTCTTCAGCACTCGAGGTTTCTGTCAGAGTTACCTCACCCTTACCTCCTTTAGTCACCTCTTATGACACGCAGAGGAAGGTGTATTCTAAGGCCCACCTACAGGGCAAACCAGATCTGTCATACTTGGTAAATTTTCAAAAATGGCTTTCTCTTGACCTGAAAAGCACCATCCACTAAGCAAAAATTTCAATTTCGTTATCGATATTAGTTCTGTTGTAAATTTTTTAACCTTCTCACTGCCGAACTTTTGTAGATGACATATTCTAGACGTTATATCTCTGGACCTGCTGAATATTTTGAAAAGAATTTGAATGAAAGTTGATGGTGGCGAAGCCACCAGCAACTTTCAGTCAGATTGTTTTCAAAATATTCAGCGGGTTAAGTTTTTTTATCATTGAAATTATTGCCTGGTAGCTTGCAGCAGTAAGACAGTTAAAATAGTGTTTTCTGGGATTACAAATGGATATTTATCAAGACAAGTGCAAAGGTTGTTCTTTGCTGACATGGCCATTAGTTAATGAACCCCTGATACATGTATAATTAAGTTTTTAATAAAATCATATTTTCTGATATTGATATTTCTAGGAACTGAAGGAAGAGTTTACTCGCATCCTGACGGCAAACAATCCACATGCTCCCCAGAATATCGTTAGATACAGCTTCAAGGTAAGCGACAACAAGGAAACTATAGAGCTCTGTATGATTGGCGTCGTACAATTTGTGGTCAAGATTGGCATATAAGGGAGAGAACTACATATTGTAAGCAATTTAATAACATTCTAGCATGTGTTGTCTCCCTTGATACATTTATATGGTCATGTGCACTAACTGTCTGTCTGACTGCTTGCAAGCCACCAGGCAATAATTTCAATGGGAAGTAACTCAGGACATGCTGAATAGTTTGAAAAGAATTTGACTGAAAGTTGTTGGTGGCTTAGCCACCAACAACTTTCAGTCAAATTCTTTTCAAAATATTCAACATATCCAGAAATAAACCCCAATGGGAATGTAGTCTGCAGAAACTCAGCAGACAGACAGTTTAAGTCATAATACAGGATTATAACAGTATTTAGCAGAAGATGAACAGACCACTCATTCCAACAGCATTAATTGCATCAAATATTTTTAGTTAAAGGTTTTGATTGTCCGTATTATTCAACGATAGCGCTCCAGATTCCAATGAAACTAGAGATATATATTATAAACATGCATGTGATGTCGAGATGCAAATTTCATAATTCATTTAATAGTCTTTTTGGTATGCAAATGGACATGCACTCAAGGTCACTGCAGAAGCCATTTTTGGCCGATGTAAGGGTTAAAGGGTTAAAGTTCTGCTAGTACATGTCCTTGTGATTAGCATTTGTTTGTGTCTGATACATGCTTATATATGTGTCTGTAGAATAATATAAACCCTGTTTATATGTCTTTTGCCATAATTAGGAGCGTCAGTTCAAGCAGACCTCCCATGTGGACCAGCTAGCTATACATTTTTCCTTGGATGGCAATATGCTGCACAAAGACTCTGACGAGGCAAGAAGACAGCTGGCACGTAGCACAGCAGCAGCGGAAAGTAAGTTATATCATGTACATAATAATATATTAATGGAAAAAAAGAAAATTGAAATATCTGCTCGGGCCTCTGTAATTATCACTTTGAAATCCAAGAGAAGGTATAAAACAAAAATTAAAAATAGTATGTATTAGGGTTGCACGATTATTCACTTTTCATAATCGCGATCATTTAAGAAAAATAATCGCGATCATACGATTAATCATGAACTATATTAACTACGTCAATGCTGCTTAGAGGACGTTATTATGCTACTGCAGATTGTAAGATTATGGTTTAGGCACATGGGTATATATACATAGACAGAATACGATAGTTGCTGATTGCAAACAAAGGAATGTATCAAGATTTTTCTAGCCGTAAAACGGAAGGTACCGTATTTCGTTTAATTGTAGCCTATGCTCTAACAGAAGTCCACCCCCTAACTTTGACATATGAGTTCCAATGATTTCTTAGCAGTTTCAAAATGGCAAAACTCTGTATTAGAAGCCCACCCACTAACTCAGCAGATAATTTGTAAGAATAGCGTGTATAATAATAACAATCGTGTCACAGGGTGTGTCTACTTCTGACCGATCTCTGCCCTGATACATTTCTGGCCCCTCTAGAAGTCAATACAGGCCTCGGATTTGTAAATCTCGACCACCTATTAGATTAACACTAATAGTAGGCCACGTATGTTCAAGATATAATAAAGTTTATTCCACACTTTTGTAGTTAAAATGCGCTTAAAACAGTCTTGGCATGATTAAATAGCTTCCTTATAAATATATTTCAAGACCAAATTTATGTACCAAACAAGTACAGGAGAAAATGTGCATCAATTTTGTAACGCCCATCAACATTAAATGGTCCAAATTGAATTATTACGAACGACAATATAGTCGGCTTCTTAAGTTGGTGAGCCAGCGGCTCTTTTGCGATGGGAGGCAGCGTGTTCTCGCGAGATATTATACGCTAGCGGGAGTTTATCTAACGTGTACCCATTAGTCAGATCAGTATAATACTCAGTTCCTATCGCGCAATGATAATATATAGAAATTCCCGAGTTCCGATTCCAGAATATTTATATCCGAGTACTCGCTCTAAAATAAACTCTTCAATTGGAGGCGAATCACGTGATTTGTATTTTTTTCGCAACAGAATTTTATATCAAATTGTGGATTAATTTTGATGTAATAAACGACCTTTATTAAAGGATACGCAATATTTAGGCACTCAAATCAAATAATTTCACTTCCCCGGTGATGTTTTGAGGTATACATTAAACATAGGTGTAGGCGGTGAGAATTTTTATGGGAGAAAATGCGTTGAATTTCCATCGTATCAGTTCTGGAACATTTGTGGGGAAACCGTTAGCGCATAACTATTCAGAGAATGGGGAACGCGTGATAAGCGTGTGTGATTACAACAACAATGACAAATAGCGACCAAGTAAACAATCTTTATTCATCTAAAACTAATTATGAGTCAATACAAACAAATCAGTTGTTTATTTATTTAGTTTATTTAATCATTCACACATTCGGCTGATAGCCGGATGTTTGTTTCCATGCTTGGTAACGCCAGCAGAGTTTCACAAGCGGAAAAGTGTCTTGACAAAAATTTCAACATGGCGATTATACGATTATTTCATTTTATAATCATCCACGATCATTTTGAATTATATAATCGCGATTAATCAAATAATCGAAAAATCGTGCAACCCTAGTATGTATGAGTTAATATCCGGAACGTTCCATAATTTGTACATAGTGATTTTAAATTTAAAATCAAAGGGAGTGAATAAAGAATTGACTCCATTATGATGTAACTAGTTACCTCTAGAATACCACCAATGTTTATAAGCTCCATTCATCAATAACGTGGGAATAGCAATTTAAACAATTTACTTCTGTGGCACTTTTAAAATCCATCAGCGGGTGAATCAAAATCAGGTTCTGTAATGATTTCGATAGTAATCCTAGAACATATGTGCAGTGTTACACCAAGGGCGAGCCTTGGTGACATTTGCCCATCTGAGAATTGTCCTCTTGAATCGTTATCCTAGGTGCAAACCTTGTATGTGTGAATTTTCAGCAATTTTGAATGAGAACTGTATGAGAGTAAAAAGAAACAAAATTTCCACACCAACCGAGATCCATTCTGGATTTTAAATCTAGGTTCTAGGAATCTAGGTTCAAAAGCTTGGACTATGTCATATACACCATGTAGACCTGTTCAGTTTATTTTGCCAGGGTCGGATCAACCATTAGACTTCTAGGCTGCATCCTTCGTGCCCAGGATATCTGGGGTGGGGGGGGGGCGAGGTTTTTGAAAGCTACAAATTCTTTTTATCAAATAATCTAGTCTCGTGGTAAAGAATGGTAGGTCCAAATTTACATGAAGAAACATAGGAAATTTGCGCTGAGAGCATGTAGATTTGAAAAGCTTCTCGTTGGGAGAACCCTTGGACAGACAAATACACACACCCAGACCACGCTTAGTGGGTGTCCAACAATTAATTTAAGATGGTTTTGATCCCGCCCTGTTTGCCAGTAATGTGTAGAAACAAGCGTGCAGGTAATCTATTGAATATTTTACAAGTAATTCAACTGGAAGTTTAATGTCAGACTCATTTTGCTCAACAGAACAGTTATTACATGTACTTTTTAAAGAACATGCCGTAGCTCCGCCTGTATGGCATCAGAGACTATCGCTTTAATTTAAGCAATTTAATCATCAAGTTTGATTAAGAAAATTTGTGCTTGCCGGTCGTTAATACTATTTTCAGGCCAAAAGAAAGTATTTATTGAAAATCTATCGCAGGAATGACTGGCTTTGTTATCATGGCAGTGATTCTAGTCGTGAATTTGAGAAAATAATCTCCTTGTTTGTAAATGTACAGTTATCAAGACCACTGCAAAATTCATTTCGGGAGGCTTTAGTACAGCAAAAACTGGCTTCTGCAGTGGTCTTGAGGAATATTCATTTGTAGGTCAAGAGAAGACTATTTTTGAAAATTTACCACTATAATGACTGGCTCGGTAACCGAGCCAGCCATTCCAGTGGTAAATTTTCAAAAATAGTCTTCTCTTGGCCTACAAATGGACATTAAATAAAGAAATATTTGGATTTTCTTGACTAAATTTGATTAGTAAAGGGGTAGGTGGACCAAATGGTGACTGCCACAAACAAAATTTGTTTCGAAATTTAAGAACAAATTATTATGATAGAAATAATGGAATGTATTTCTAAGTGAAAGATACATGTATGGAAATCACTATAATCTATCAGATGTATAATACAATTTATTTATGATGAGCAGATAGTCCAATCATTAAACTTTTAATCGTTATATTCAAGTTTCTCAATTTCAAAACAACTATCCCATAAAGCTGTAAAATATTTTGAAACTAATTTGACTGGAGGCTGATGCTGCCATCGGACAGCAACAGCTTCCAATTAAATTTCTCTCAAAATATTCAACGGAATATTCTCTACATCAAAAAGAATTTGTTATTTCGGTTCTGTGAGTCTTTATGAGTTAATGCTTGCATATGCTGACTTGTGATTCGCTGCAGGCCTTAGCGAGCATGCTCCCAGTGAGACCGGAGAGGAGCTGGTGGCCATGAGCGAGATTGAAGAACAGGAGGCCGGTGAGGTCAGTGCAAAAATAACTAGAGATGCTGTTGACAGTACCAAACCAATGGTGTCCAAGGCTACTAACAACAAACCTACTAACAGATCTGTAGCACAATGTACTAGTAATTCTACTAACCAACAACAAACTAGCCATGTGGCTGCACGACAAACTACTAACCCATCTGCATCTGGACAGAGTGATCGGCTAAATAGTTCTAGTAATAATAAAGTTAATAATGTATCAGCTGGTAAAGAGACTAAGTCTACTTCATCTACCAATAAACCAGCCTATAATGTATCAAATGCTAACAGGGCAACACAACAGGCTAGTCAACAAAGGCATGGAATGGGCGGTCCACCAGGTAGACCTGCAGCCTCGGGCAAGGGACAACAAAAACCCAAGGATAACAGGCTGGTAGTTATATATGTATTACGTCATCTTAAAGTAAATTCTGGCCAATTTTTTTTAATTTATTTATTCTAGTGTAATTTCAAACAATATTATAATTTATTACATTCCTATGTTCATTAACCATTCACTGGTCACACCAGCCAAAACTGCCCGCTGAAGTGGTCTAGCGGAATGGATGTGTGCATGTTATTTTGGAAAAATTGCCACTGGAATGACTGGCTCAGTAACCGAGCCAGTCATTGCAGTGATAAATTTTCTAAAATACTCTTATCTTATCCTGCAAATGGACATTCAAATTGGAAATATTTAGATTTTCTCAACGAATTTAAACCATTAAAGGGTTAATATCCATTATATTTGAACAGAAATGTTTTAAGCAACGTCTATAATAACAGCCTCTTATTATAAATCATTTTAATTATGTTTAATCAGGTTGTATGAACAAGATTATCTGTTATGTATAGTGTAATCCTACATGTACTATAGTACTACATCCTATCGCTATTATAATAATTATTTCCACCGTTTAATATATTCTTTCTTTATTAGTGTCAATGCACTTTGAATCTTTCCATTTACTGATTTATTATTTTGAAATATAATGATATTTAAAGTGAATATGGTTTGAGTAGCTCAGTGATTGTACATATAGTATTCTTATGATAATGTTGATAAATTTTGGAACTGTTCATAATATTTCATATGCCATTGAAAATGTTTAATTTCTTTTCTCTCCTGAGCTTTGGTACATGGATAATTCAGAATCTGATTCAGATGATGAGGTAGATTTTTATCTTATAGATCATGCTTGATGTGCTTTCAGTATCTCAACATTGTGCGGTCGCTATTATCCCATTCTCAAAGTACTATACACACATTGATGCCCATCCGCTTCTTCATGTAAACTGTTTGTAGTCACTGGGTATATACTATATTATATGGGATACACAGCGTCAAGACATATGACCCCAGCCCGAAAGCATGTAAACTAAGCTTTGGCGTTCAACCAATGATCTCGGAAAGACTACCCAGCTTATTTCACTCATTGGACTGAAAATATAACAACTGCTACATGAATAATGATTTTAATCTTTTCATGCCGAAGCAGACCAATAACAGCCTCTGCAGTAGTCGTGAGGAATGTCCCATTTGTAGATCAAGAGAAGACTATTTTTGAAAATTTACCACTAGAATGACTGGCTCGATAATGGAGCCAGTCAATTCAGTGGTAAATTTTCAAAAATATTTTTCTCTTGGCCTGCAAATGGACATCCATTAAGCAAATATTAGATTTTCTTGACCAAATTTGGTTATTAAAGGGTTAAATGTAGATGACTCGAGGCATTCAATGCTTAATTTAGAATTAACTGCTACAGAATTGAGCTAATTACAAAGGTAAAATACAGTAGTACTATTGTTTAAATTGTAAACATGTTATTGCTATACTACAACCACTGCTGCATAAGATTCCAATGATTAACCCGTTCATGACGGAGACGGACACAACTGGCCACTGCAGTGGTCTTGAGGAATGTCCATTTGCAGGTCAAGAGAAGACTGTTTTTGTCATTTCAATGGCAAATTTTGAAAAATAGTCTTCTCTTGGTCTGCAAATTGGCTTTTTCTTTGAGAAAATTTAAATTTTCTTGAATAAATTTGATGGTTAAATGGTTAAGCTACTGAAATATTGCCCACATAAATATAGTTCAAAACATGCAAGGGAGATAAGTCAGATTGTGTTTTTGTAATAAGAATTATCTCCCTTGAAGATTGCCATTTATTGGCCATATTCTCAAGTTATCATAGTAATTAGCTAAGCTAAAAATAATAACTTTCCAAAACATTGTGTTAGATTAAGTTACAAGCTTTTTATCAGGCATCAGGTAAAAATTACTTGAACATGTTGCTATCTGTATCACAGTTTGTAATTATCACGCAAATCATAGAATCAGACGATTTAGAATCAAGGCTTGGAAATACTGAAAAAAATCAGCATCGTTTGTCATAAGTTACAAAGTTGAAGAAAGTTAACAATCATCCTCTGACCCCTGAAGTTCTAACATATATCTATTTCAAGACAGTCATACAGATAAGCTGTTGAACATTTTGAAACTAATTTGACTGGAAGCTGTGGTCAAATTTGTTTCAAATTTTTTGACTGAATACTTATTAACTGTCTGACTACTGCAAGCCACCAGACAATAATTTCGAGTGGCAATAACTATTGACCTGAATATTTTGAAAATAATTTAACTGAAAGTTGTTGTGGGCTTATCCACCAACAACTTTCAATCAAATTGTTTTCAAACTATTCAACATATCCAGAGTTAAACCCCATGGGAAATGTAATTTGCCAAAATTAGCAGGCAGACAGTGTTAAATTATAATGTATTTTGAGTGTTTGGTGAGTTGTTGGTGGGTGGGGTTGGGTTCAGGGTTTTTTTGCCCAGAATATTATATATTGTACAGAATCACAAAGAGAAATCAATGTAATATAACACTTGAAATATTATTCTGTCCTCAAGGCCGTGAAATTGCATTAATTTCCACATGGAAATGGCATTGAATTTCGCAATATGAAATGAGTACAAACCTGGCTATATACGCATACACCTATCACATTGCATTACCGAAGCATCACAGCTGTTGTATACATATTATATTGTTTTAACAAATTCACACGCAATCAGGGTGTACACTAATTTCTGGGTAATAGTTTTGAGAGTACAAACAGTAAACATTGAAGTTTAGGATTCTTTCCATACATGCAATTTGAAACTTAAAATCATTATTTAACACTGTAACCCTCAAATTTGTTTAAGAAAATTTCAATTTTCTCATAGAATAAATATGTCCATTTGCATACCAAGAGGATATAATTTTCGAAAATTTACCACGAATGACTGGCTCGGTTATCGAGCCTGTCATTCCAGTGGTAAATTAAATAAAATAGTCTTATTGGCATTTCTCAAGATGACAGCAAAAGTCGTTTATGGCCGATATGAGTGTTAAAGAGTTAAGTGATATCAGTGATAAAAGTAGGAAGTCTTGGGGTCCGTTCAGGAGAGCGAATATTTTCCATTCACCGAACAATTGTTAGGTCACGTGGTACATTCGCCCTCTTGAACGAGCTGTTCGCCGATCGTTCGCGGCGAACGTTTTGTGGCGAGGTGAACAACTTTATAAGTGACTCGCCATGATTTGCCATGAAAACAAAAATGGTGGCAAGATATACATCATCGTAAATTGAGACACATTAATTATCAATTTAACCATAAATAATGCATACCAATGCATTCTTAGCGATCTTAGTATTATGTTAGTCTCTCCCCAATATGTATTCATAGTTTCGTACAACCGGGCATCTTGACATTGGCCACCATTAAAGTTGGGGCAAACTTACTACATGCTAAAGAGTACTGCCCATACAAACACATTGTTTACATATTCCATGAAGTTCAAACCATTAAATCCCATATCTGAGAATCTGTAATAACCCTGCCAGGTATCAGAAAACACTAAATCATTAGTGAATTTTGCAAGATATTAAAGAAAATGTAATTAAGATTTTACAGCCCATTGCCTGTAATGTTAAATTAGCCCCTCCGAAAATGGCATCTCCCAGGGGTATTATGGGAAATGTGATTGTGTTGACGCCATCGCGATTCTATGAATATGCTTGTGGATTGTTTCTGAGACCCTGATATCCATTATGACATAATAAATATGACATCATAATGCATCAGATCTGACAAAAAGCTAACCCTCATAACTATCACGTGACGTCGTAAAAGAATGCTCGTCGAAGTTACGTGTGACAACTCGTTCAGGAAGGTGAATATAGTTCGCCACGAACAGTGAACATAAATAGGCGAACGTTCGCCGAACATTTTCTTTCCTGAACTCACTCCTGCACTTCCTTGGTATTTGTTTTGGGAGTTCAAACATCAATGTTGGCAGGATAGGACTCCCGGACTTCCAGTAGTGGAAGACCTCCGCAACATCCAGGACTTCCACTAATTTCTAAACACAGGAAGTCTGGGACTTCAAAGGTGGCACTATTGGGAGTCCAGGCAAGAAACAGGGAAGTCTAAAATGGTTCAAATACATGTAATTTGGTTAAAATCATTGGTTTCAGAGATGTCAGGGCCAAAAAATAGGACTTCCTTGGTATGTTTTTTGGGAGTCCAAACATGAACATTGTGGGTATAGGACTCCCAGACATCCACTAGTGGAAGCCCTGGCAACATCAAGCTTATTTTGTACACCTGCTTTCAAACTCTTGTTGTTTGATGTCAATTTTATTGTGTCAAGTCACTTGTGTTTTTTTAATATTCTTACTCACTGCTACAGATGTCAAATCTCTATTGTACATTGTAGTTAATGAAACAAGTACTTGTGCCTTGTTCTCATTCTGAAAACTATGTTTCTGAAAGCTGTTGCTGTCCATTCTGAAACTGTGTTGAAGGTTATTGTTGTTGTAGACAGTGAGATCTTTCAGTACTGGCTATCATATAATTATTTATCCCTTTAACACGTAACAGTATGTCAGCCAAAATGACTTTTGCAGTGATCTTGAGAAATGTCCCCATTTGCAGACCAAGAGAAGACTATATTTTGAAAATTTACCACTGGAATGACTGGCTCGAGAACCGAGCAAGTTGTTCCAGTGGCAAAATTTCAAAAATAGTCTTCTTGGTCTGCAAATGGACATTTTATATGTGAAAATTAAAATTTTCTTGAATGAATTTGAGGGTTAAAATGGTTAGGATGAATAAGTTACGGTAAAACTAATAAAGAACTAAACAAGAGCAACCACAACCAGACATTGCAGACTCTTGCCTCTGAGGATTTTTCTGGGTCATGACCATAGCTGAATTGTTACATGTAGATCTAACTATGTGATCTTACTTTCTTTTATTCAATGTTGAATCAAATCAAATCAGAAGTTTCAGAGAGACAGCCATTGATCAGTAACATTTAGACAAACAAACAGATCAACCTAAATACAATGTCCTTTTTCCCTTATAGATCATGTGAATAGCATTACAAGTACTCAGTTTGGCCATGATACAGTTATTATACTTTCTATGTAATAGCGGTATCCAGTTCTAGCTATGCCCGTCACATTTCTAGCTTTAGACGCTGCACCCAATTTGTATGCATATTAGAATCGATTTGAAATTTTGAAACCTGTATTGTCATAATATAAATTTCAAGGTAACTATATAGGTAGTACACTGACCATGATGGTGAGCCCTTGCACTCATTCTCAGGAGAGCCCTGGCCGCTACTAATACCAATTAAAACAGCAGAAGTTGAGAAGGCACTTAAAGTCCTGAAAAATGTTCATGATTAATGAACTATTCAAATATGCAAGTGACATTATCTCAAAACTGATCACGCACCTAATCAATTCAGCTTTTTATGTACCACCTTACCATAAATGCTGTAGAGCAAGGCACCCTTATCATCCTACCCAATCCCAAGAAGCCACCCCCACCCCCCCACCCCCCACCCCCTCTCCCCTCCCCTCCCAGCCAATCTGCAGCCCATTGTGCTCCTCAACAGCATGCGGAAAACCCTATCCAATGTTACGCTATGCTGCATCCGAGACAAGATCAATGACTTCACCGGATCATGTCTAAGTGGCTTCAAACGTGGACGCAGCTGCGCAGACATTGAATCGGCTCAACATATGTTTGTGTCAGTAGTCATTTCTAAACACTGCCAGGGATTTCCACAAAATGGGCATTGACATATCACAAGCCTTTCGACACAATTAAGCAACAACTTTCAGACAAATTATTTTCAAAATATTTGGCAGAATCCTGTATCCTATCTATTTTTCTGTTGAAATTGTTAGCTGGCGCTGACTGATTATAAACATTGGAAGATGTGGTTTAGAAAAATTGTAATTGTATAATCATATATTACAGCTAATATTTTGTGAATGCCAGGTATGTGCCTTGATTTAGAATGCACTCCGTATTTCACAGTTAAATGTTGTTGGCTTATACATCACGACGCCCTCGCGTGGGCTTGCGTGTTAGGAAAATGTACACTTATTTGCATGAGTTGTCTCCCCTGTTTAAGGTTTAGTTCCAACAATTTGCTTACCCCATACTTATAGCTTTAAAGTATCGGCACGAAATCACGTCATAACCATGTCAGGGAATATGGTATTGTTATTCATCATTTGTTCATATCCAATAATCCAATTGCCCACAGGTAAGCTGTTGAATTTTTAATTGTAACTTGTAAATAGTATTGGAAGTCTGTCTGTCGAATCAACAGTGTTGATATATTTGTCTGTCAATTTTTGACATTTTTGTCAAAGCCACGTGTGTTGCAACTATAGCTCACTCACTGACTCAAAGTCATATACATAGAAATAGTATATTGTTCTTGCATTGTAACATTTTCTTGCTTCCTAGCGGTGATGTTGAAAGCATTACTAATCTTGTGCGTTAATTCCCATACTTTCATCTATCAAATGTAAATGGATGGATCCATTTCTAATTATGCCCTGCCCATTTCTAGCTAAGCTCTGCCTTATTTGACTGGGGCAAAGCAGCAACAGCTCCCAGTCAAAGGAGTTTCAAAATATTTAACAGAATGTTTATTAAATTGTAAATTCATCAAAGATATACAATTGATGCAATTTTGTGACGGACTCGATTTTCATGACAGAGTAAATGTCACCATGATTGTGACGTCGGCTAACATGTGATGTATTTGATTATGGCATCAGATAATTGAGTGACAGATCGGATTGCTTTGTTGTATTAAAGACTGATATTTCTTTCTTTTTTGTAAAAGAAATTGTTTTGTTATTTGGTCTTTATAGAAGAAAGACAGTGGTGGTGAGGCGTCGAGTCCAACACCTGACTCCGCTGGGAAGAAACTGACCAATCAGTTCAACTACAGTGAACGTGCTTCGCAGACATACAATAATCCATACAGGGTGAGTACAGGCCATACTAGTGTCATAAACTGTTTAACTCTTTAATGGCCAAAACTGGCCTCTGCAGTGGACTTGAGGAATGGTCATTTGCAGCCCAAGAGAAGACTATTTTTGAAAATTTACCACTGGAATGACTTTTTCGGTTATCGAGCCAGTCATTGCAGTGGTAAATTTTCAAAAATAGTCCTGACCTGCAAGTGGAAATTCAATAAACAAATATTTAGATTTTCTTGACGAAATTTAACCGTTAAAGGGTTAAAGAACTACATTTTTACAAATGTTCAAGGTATTTAATTCACTATTAAAGATGTTTATATAGAGTTTGGGATCATGCATCCTAGTTTTCTTGATATTTAGTTCATCTTAAAACCAATTTCGCATATCCTGATAACAGAAGCAAAAGAAACATGATGAAAAACTGAAACCCGGATAATGCACCTTAATGTGCTGATACCAGACCAATTCCGGGCCAATGATGCCTGCTATTGGTCCAGTACTGGCCCAACAACCGGTGTTATCAGGGGAGACAATCCTCTAGTGTAAATGTAGGATTTTCTCATTTTTGTTTTGTGTTTGTTTCTGTTTTGCTTCATCTATATGCTTTGTTTCTGTTTTCGTTTTTATTTTTTTGTTTCCAAGAAATGTAAAATTGTTTTTGAGCTCTTACTGGCATTTGATATATTTTGTGTATTCAGTATTTCTCATTCAGGCATATCCGTATAGATATGCGCTGTTGTGTATGGTTGCAATGATGCACATGGTATTTCCATACTCGATGACCTTCCTTGTGTTTATTTATAGGACCGTGGCACTGCCACAGAACCACCACCTAGAGCCACATTCGCTGGGAATGTCACACAATGGGAGATCTTCGATGCATATCAGGATGACTTTGAAAAACAGGTGTGCAGTAAATATATACATTAGCCCATTAATGTTCAAGCCAGCCAGAACCCCCCTCTGTGGTGGTGTTGACTAAGATACATTTGCAGGCCAGGATAATATTCTTTTTGAAAATTTACCACTGGAATGACTATTCGAGTCAGTCATTATTTATTGGAAATTTTCAAAAATAATCTTAGCTTGATCTGCAAATAGACATTATAGTGAGAAAAATATTATTCTTCCAGAAAAAACTTAACCATTGAAGGGATCAATCTTTTATGATTCAATAGACTGGTTTTGCGAATTATGGATTTGTCAGTTTGCATATGGCACATATAATCATATCCATAGTACTATGTACTGTTGTCATTATAGACTATCATGACTATTCTCGATTGATTATAAATGTGTTAGACATAATGTACAATTACTTTGGCATTGGAACATCTGGGTTTATTCATTATACCGATTGAGCGTCCCGCTACTTGGCTATCCACCCTCACCAGCCCTTACACTGAGCTGAGACAGAGATTTCTTTGTGTGTTCCATCCATTTAGCTGTCAATCATTTCTAAACAAAATATGCCTATGTCTAAGTAGCGTTTACCACACTGTTGTCAATATTCTATCTTTTGCTGCATCAATAGCAAAGAAACAGGTGTACATTTTTCAACAATTTTGTTGGATGATGTTGCGAGAGATGTTTGCGTTCCACCAAATTTGTCTTCTTCTGAGATGCCATTTTAGTTTGATAATTTTAAGCTGCCATTATTTGGGACGCTATTGTTCTTGCTGTCACGCAATGCTCACTATAAAACCATTCCCATAATGCTCATGATACATGTAGTCATTGTCCTGCTAGCCTCTAAAATGAGCAGACCTGCACTTTTATTGTGAACAGTATGAGTATCATAGGTCAATTCTAATTGTTTATTTCCTAATGTAGGGGTATGATGTGTTAGATTAAATATTTGTAAAGAATTTGACTTAAAATTGTTGCTGACTATAGCAGCAACAACATCCCTTCAAATTGTTTGTCAAATTATCAGCCAAAAATGCAATTGTGTCACTATCTACTGTTTTGAAAATGATTTGATTGAAAAGCCTTGCTGCAACAACTTTAAACTAAATTTTCCTCAAGATTATCAGCAGGAGTTTCAATGTAATAACACTTTCAGAAGATAATTCAAGCAATTTGATTGGCCGTCGTTGCTGACCGTTATCAAATTCTCAGGATAATCAGGGCTGGGCTTTCAATTTTGTTAGTTAACAAATGTATGTACAATTAGCTAGGCCTATTACATCTACATATACAAAATATGTTTCAATCTGTTCAATCAGGCATGTCAGTAGGTGTGCATGTCACTGCATGTCAGATTGTGCGAGTGCTCAAGCGGATTTAATCTATGGGAAATATATTTCTGCATCGAATAATACTTACCAGATGTACTATTATAATAGACATTATCATAATAGTACATCTGGTAAGTATTAATCATTCTCGTAGAAACAAAAGCGGATGCTTTTTGATTCACATTGGATATCTCTATTACGTATATGACACAGGCCTGGCTAAGTGTGCATACATTTGTTGTCTAATGAAATTGAAAGCCTGGCCCTGATTATCATCCACACGTTTTAAAAAAACGTCGATGATATTGTAATCGCCTCCATCCATATGTCTGTCCATCTGTCCGTCTGTCCATGGCGGATTTCAACCTAATTTGACTGCAAAGAGCCTAATGCTTTTGGCTTCAGAACTTGTACACAGGATTTTGATTGGTCAAATTTTTGTGTGAAAAGCTTAGATTTTATGAAAAATTTACCGGAAATTGTCAAAACGCTACTACTCATTAAACCGCTTGGTGGATTTCAAATTACTTTGGCTGGAATGACCCTATGGGGCTAAGCTTCTGATCTTTTATACAGAATTTTGATTGATCAAATTTTGGGGTGAAAATCATAGATTTAGATTTTTTTTTTAAACTTTTCAGAACCATTTAAAACGCTACTCCTTAATTAGTGGCCCGATTTCAATGAATCTTGGGTGGAATGATTCTATGGCAGTGGGTTTCAACATATCAAACAAGAATTTTGATTGGTCAATTTCTTTATTGACCACCTTGAATTTTTCAAAAATTATCCATCATGTCTACCGGTATTTAAATGCAAATGGTTCAAATGCTAATGATCCAGGCGAGCGTTACGGGCACTTGGGCCTCTAGTTGATAATGGTTTTGATAAGCCTTCTATTTTTATTTTATGTTTAAATTCAATATTCATATTTAGGAGAAGAACAAAGAGAAGAAGGTTGTTCCTGGCAGAAAGGATGAGGAGAAGACAAGGAAGAAACTAACAATAACAGAGTCACAGGTACTGTTGCAATATGAATTGTACCATTTTCTTAATTATTACGTTTTCCTAATAAAAAAAGCAAATATTAGATTCTTGCAGTACTCAGATATTTTTTTCAGTTAGATGTATGGAAGAATATCTATTTCAATTCCAACCTATTGAAGTTATATAATCTCCACATTTTTTGAGAGAATGGCAGGGATATTATAATCAACTCCATCAATCCATCCATCTGTCCATCCAGCCATCCATCTGTACATCCATCCATCTGTCCATCCATCCATCTGTCCAGCTGAAACCCTTTATTTTCCTTAATTTTTTAACCCTCATATCAGCCAAAAGATGGCTTCTGCAGTGCTCTTGAGGAATGTCCATTTGCAGACCAAGAGAAAACTATTTTTGAAAATTTACCACTGGAATGACTGGCTCAATAACCGAGCCAGTTATTCCAGTGGCAAATTTATTAAAATAGTTTTCTCTTGGTCTGCAAATGGACATTTTCCATGAGAAAATTGAAATTTTCCTGAACAAATTTGTTAATGAGTTCAGAACGCAAGACAACATTTATCCTTGACTCTTAACCCCCTTTAGGATCAGGGTGTGTGATCAATGGTCAGATATCATACAAATTATGTCCTTCATGATATCTCATCCCAAGCCGTTTTGTGTTCCAATTCAAAACACTTTAATTTGTTATGTGAGTTTCCCATATATCGGTGTGTGTTGTGAGGAAACATTTCTTTGATTCCCACAGGCTGTGGGTCAGAAGGTATGGTCAGAAGGTATGGTCAAAATGTCAAAAATCATAATTAAATTTGCCATGCTATCTACTCTGAAGCCATTCGGTGGACTTATTTTCATCCAAATTTATTATATGCTTGTGAATTGCTAGATGACATTTAAATTGTGCTCTGCCCATGGGCACCACAGGCAGGATCAAAAGGTCAAATATAAAATTTCCATCTGTCTTAAATGGTGGAATTCATCTAAATTTGCATTGTGCATTACCCAGAATATTTCACTGCGAATTACGAGATGACATTTATATTGGGCTCCACCACCTGCATCGGTGGGTGGGGTCAAAAGGTCAAAGATGAGGAAAGCGCAGGGAGTCTACAAAGGTGCGCCATCGACTGCTAATATTCTAGTTGGAGAATTGTATTGGCTCCATGAAATTAAATGGATCAGTGAACCTTTCCAGTTTTAGCTATGCCCTTCCCATCTCTATCTAAGCTCCACCACCACCTCGTCTGTGTTGAGATCAATCTATCTCTGACCTCCTTGACTATCAATTTCCAGAAAACTATACATGTAAGCTGCTGAATATTTTGAAACTAATTGAACTGGGTGCTGTTGCTGCCTATGGCCGCAACAGTGCCCAGACAAATTAGTTTCAATATATTCAACAGAATGTTTATTAAATAGCAGAGACATACAATTCGTACGTGTCGAACTATTAAGCATTAAAGATGGGCTTAATCGACTCATTCATGATGTCATGATTATGACATTAGCATACATATCACGTAGTTGATTATGATGTCATATGATTGAGTGAGGAAATGGATTCATGAATATCTCAGCGATGTCATGCATTTGTTATTTCTAGGGTGATAACTACAGTCGTATTGAAACTGCAGCCAAGATTGTGGAGAGAATGGTCAACCAGAACACCTTTGATGACACGGCTCAAGGTATGCGCTGATCAAATATGGTAATGCGAATTAACCGCTTAATACTTGTAATTGCGGGTCTCAAGTTTAAACAATGTATAAATAATAACAAAATATACATAATGTATAATGTACATCTCCTCAGAAACCGTGTCAGGTTTTGTATGCGAGTTTAGCCCATATGGTTGCGAACTGCAAAATTACGTTTACATTTGTGAAGCGTAGGGATTTGTAATGGCATGCCATTGTATGTACATTTATTTTAGCATGTTTTCAACACAAAATAAAATATACTGTTGAATATTTTGGACTGAAACAGCTTTCAATCAAATTAAGAAAATTTACATTGTGTTAAATTTGTACTAAACTAACATGTTTGGGTTTTTCTTTTGAAAACATGTTAACTTATTTTTTAGCCATACTGTATCATATTTATGGAGAATACACACATATACATAAAATGTAGCAGCTTACTTACCAATTTAGTGCTCACATTTGGCTAAGAGAATTTAGGTAAATGTCCAATTGCAGACAAAGAAGACTATTTTTGAAAATTTACCATGTTGAGCGAGTCAGTCCAGTGGTAAATTTTCAAAAATAGTTTTATCTTGGCCTGCAAATGAACATTTCTCAGAACAACTGCAGAATCCATTTTTTTTACTGACTTGACTATTAACCAGTTAACACTGGGCTTAAATCTTGGTCATATTTCTTAAACTTAGGGCAGGTAACAAACTGAGTTTTAATATACCTGATAACCCATAGATTAAATTCAATAAATTTCATGGCCCTATTTTCATACAACAGAATAACATAACATTGCAAACCACGTTATGTACTAAAGCTAGAAATGAATTAAAAAAAAGTGAACTTTTGGTATGTAATTGAACGTTTCAGTATGTTTTATATTAAATCTATCTGGAAATAATATTCATGGTAATGTGATGTTTAGGACATGTGAGATCCAATGGATGAATCTGATCTGTCACCCGAGTACATCGCTTCATAACCAATTGCGTAACATATCGGATGACCTCACAATAATAATTGACAGAAATAATAATCTGTCAAGTGTATGAATTGTATGTCTTTAGGCAGCAACTGGCACCCAGTGAATTTAGTTTCCAAAATATTCAACAGCTTACCTGTATAATTCACTTGAAATTGGGATTCTAAGAATTCATGGTTTAAAGCATATAAATCAATCCTAATGCGCGGAAAGTGTGTGCGGAGCTTAGTTAGATATGGGTGGGGAATAGCTACAGATGAATCCATCTATTAATAATGATTGCTTGCCATTGTCAGACTTCAAATACTGGGAGGATATCTCAGATGAATATCGTGAACCAGAGGGAACTCTACTACCCTTGTGGAAATTCTCGTATGAGAAGGCGAAGAAGCTGGCAGTAACATCACTCTGCTGGAATCCGAAGTACAATGATCTGTTTGCTGTCGGGTTTGGATCATGTAAGTCTAGATCATGATATCATTTATATGTTGTGATTAACCGTTTGGACTGCACATACCGAAAATGAAAAATTCTTGATGGAGGTAATGGATTGGTTGTTTAGATGATATACAAAATCAGTTGATTGGCTCAAAAGATGCAGGATGTGGGAATGAAAGCTTTTCCACATTTTTTACATTTCGATCATTCTCATTTCTGTATTCAGATTTTAGATTTTAGTGTAGAGCACATTTTGTGACATTTTTGTCACGATATTAGTACGATAAGATTTTCCAATGTTTAAGTTTTAATTGTGAGCCATGGAATGATAGTAATATATAATATAAATGACATGTAATTAGTCATGTGGAAATGGCATATAATATCATGCTTTTTCTCCATTTTTGACATCCAAATGAAATATTTAACCCGTTTACACTCAGGCCAGCCGAATGCGGTATTGGTCTTGAGAAATGTTCATTTCCGGAACAAGAGACTATTTCTGAAAATTTACCACTGGAATGACTCGCGCGAGAATGGAGCCAGCCATTCCAGTGCTAAATTTTGAAAAATAATCTCGTCTGCAAATGGATATTTTCTTTGAGAAAATTTGAATTTTATTGAACAAATTTGAGGGTTAATGAGTTAATCTTCACCATGACAACGTAACTTTATCGTTGAAAGTGCTAAATTTATTACATCGTGTTGCTAATTTAGACAATAGTGGCAGTTAGCCAGTAGACAATAATTTCACTGAGAAAATTTGCTCTTGACTTGCTGAATATTTTGAAAACAATTTGACAGAAAGATGTTGGTGGCTTAGCCACCAACAACTTTCTGTCAAATTGTTCTCAAAATATTTGACAGGTCCAGAGATATAACCCCTGGAATATGTCGTCTGCAAAAACTCAAGAGGCAGACGGTTAATATATGAATATGCAAGGTCTATAATAATTTAGTGAAGTGTTAAATTTCTCAAATGAATTCCAACAGATTTTTTTTAAATCTGCAATTATATTTTTATAATGAAAATAAACTCATTGCTTGTTGCACTATTCTTGAGACAATTGTCAGAGTATCTCTGTTTTCTCCTTGCAGATGACTTCACCAAACAGGGCAGTGGACTGATCTTGTTGTTTTCCCTAAAGAACCCCTCATACCCTGAACATATATACTCAATGGATAGTGGTATTATGTGTATTGACATCCATCCAGAGCACCCATATCTAATCTCAGTCGGATTCTACGATGGTAGTGTTGGTGTGTTCAATGTCGTGGAGAAAAAGGACGGTCCAGTACATCGGTGTACGGCTAAGAATGGAAAGCATACAGATCCAGTTTGGCAGGTAATGTAGCACGTGGAGATTTAGTATTTTGTTAAATACGTGACATTCTCAGAAAATAGACTAATTAAAGATCATATTGATTTCTTGATTATTTGTTTCTACTTCACTCAGTTTCTATTTCTGGCATTTACAGCCATTCTGTTGTGTTAATTTTAGATCAGTAATGATATTGTATCAATCAATGGATGAATCCAGTTTCAATCAATCATAGGATGTGATAATCAACTAGGTCACATGTAGATTGACATCATAAATCAATTACATCATGAATGACATGATTTAGTCTGTCATAGATGCGTAATAGTCCATACAAATTGTATGTCTTTAATATTTAATAAACATTCTGTTGAATATTTTGAAACCAACTTGACTGGGTGCTGTTGCTGCAACAGCACCCAGTCAAATTAGTTTCGAAATATTCAATAAGCTACCTGTATAGTTTTGTGGAAATTGATATTCAGAGTGTGCAATGGGATCGATTGATTCCGACATGGGCGAAGTGTGGTTCGAGCTAATTAGCTAGAGATTGGCAGGGCATACCTAAAACTGGATTCCTCCATTATCTGCGCTGTACTTAATGTCTAGAATATTGATGGACTGCTCTAAATAATAGAAATGTATATATGACAGGACATGATTTGAATCATTAAAATGATCGTTGACATAATTGTGTGTCACATTGGAAGTTCAGTGGAATTCATATATACTATAAATCAGAGTATTTTAAAGTGTTTTGTGTAATATGTACAATAATTCTGTATTCATTGTGACAGCTTGCTGAAGTGTGACATGATCACTTTGTGACCATATCATAAATGTTTGTACATTCACATACAGGTACGATGGCAGAAGGATGACCTAGATAACAACTTAAACTTTTATTCTATATCATCAGATGGCCGAATTGTCAACTGGACAATAGTAAAGGTAAGTAAGCAGGTACTGCTGACGTGTTGATTATCATGTTCTAATCATGTAAGTTTCGTGTTTTCAGGTGTCATTTGGTTGTATTACGGCATTATATAGCAATTTAATTATCCATCTTAGTGTAAATGTGTGAGTGTATGTGTGTGTGTAGTTGCATACGTGAGGTGTATGTGTGTGCGTAGTTGTGTATGTGAGGTATATGTGTGTGCATAGTTGCATACGTGAGGTGTATGTGTGTGCGTAGTTGCGTATGTGAGGTGTATGTGTGTGCGTAGTTGCGTACGTGAGGTGTATGTGTGTGCGTAGTTGTACGCGTGAGTCCTAGTTTTGCTTAAACCCTGTAAGGACAAAGCCGGGTAAAACTGGTCTCTGCCGTGGTCTTGGGGAATGTCCATTTGCAGGCCAAGAGAAGACTATTTATGAAAATTTGCCACTAGAATGACTGACTCAATAACTGAGTCAGTCATTCCAGTGAAAAATTTGCAAAATTAGTCCTCTCTTGGCCTGAAAATGGACATTCAATAAGTAAATATTATTTTTTTCAACAAATTAATTTCACTCAGATGTTTTACTATGTATATAGAGAAGAGTATAACACAAATTTACCTAATTGTGCTGGAGTAAATAAAAACAAGAGAGAAACATCACACAAACGGAATAGACCAACAGAAGACTATTGAAGGAAATTTACCGCTGGAAGAACTCACTGGCTCGGTTATCGAGCCAAGTCATTCCAGTGATAAATTTTTTTTAATAGTTTTCTCTTGGTCTGCAAATAGGCATTCCTCAAGACAACTGCAGAGGCCGGTTTTGGCCAGCTTGGTCATTAAAGGGTTAATTCCATGGAATTCTAGTGCTTTAATTGTTTTTATTATGTCGTCTCATCCAGTGGATGAATCCTATGTGTCGATCAACTATATGATGTCATAATATCCCTTACGTCACATGTAGTCTAACACAATAATCATAATTGACAGAAATACTCCGTCATGGAGCTGGAATAGTCCGTCAAGTGTACAAATTCTATGTCTTTGTTGGATTTACTATTTAAAAACATTCTTTTGAGAAATTTTGAAACCAATTAGGCAGCAACAGCACTCAGTCAAATTAGTTTCAAAATATTCAACATCTTACCTGTATAATTACCTTGATAATGGGATGCTGAGAATTCCGGGTTCAATCAATCCCAACATGGGCACACCGTGGGCGGAGCATAGTTAGAAGTGCATCACTTTATTAGATCACTGTCCTTTGACTATTAACCCTTTGAATGAGAAAGACGATTATTTTACATCATGAAGAATATAAGAAATATTATCTTGACTATTTTGGAGCTAATTTTAGTATATCGTTCGAGTTAAATTTGTTTTAAATACAGCATACTCGAAGTTGCTTTGAAATTGACATTCTGGACATCATATGATTATGGATAGAGAAAATGTTAATATTCAAAATGCAATGATTAACCCTTACTACGCTGATGTTAGTTTTCTGTGTCCAGAGCAAAGAAACTGGTGTAAATGTTTCAGCAATTTTGGTGAACGATGTTGCCGTCTACGACAGCAACATCTTCCACCAAATTTGTTGAAAAATGAACACCAGTTTATCCATTAACCCTTTCACCGATGAAATCCCCAGATCTCATTTTCCACACTACCATACAGAAAAGCTTTTGAATATTTTGAAATTAATTTGCCTGGAAAATATTTCAAATTATTTCAACGGAATAAGTTTTATATCGTAAAGAATACACTTTTTCAGGGATTTGTCAGTTAATGGTTAATTATTTTGAAGATTTCAAATCTTGACATCCAGTGCTAAGGATAAATAAATAAACCAGCTAGAAATGTGTTATAGTTGGGACGTCGGTGGCTTTGTCAGAAATGTAAAAAATGTGACTGACCGACTAATAGTCTCACTTATACTAGTTGCGACTCGCAACTAAAAATAGGTACATTTATTTCTCGCATCTCGCATGTCGATAATAAATTAGTTTAGCTTCATGATAATTGAATTCCTGTTTAATTAATTAATGTGTTAATGCCACTGATGAGGGGTTTATATATTTATTGTTTTTGTTTTTATCACAGAATGAGCTGACATACCAGGATATTATTAAGCTTGTCATCCCAGATTCTCCGGCTGACGGACCCGATGGTACAAAACTGTCCGCTGTCGGTAAGATACAGGAATGAAACATGGACAGATATTTGGTTCTTTAGCCAGCTTCCCATATTTCCTTGCATTTACTACATGTACTACTGTTTAGAGTTAACCGGAACCTGTACCCATGGCTCTTTTAGATTTTCCAAAGGTTTTCTTGAAATCTGTTGAACGGTAGGCCTATCTCTTAGCTTGGGAGATTTTACCCAACTGGCTGGAATAATCTTATTTTTGTGTGCTCCAGAACTTCTATTTTGACCTTTGATTAGTCCATTTTTACAACGTTCATCTTGGATTTTTCAAACATTTTCTGGAAATCCTTTCAAACGCTGGCCTTACTTGTTCAATGGCTAATTTTCAGAGAAACATGGGTGGAATAATCCTATAGTGGTAGGCTTTAATACCTATAACTATAACTTCTAACTGGCAATTATGATTTATGGCAACAGCAACAGGAATCAACATCCTGGAGAGGTAATTAACTTTCTTCCTACGAATAAACATGGTATTGGGACCAAAATCTTTGGCAATAACATGAATCTCGTTATTTGTCTTGTCAGGTTGTGGCACAGCGTTTGACTTTCACAAAAAGACAGACTATTTATTCTTGGTGGGTACAGAAGAGGGCAAAGTGCACACATGTTCTAAAGCTTACAGCTCACAGTTCCTCGATAGTACGGATGCTCATCACATGGCCGTGTACAAAGTCGCCTGGAACCACTATCATCCGAATATCTATATTACATGTAGTGCTGACTGGACCGTCAAAATATGGGAACAGAATACTAGGTAACTATAAGGGTATAATAATTAGCCCTGTAGGTGGGGTTTAGAATACGCCTTCCGTATCCTCTACGTGTCGTAAGAGGCGACTAAAGGAGGTAAGGGTGAGGTAACCCTGACAGAAACCTCGAGTGCTGAAGACGGAGGTTCCAGGCCGCATGGCGCACTCTAATAAACCATGGATCCACGCACTTAACGCTTATGATCATGTCGATAGTTACTTAGGACTGGCGGTATGAACAGCGAACGAAAAGAAGAAAGGGTATAATAATTTTAACATTTTTATTGAAATCTAATTCTCATTTGTAATATTTAGCAACACTCAATCACGTCAATGGTACATGTGCCAAAACTCGATTGTTATTTTGAATAATTTTGACATTTTTATTGAGGTTTAAAGTATTCTTCATGCGTGTAATATACCCCGATATTTGTGATTTTCTTTCAGCTACCCGTTATTCACATTTGACTTGAACAGCTCTGTTGGTGATGTAGCATGGTCTCCGTACTCGGCTACAACATTTGCTGCTGTTACCGCTGATGGAAAGGTGATTTGGTTTATGATTAAATAATTCAGAGACAGTTAAGTTTGCCTAATTAAGCTCTTTAGTGTCCATGCCAGTCAAAACAGCCTTTGTAGTGGTCTTAAGAACTGCCCATTAAAAAAAATGTTTATCACGATTCTGTCATGGTCCAATTTGTTTAATAACAGTTGATTTAAATGTCCATTTTCAGACCAATAGAAATTTATCACTGAAATGACTGGCTCGATAACCGAGCCAATCATTTCAGTGATAAATTTCTATTGGTCTGAAAATGGACATTTAAATCAACTGTTATTAAACAAATTGGACCATGACATATCCCTAAATTCTAGGCTGGAGTAGTTAAGCAGCAATGTCTAAAGTGTAGGAACAGTTTTTATACCCAGCATAAAAGATTTGGCAGGTTATTATGTAATGGCGCCGTCCATCCGGGCGGGCAGGCGTTCATGTGAGGCATGCGGGTGGCAGAGGGGATTCCGGATGATAACTTACCGTTTGTCGGATCATATTGAATCTTCCTAGAGTGGTTGGACTAGGTCTGGGGAAGAAAACTCAAAATCGACGATGATCTGAAATCCAAGATGGCTGCCAGCCACAAACGACCATCTTGAAAATTAGTTTCCGGATGATAACTCCTTAACCGTTTATCGGATCGCTTTGAAACTTCATAGAGTGGTTGGACTAGGTCTGGGGAAGAAACCTATAGAAATTGACACTTATCCAAAATCCAAGATGGCCACCAGCTGCCATCTTGAAAATTAGTTTCTGGATGATAACTCCTTAACCTTTTATGGGATCACTTTGAAACTTCATAGGGTGGTTGGACTACCTCTGGGGAAAAAAACCTATCGAAATTGACAATGATCCGAAATCCAAGATGACCACCAGCCACCGGTGGCCATCTTGAAAATTGGTTTCTGGATGATAACTCTGTTACCGTTTATCAGATCGCTTTGAAACTTCATAGGGTGGTTGGACTACATGTGGAGAAGAAACCTATCGAAATTGACGATGATCCGAACTCCAAGATGGCCACCAGTCATGAGCTGCCATCTTGAAACTTGGTTTCTGAATGATATCTCCGTTACCATTTATTGGATCACTACATAGGGTGGTTGGAATATGTCTGGTGAAGAAACTTATCGAAATTTACGATAATCAGATATCCAAAATGGCCGCCAGACAGCGGCGGCTGTCTTGAAAATTAGTTTCCGGACGATACCTCCTTGACCGATTAACGGATCGCTTGGACACTTCATAAGGATGACCAGTCTGGGTCTTTTCGGATAGCTCTCATTCATTGGTTTGTAATCATATTTTTGAAGATTTACTACTGGAATGACTGTCTCGATTATTGAGCCAGTCATTCCTGTGGTAAATTTATGACGTCTGCCTAAAATACCATATTATGACTTATTGCATCATAACACTCACATGTGGCGTCAAAAGATATTGATTGTCAGGGATCGCTTGCCCCCCCCCCCCCCCCCAACATGAGTGAGGTGTGGGTGGAGCTTAGCTAGAGATGGGCGGGGCATAGCTAAAACTGGAAAGGTCCATTAGATCAGTGGGTGATCGGTTGCCAAGGGAAGTAACTCTTAGATCTATATAGAACATAGTCACACATACAGGGGTCAAGAACATAATGTCAGAAATAAAGATATATGAATTAATGAAATTTCTCTCCGATCACAATAACTGATAAGCTTTTCCTTTGTTGTTTTTCAGGTGCACGTGTATGACCTGAGCATTAATAAGTACGACGCTCTCTGTGAACAGGTGGTAGCGCAGAAAAAGAAGACAAAACTCACCCATATCAGCTTTAATCCAATAGATCCGATCATCATTGTTGGTGACGACAGGTCAGTAGTATATATTACAGTCACGCTATCTTTAGAACCGGGTAAAATGATGCAATGGTGGAATCAAGATTTAGCTATTCTCCGCCCATCTCTAGCTAAGCTCCACCAATGCTTTGCCCGTTTTTGCGATTAATTGATCTCTGTACTCCCTGAATCTCAATTTCCAGAAAACTATATGAGTGAGCTATTGGATATTTTGAAACTAATTTGACTGTCGGTGCTGTTGCTGCCTATCTCTGAATGCTCTTGTTATAGACTTCTTTTATTGGGGGTAATTAGCGTTTGCTTTGTTCATCCTGTCTGTCCATCCATCCCTCCATCCATTCGTCCTTCCAGCCATTCGTCCATTCAGGCTTTCATTTCCATGCAATAACTACAACTATTGTCAACAACCTCATGTGGTAGGGCACCCTTGCCATCCCGAACAACCCTATTGATTTTGGGGCCGAAATGTCAAAGGTCAAGGTCACTGTGACATAATCTGATTGAATTAAGGGCATTACATGTGTGTTGAGTTTCTGGATGATAACACGAGTTATAGTGAACGTATATTTACCAACCATGGGATTGAGGTTGCAATTGGAGGTCCGGGAAACCCTATTGATTTTGGGTGGGTGGGGGTGGGGGGGTAATTCTACTGGAACCAAACTTCAACACATGATTGCCTATACCATAAGGAACCATTATGGTAATAGTGAGGTCACTAGGTCAAAACCATTCTGACCTTGCTATTTAACCGGCATATCCAACGTTAAGTTTTCTTTGTTTAGCAAATCAGTTACCGTATTTTCCCTAATTTAACCGCCGGGCGGTTAGCGGTTGCGTACGGGGGGCGGTTTAATTAGGGAGAAAAATTCACTGTAAATCGCCGTTATTATGTCCGGTACCCGTTAGGTGGGTCGGATATAAATGTATAATGCTCACGTATTGATTATATATATAGACAGTACATTCCGAGTTCCCGAGTCCATTAAATTATGTCTGTAAAACGCAGACGATTCTTCCGAGTATTAATCAGCTTCCGCTATAGGCCGAGTTTATGCTGTCACTCTCGTAGCTACTCGAAGCTACAGTCCTATGTATGTGGATTGTGAAGTATCTACTTGGGTACTAATATTAGTGTCTTGCCGCTACTCGAGTGATGGCCTTATGTCGTCCTACTAAGCGGAAGCTGATACATCACGTGACACAAATCGTTATTTCTCTTTTCTCACATTGCCATTTTATCAAACTCTGGATTACATTTGATGAAATAAACGATGTTTAATAAAGTATAAGCACTATTTAGGTGGTCCCAATTAATAATTTCATTTCCATGTTTATGGATATATATGCACTATACATTAAGCATATGCGAGAACGGTATGAAATATGTAGCATGGAAATGTGTTGAATTTTCGTGCTAATTTTTTTTTTTAGTCTTCGTTCTGTACTTTTGGGAATTTGGAGCTTTTTTTTTTCTCTTCACAGGTCTCAAAAACAAGGGGGCGGTATAATTGGGAGGGCCGGTTAAAATAGGGAAAATATGGTACATTTATATTTGAGGATTGCTTAGTCCTATTGGAACTAAACATTGATACATGGTTACCTATAATGTTAGTAAACCGCATGATGACATGGAGGTTACAAGGTCACAGTTCACTATGACAAAGAAGCGACAGACCTGTGAGACATTTAATTCTGTGGAATTCTTGTTATAAATGTAATAAATGTTTAACATTGTAATTGAGACCTGACAATTTAAACAATAACATTTTATCATTTTAGGGGCAATACTACAAGTCTGAAACTATCACCCAATCTGAGGAAGCAGCCAAAGGTAACAGTTTATTATTATTAGTCCCTTACCAGTAAAACGGGGTGGTGGGGGGACTATAGGTTTGCACTCCGTCTGTCTGTCCGTCCGTCTGCCTGTCTGTCTGTCTGTCGCAGTTGGTTTTCCGCACTTTTTTTCCCGCAGTCCTTCAAGGTATTCAACTGAGAATTGTTATATTGCTTTGTTATGAGAAGTTACAGACCACGTTCGAGTGCCAGGCATATGCGTAAATTTTTATGGAGTTATGCCCCTTTCGACTTAAGAAATATGAAAAATATCAGCTTTCCACACTTTTTTTCGCACTCTTTCAAGATATTTAAGCAAAAATCGGTGCATCGCTTTAGTATATGGAGTTACAGAGCAAGTTGGAGTTTCAGACATTTTCGTCAATTTTTGATTGAGTTATGCCCCCTTTTGGCTTATGAAATACAAAAAATATTAGTTTTCCGCACTTTTTTTCGCAGTCTTAAAAGATATTATACTGAGAATTGCTACATTGCTTTGTTATGAGAGGTTACAGACCAAGTTCGAGTTCCAGGCATATGTGTCAATTTTTTATGGAGTTATGCCCCCTTTCAACTTTTAGTTTTTCGCACTTCTTTTCGCACTCCTTCAAGATATTTAAGTATTTCGCTTTGGTATAAGGAGTTACAGAGCAAGTTCGAGTTTCAGACATTTTCGTCAATTTTTGATGGGGTTATGCCCCCTTTCAACTTAGGAAATACAAAATTTTTTAGTTTTCCGCACTTCTTTTCGCAGTCTCAAGATATTAAAAGATATTATACTGAGAATTGCTACATTGCTTTGTTATGAGACCAGACCAAGTTCGAGTTTCAGGCGTATGCGTAAATTTTTGATGGAGTTATGCCCCCTTTCGACTTAGGAAATATGAAAAATATCAGCTTTCCGCACTTCTTTTCGCTCTCCTTCAAGATATTTAAGGAAAAATTGGTGCTTTGCTTTAGTATAAGGGGTTACAGAGCAAGTTCGAGTTTCAGACATCTTTGTAAATTTTTCATGGAGTTATGCCCACTTTCGACTTATGAAATACAAAAAATATTAATTTTCCGCCCTTTATCTCAGTCTTTCAAGATATTCAACTGAGAATTGGTACATTACTTTATTATCAGAAATTACAGACCAAGTTCGAGTTTCAGGTGTTTGCATCATTTCTTTTATGGAGTTATGTCCCCTTTTGACTTATGAAATACAAACATATCAGCTTTCAAGACTTTCTTTCGCCTTCACCATATATAACTGAAACTTGGTTTATTGCTATGTTATGAGAAGTTACAGAATGATCAAGTTCGAGTTTCAACTGCTTCTGTCAATTTCTAATGAATTTTTTGACTGTCAATCGCTAAAGATTTATATCACCAGGTAGGGGACATGTATTGCAAAGCAATACTTACAGATTGCTTGTTATTATTATTATTATTATTATTATTATTATTAAACATTGGAAAAGCTGAACCAAATCTGTTGTATAGATGCATTGCAGGCTAAAGGTGTCTTGCATTTCAAAAATAGGCCAAAATAATCTACTTGTCATGGTTCACATGAAATTGTGGGCATCTATCCACTTTTCATGGTTCAATGAAAATTATCAAAAATTCTTGCCCAGCCTGTAGTTTCAAGGGCTTTTCTTGTACAGTAGCTAAACCTAAAGTTGGTGTATGGATGCATTAGGCTAGATGTATCGCGTCTCAAAAATAGGTCAGTATGACCTACTTTTCACTGTTCACTAAACATCATAGAAAATTCTTGTCAATTCTGTCAGGTTTGTAGCTTCATGGATTTTGGTATGGCATCAGCAAACTTGGTGTATGGATACGTTGTAGGGGTCTGGGTGTGAAATGTATAAAAATGCTGTACTTTTCCACTCAACATTCCAGGAAAATGTTCGGGTTGTACCCTTTTGATGCAGTGACTCATTAATATTTTAAAATTTATAACCCTTCAACCTTCAAATTTGTCTATGAACATTTTAATTTTCTCATAGAAAATGTCTGTTTAGAGACCAAGCGATGGCAATTTTTAAAAATTTGGTTTTAAAAAAATGCCCATTTGCAGACCAAGAGAAGACTATTTTTGAAAATTAACCACTGGAATGACTGGCTCAGTTATCGAGCCAGTCATTCCAGCAGTGAATTAAAAAAAAATAGTCCTCTCTTGGTCTGCAAATGCATATTTCTCAGGACCACTGCAGAAGCCATTTTTGGCTGGCTAGAGTGCTCAAGGATTAAACTCGCAATGTAAGTCATTAGTTATCTCCATGAATATCATCAAAAGATCTGTATGCCCTTTGTTACTCTATAGAGACAGCAAGTACTCCCTATCAACCCCTTCAGTAAACAAACTACCATACAACATTTGAGATAAGTGAGATATTGTCATAGATCTAATATATGTATAAATAATACATGATGACATATATGTTGTACACAAGATAAGCAGAGAAGCGGCACGGCTCTTACAGGATAGTGTGGCTGCAGAAGAGCGAGCAAATGAAAATAAATCATTGCATCAGGGATTTGTAAGTGTGCATGATAAAATAGGTGTGCACACCTGTCAATGGTGGGATCCGATCTGTCAATCAAGTATCTGACATCATAATCAACAAGAGCAATCAGAGATTGCAGATCCTCGCCCTCCCATTTTTGTCACACTGTAAATAGATTTTCAAATTTTTACAGACGTTCCATATTTTCTCCGATTTTTGTTGATCATGCCCAGCATTGTTTAATCCTCGTCTATGGTCACACCCTTTCCTGTGGTAAAATTTGAGCCATATTGGACCAGTGGATTCTGAGATATCCTCAGATCCAGAATTTGATCTGATCCGGATCTGGATTCTCTCATACAGAAAATGGCAAATGTCTTGCACTGCAAGTGCCTTCCTTGTGCTAAAATTTTAGCCAACTCGGGTCAGTAGTTTTTTAATATCCAGGTCTGGACACAGACAGAGACAGATACCGACACATACAGACATAGACTATTTTTTGAAAAGTCATTCCTGTGGTAAATTTTCAAAAATATGCTTTTCTTAGTTTGCAAATAGACATTTCTCAAAACCACTTCAGAAGCTGGTTTAGCCAGCTTTAGTGTTATAGGGTTTATAAACATTTAAAAAATATATTTTCAAACTAACTTGACTGGGGGCAAAAGTGGGAGGAGCTTAGCTAGAAATGGGTGTGTCATCAGCTAGAAATGAATCCCACATTGTGTTATAGCTTCAATACAGATAGATGCTTCACTTGTCGACATGCACCTGATTGTTCACTTATTGTATGTAGCTGTATCATCATGTTATTTCACGCTGTAACCCTCTGATGTCAAAATTTTTAATTTTCAAATTAAAGTAAAAGACTGGTGTTTATTTTTCAACGAATCTGTAAGAAAAGTAGGTCTTTGATGAATTTACAATTTAATAAACATTCTGTTCTCCAAAGTGCTGAATGTATCGGACTACAATTTGGGAGATATGATTCGGCACTAAGGGCCATTAAAATTTCTTCAAGAGAAGGTGATTTGTCAAAAGACATTTCTGCTGTGGACCACCAACCAAAATGTAACATGTTTGGTGGCCATATTGGAATTTTTTATTTGAGGGATTTTGAAGCCAAAATTGTATTGTAGGTGTTTGGATATGCTGATTTCAAATTTGCTTCTTTCAAAACTGTCAGATAAATGGTTTGGTGGCCATCTTGGATTTTTTCCAATTAAAAACTCCCAAACTAAAGCAATAGGAACTGTCTTCTCGAGAACCAGTAGACCAATTTTAATCAAATTTGGTAGGGTGCATCCTTGTTCTTGTTGCAATTCTGGCCAAAAGCTTAGGGTTGTACTTCTAGGCAATGGCGTCTCAAAGGCCTATGATCCAGGTGAGCGATACAGGCCTCTTGGGCCTGGTGTTGTATCTTCTTGTCTCTCACAAACAGCACATACATTTCATTGTATTAGTCACTGGTAGACTGTACATCATGTCATTCCACAATCGTCATGTAGTAAAAATACAGTTCATCCTCGATATAGCACATTGCACATTCAACTCCATTCTATGAACCTTTTTAGATGCTTCAGATAAAATGCTGCCATACATAGCACATAGTATAGGAAATTACATTTGTTTTAACCCATTTATGACTAATCCAACCAAAACCCACCTCTGTAGTGGTCTTGGGTGAATGTCCTTTGCATGCCAAGTGGAGACTATTTTTGAAAATCTATCCGTGGAATGACTGGCTCGATAACCGAGCCAGTCGTTCCAGTGTGAAATTTAAAAAAAGTCTTCATTTAGCATGCAAATAGACATTCATTATGTAAATATTTTGATTTTATTTTTACCAGCTTTGGTCATGAAAAGGGTTAATTAATATCCTCATTAACCCCTTAATGTTAAAACCTGGTTATGAAAATCAAAATGTTTGTGTATTCAATGTCCATTTGCATGCCAATTTAGATCTTGACTATTTTTTGACAATTTGTCACTGGAATGACTGGCTCAGTTATCGAGTCAGTCATTCCAATGGTAAATTGTCAAAATTTTGGTTCTGCAAATGGACATTTCTCAAGTCCATGGCAGAGGATGTTTCTGGTTGGCCTGAGTGTTAAAGGCTTAAATAGCAGAGGTATGGCATGGTGAATGTTAGTCATTTAGCCCACAAATTTGTTCAAGAAAATTGTGATTTTCTCATAGAAAATGTCCATTTTGCAGACCAAGAGAAATCTATTTTTGAAAATTTACCACTAGAATGACTGGCTCGGTTATCGAGCTAGTCATTCTGGTGGTAGATTAAAAAAAAAATTCTTCTCTTGGTCTGCAAATGCACATTTCTCCAGACCACTGCAGAAGCGGATTTTAGGATGATATGAGTTAAAGGATTAAAATATGAACTTCCACAAATGAAACTGCTTTATAAGCAGCCTATTGTCTTAGTACTGGTTGTTTTAACTCTTTAATGGCTAAATTTGATAAAAGATATTAAAATATTTACCTGATGAATGTCCATTTGCAGGCCATGAGAAGATTACTGTTGAAAATTTACCATTGGAATGACTGGCTCCATTTTCAAGCCGGGCATTCAATGGTAAATTTTCAAAATAGGCTTCTTATTGGACATTCCACAAGTGATGTCAGTTGGAGTTACATCTGTTGGAGTGTGTCAGTTGGAGTGATGTCAGTTGGAGTGATGTCAGTCAGAGTGTGTCAATTAGAGCATGTCAGTTGGAGAGTGTCAGTCAGAATGATGTCAGTTGTAGTTTGTCAGTTGGAGTGATGTCAGTTGGAGGGTATCAGTTAGAGTGTGTGAGTTAGAGTGTGTCAGGTGGAATGATGTCAGTTGGAGTGATATCAGTTGGAGTGATGTTAGTTGGAGTGATGTCAGTTGAAGTGATGTCCGTTGGTGTGTGTCAGTTGGACTGTGTCAGTTGGAACGATGTCAGTTGGAGTGATGTCTGTTGGTGTGTGTCAGTTGGACTGTGTCAGTTGGAACGATGTCAGTTGGAGTGATTTCTGTTGGCGTGTGTCAATTGGACTGTGTCAGTTGGAACGATGTCAGTTGGAGTGATGTCAGTTGGAGTGATGTCAGTTGGAGTTATGTCTGTTGGCGTGTGTCTGTTGGAGGGTATCAGTTAGAGTGTGTGAGTTAGTGTGTCAGGTGGAATGATGTCAGTTGGAGTGATATCAGTTGGAGTGATGTTAGTTGGAGTGATGTCAGTTGAAGTGATGTCTGTCGGTGTGTGTCAGTTGGACTGTGTCAGTTGGAATGATGTCAGTTGGAATGATGTCAGTTGGAGTGATGTCAGTTGAACTGTGTCAGTTGGAACGATGTCAGTTGGAGTGATGTCTGTTGGAGTGTGTCAGTTGAAGTGTGTGAGTTGGAGTGATATCAGTTGGAGTGATGTTAGTTGGAGTGATGTCAGTTGAAGTGATGTCTGTTAGTGTGTGTCAGTTGGACTGTGTCAGTTGGACTGTGTCAGTTGGAACGATGTCAGTTGGAGTGATGTCTGTTGGTGTGTGTCAGTTGGACTGTGTCAGTTGGAACGATGTCAGTTGGAGTGATTTCTGTTGGCGTGTGTCAATTGGACTGTGTCAGTTGGAACGATGTCAGTTGGAGTGATGTCAGTTGGAGTTATGTCTGTTGGCGTGTGTCTGTTGGAATGATGTCTGTTGGAGGGTATCAGTTAGAGTGTGTGAGTTAGTGTGTCAGGTTGAATGATGTCAGTTGGAGTGATATCAGTTGGAGTGATGTTAGTTGGAGTGATGTCAGTTGAAGTGATGTCTGTTGGTGTGTGTCAGTTGGAATGATGTCAGTTGGAATGATGTCAGTTGGAGTGATGTCAGTTGAACTGTGTCAGTTGGAACGATGTCAGTTGGAGTGATGTCTGTTGGAGTGTGTCAGTTGAAGTGTGTGAGTTGGAGTGATGTCAGTTGGAGTGAGGGCAGTTGGAGTTTTGTCTGTTGGAGTGTGTCAGTTGGAATGATGTCAGTTGGGGTGATGTCTCACAGAGTTATGTCAGTTGGAGTGATGTCAGTTGGTGTAATGTCAGTTGAAGTGATGTCATTTGGATAATGAAATTATGTTTGATTGACAGCTCAGATCTATAAACTGAACAATTGAACCATTTAAAGTTCAAGCTTGTCAAAACTGACAACTTCAGCATTCTGAAAAATGCCCGTTTGCGTGCCAAGTCACCATTTAAAAAGTTTCTACCACTTGAATCACTGCCTCGATAACTGAGACATTTAATCTAATGGTGCATTTTTGTTGAGCACGAAGCAGAGTATGGTTTGACATAGTGATGATCCAAATGGCCAAGTATTAGGGTATTTAGTTCATCAAGGACATACCATACCATACCATGACATACCATACCATACTATGACACCATACCATACCATACTATGACATACCATACCATACCATACTATGACATACCATACCATACCATACCATGACACACCATACCATACCATGACATACCATACCATACCATGACATACCATGACATACCATACCATACCACACCATGACATACCATACCATACCACACCACACCACACCACACCACACCACACCACACCACACCACGCCATGCCATGCCATGCCATGCCATGCCATGCCATACTATGACATACCATACCATACCATACTATGACATACCATACCATACCATACCATACCATGACATACTATGCCATACCATACCATACCATGACATACCATACCATACTATACCATACCGTGACATGCCGTGCCGTGCCATGCCGTGCCATGCCGTGCCGTGCCGTGCCGTGCCGTGCCGTGCCGTGCCGTGCCGTGCCGTGCCGTGCCATGCCATGACATACTATGACATACCATACTATGACATACCATACCATACCATACTATATACCATGACATACCATACCATGACATACCATACCATGACATACCATACCATGACATACCATACTATGACATACCATACTATGACATACCACACCACACCACACCACACCACACCACACCACACCACACCACACCACACCACACCACACCACACCACACCACACCACACCACACCACACCATACCATACTATACCATACTATACCATGACATACCATGACATACCATGACATACCATGACATACCATGACATACCATGACATACCATGACATACCATGACATACCATACCATACCATGACATACCATGACATACCATACCATGACATACCATACCATGACATACCATACCATGACATACCATACTACGACATACCACACCACACCACACCACACCACACCACACCACACCACACCACACCACACCACACCACACCACACCACACCACACCACACCACACCACACCACACCACACCACACCATGACATACCATGACATACCATGACATACCATACCATACAATGACATACCATACAATGACATACTATACAATGACATACCATACAATGACATACCATACCATACCATACCATACCATACCATACCATACCAGGTCATACCATACCAGGTCATACCATACCAGGTCATACCATACCATGGCATACCATACCATGGCATACCATACCATGGCATACCATACCATGGCATACCATACCATGGCATACCATACCATGGCATACCATACCATGGCATACCATACCATGGCATACCATACCATGGCATACCATACCATGGCATACCATACCATGGCATACCATACCATACCATACCATACCATACCATACCATACCATACCATACCATACCATACCATACCATACCATACCATACCATACCATACCATACCATACCATACCATACCATACCATACCATGACCATGCCATACCATGCCATACCATACCATACCATACCATACCATGACATACCATACCATGACATACCATACCATGACATACCATACCATGACATACCATACCATGACATACCATACCATACCATACCATACCATACCATACCATACCATACCATACCAAACCATGACATACCATGACATACCATGACATACCATACTATGAGATACCATACCATACCATGCCATACCATACTATGACATACCATACCATACCATGGCATACCATACCATGGCATACCATACCATGACATATGTATTTCGTGACACTGGCACATACATGTATGTGTGATGTGCATCACGTTAGAAGGGCTCGACACGAGGGATGCAGTCCTAATTTGAAAGTCCTCCTTTAACTCTTTAATGGTCAAGCCGGCCAAAACCGTGGTCTTGAGGAATGTCTATTAGCAAGCGAATTAAGGCTATTTTTGAAAATTTACCACTGGAATGACTCGCTCGATAACCAAGCCAGTCATTCCAGTAGTAAATTTTCTAAAATAGTCCTCTCTTGGCCTGCAAATGGACATTTAATAAGTAGGTATTTAGATTTTCTTGACAAAATTGCCCATTAAAGGGTTAAGACTGCAAAGTGGCATTTACTGAGTAATATTTTAGATTTTCTAGACCAATCTTGATCATTAACCCTGTCACTGACAAATCCCTGAAAAAGTACATTCTTTGCGATATAAAACTTATTCTGTTGAATATTGAAATTAAGTTGACTGGAAGCCTTAGGCAGCAACTGCTTCCAATCAAATTAATTTCACAATATTCAATAGTTTTCCTGTATGTTAGCATTGAAAATGAGATGTTTGGAGAATTACTCAGTGAAAGGGTTAAAGGAATAAAAACAGTTTCCTAGCAGGTACTTATTTCAACGCGCGAGAGTTACGTACCTTGGTTCATGTGATCAGTAAGTGGTTACTATAGCAATAGTTGCATATCTTATGACTCTGATCAACGAGCATAACAAAGTTCTTAACCAGATACAGACTAAAATATATACAGGATATTTTCAAAACGTATTTCCTCTATTTATTCATGGTTTTTTTTACTGTTTTCAGGAAAAGAAGGGTGTGGCAGTCGATCTGAGCCAAAAAGAACAGAATGAGATAAATAAATTGGAAAAGTTACTAGCGATGGTACGAGAGCCGGTTGACAGTAATAAGAATTGAGACTAGGAGAATAGCGTACTGCGGTAACAAGAATGTGGAAATCTGCTTCAACAAGCAGTTTGTTTTGTCATCTAAGGGTGCCAGTTAAATTCAGTGATCAAATAGGACGTGCTGTTGCAATGTAATTTGGAAGTTCGTGTACTTCAAAGGATATATCGCTCTCTTTATGAGTATAATAAATTAATATATGATATCAGAAACTAATTATAACTGAGAAATGTTGTGTATTTGTACACATGTAAACCAGTGTTAAGGTATCCTAAAATTACTTAACCTATAATTCTCTGATGCCAATATTGTGTGGCAATAAAATGAAAAACTGGTGTACATTTCTAAAAAATTTACGACTGCATCCTCCACCAAATCTGCTGAAAAATTAATAATAGTACATTTTTTTTTTTTTTAAATATTCAACACTTTATCTCCATGGTTGTTCTTATATCAAAATACTGGATTTCATTTTCAAAAGTTAAATAAAATCTGATTTTTCGGTTTCCTTAACATTAAACATTTTTGTTGTATTTAGATCATAACTGTATGTATGAGCTATTTATTATTGTCGAGTTCATGTCACCTGTAAACATAGATTATGAGTATATGTACATTATTATGATTATCACATAATTGTCTCGACTGTTATTTATATGTAATTTATATAAGAAATTTGTAATTGTTTTTTCTATAAGAAATACATATACTTGTAGATCTAATTTAAAGCATGTGTTCTGTTAATAATACCCTTGTAAAATAATCACTACTCATAGTGTAAATGTGTGGATTAAAATCGGATCTGGCTAATTCGATTTGGCTTAGCATTTGGGCCCAAAATAATTTACGACAAATGGACAAAGACTCAGAGAGAATTTATTGTAAAATTTAATTGAATCAACACACCATTGACATGTCTCATCATATTTATCTGCCCCCATCCCCATGATGAAACATCATGAGAATGGTGGTGATGGTAGTAGGGACCTGCACCTTATTTTATTGGTCAGTCAGTCCATCCATCTGTCTGTCCATCCCTCCATTTTTGTCTCGCCTGTGAAGCAGAAAGCGAGACAAGTATCACTTTTCCGACTGCGGCGATGTCAACATTAAGGTTCTGCGTTTAGAAAAACTTCTCAGCTTATATTTCAGGATTGGTTACGCCTATTGCAACTAATCTTGGATACATGGTTACCTATAATGATAGGAAGCAGCATGATGATGTTGAGGTCACAAGGTCAAAGGTCAAGGTCACTGTGACCTTGATACAGAACTCTGTTATTTCAACATTAGGTTTTTGTGTTTAGCAACACTTCTCCACTTATATTTCATGATTGGTTAAGCCTATTGCAACTAAACTTGGATACATGGTTACCTATAATCTTAGGAAGCAGCATGATGATGTTGGGGTCATAAGGTCAAAGGTAAATGCCACAATGCAAATTTTCGGTTTTCATTCGATAATGTTATTTTGTTTGGAATACCGTGTCGAAACGTCAAGCGAAAGCCCATTACGTTTTAGTTATAGCTTTGATCTCGCATTTTCATGAAGTTGAAAAAAGATATGTTGGGTGAGGGAGAAAAAATGTCGGCGTCTGCGTTGGTGTCCGGACAGGTTAATCTTTTTAAAATGACGTGGTTATCCGATTTGATTACACAAATGTGTTCTATGGGATGCTTAGGACTAGTCCGCATCAAAATCATATTGGTTGTATTATTTTTTCCATACTTTTATCATGTTTGAACATAGAATATTTTATGTGTCAAGAGTTATCTTTCTTGGCTGTGTTAAGGTTTTTTAAAACGACATTTTCACTCACAAGGGGTTATCCGTTCTTTAAAAAAATATCACAGATTTGTTCTATATGATGCTTAGAACCAGTCCACATCCAAAAGAAATCGACTTTCAAATTTTTTCCATTGTTTTTCGGCGTTTGAAATTTGAATATTTTAGTGCTCATTTCCATGCATGTTATATCCTGGTTATGGTTCTTGGCTGTGTTAAGGTTTTTCAAATGACAGTTACACCCAAAAGAGGTTGCACGATTTGAATAAAACTAAACAGATTTGTTCTATATGATGCTTAGGACTAGTCCACATCAAAAGAAAATCGACTGACATTTCCCCCGGATTTTTCCACCATTTGAACTTTGATTATTTTAAGGCTGATTTGTAGCCAGGTATAGGTTTTGGCTGCATTAGGCTGCATTAAGTGTTTTTAATGACATTTACACCAACAACGTGTTATGCGATTTGAATAAAACTTCACAGAGATGTTCTATATTATGCTTAGGACTTGTCCACATAAAAAGTCAATTGATTTTCAATTATTTTCCATATTTTTTCACCTTTTGAACTTTGATTATTTTAAGGCTGATTTGTTTGCATTATATATCCAGGTATAGGTTTTTGCTGTGTAAGTTTTTTAAAAACGACAATTACACCCACAAGGGGGTTATGCGATTTGAATAAAACTTCACAGATTTGTTCTATACCATGCTTAGGACCAGTCCATGTCCAAAGGAAATCGACTTTGACATTTTTTCTGGAAGTTTTCATTGTTTGAACTCTGATTATTTTATGGCTCATTTGTATGCAGATTATATATCTTGGTTATGATTCTTGGCTGTGTTAATTTTTTTTTAAACGACATTTGCACCCACAAGGGGTTATCAGATTTCAGTAAAACTTCACAGATTTGCTCTAGACCATGCTTATGACTAGCCCACATCAAAAAGAAATTGATTTTCAAATCTTTTCTTCTTTTTTTTTTGGTGTTTGGACTTTGATAATTTTAGGCCTGATTTGCGTCCCGGTTATATATATTATGCTGTGGTTAAGGTTTTTCAAATGACAATTTAATCAGCAAAGACTTGCTTTTGAAACCTGAAACCGTGGGTATGATTATACATATGGGCAAGGATGTGCATGACACTGTTGGAATTTTGTTCTGACCCCGCCGAGGCTGGGCTCAGAGGACAAAAAGTTAAAATTGGCCAGTAATTATCGATTGTAATGCAACTCGTCCTAGACCATTTCAGATAGAAACTTGATACTTTGGGGATGATTGCACATATCGCCAGGGATGTGCATGACACTATTGGAATTTTGGTATGACCCCAGGGATATGGCCCTGGGGTGGGGACCGTGGGTAAAAAATTAAATTTATCCAAAGGTGGTCATGTCACATCCTTTTCAAGCCAATGATGAGTAGCAAACTGAGGGTAGGGGGCGGTGTCAAAAGTGGGTACCAATCAATTGTAATGCAACACCTAGACCATTTCACATCCAAATATGTATTATGCTAATTGTTTTTGAAAATGTTTCTTCTTTTCTTAGACTTTGAACTTTGCTTATGTTTGAACCATTTGCCTTTCGGTTAGCCCCAGGGTGCCAGTTGTCATTATAATGACTTCAGGTTACTCCTGGGCAGAAAGGCTTTATAGTTCAGTCTCCAAGCTGTGCTTGCCCGATGGGTAATACTGTGGGTGTTTTGAATCGGTATGTTGATTGTCAAGTTTCAAAATGAGACTGTATCACAGTGATACATGATATTGGACATTGGAATTTTGGAAGGTGGGGGAAATGGTGGGCAGAAAATTAATTTTATCAAATGTGGTCATGTCACATCATTTTGAATCTTGTAGTGAGTAGACTACAATACAACACATTATTTTGTTCTTGAGACAATCTGAGGACAGTGGCCAGGGGTCAAATGGGCAATCTAATTCTATATATGGACATGGCTTAGACATTATTTTTTTGCAGAATATTTAGTCTTGGGCAGACCGGGTCCTGCGGTAGCCGGATCCTGCGGTAACTTAAAAATGTGAGATATTGGTATCTTCTGATACCTCTTGTTGTTCATAATCATTATCCCCTTTTGTCAGCGTGTGCATCCATTTGACTATACAAATAAGTGTGATTATCTTATCCCAACATGGCTGCCATTGCAGATAATTTGATTTATATCGTCTAGTTGGTAATGAATTAAATGAAATTGGGTGGTACTAAGCATCATGTGAGGTTATAGTTCACTGGCGTGCTGATGTCTGAGAGTATCACTTGCATATATTAAGCGGATTTAGACAGAACTTCACTACTTCAGACTGCTGTCCTAAGTAGCTGTCGCTGGAGACAGTTCAATGATCGTAGAAAATGTACGTGAAATCATGAAAATAAAAGTTATTGTTTAATCAAAATCAATCGATTTAGTAAGATACAAAACAAGCAAGTTGAATCCTTCATAGAGGGATCATTTAGTATGCAATTGAGCAAGCAATCAGTGCAAGTATAATTAACGGTCCTCGCGAGACTTCGTAGTTTATAATTAAGATTAAGAGAACATAATTTTAAAGCTTCATGTTTAGTAGTTAGTTAAATAAAATTCTGTAGGTGTATGTTATGCCGTGAGTCCATGATTTCTAATCAAATTTACTTGTTTACGCCGTTTAGATGGGAAACTTTGGTTAGACAAATATTTTGGTAACCCGATTTAGGTCCCGTGATCTGTGTGGAAGTGAATACATCATTTGTGTGGCTAGAAGTGGGGCCACGATTCCGCAACTGGCGAGAACTTGCTAACATAGATAAATCATAAATGTACAAACAGAGTGAGTACATAAAGAAACGCTTAAACACAGCATTCACGATTCCAGCCTAAAGAGGTTAATACAGCGAGCAGACCACTCAACCAAACTGTGTTTTGGAGGCAAGTGTCATTATCATAACGAAACGCCGCTGGATGTTTTTCATCACGCATCGGTATTCAGCGATCAGAATAGTAAAGGGGATAGGCTAGTTATTCATTGACAATCAGTTAGAAGTAATTTCAGAATTAAGGGACTATGCATGAGAACAGAACCAGATAACGCGCAGCCAAGAACTAGAATGTATAAATCATGAAAAGCTATGAAAATCGCAATCACATAAGGCATATTAGGTCACGTGATGCTATGCTGAAGGAAGCGTGAAAATATGTTGACCGCACGCAAGGATGCCTTAAGTATGATAAACTATAAGGCAGGATGTGTGGTGCAACTATTGTACTGGACATCGAGTGGACAACTTCATAAGGAAGTATAACTGTACTCCTAAGCGACAAAGACCGTAAAACCAACGTGTGGGAATTTTTCATGGAGCACAAAGATATTTCATGGCGACAAATGAGATTGACAGACTGAAAGATGAGTTAGGTAGGATCCATCAGAAATATGTATCATTCATTCACTTTACAGGAGATTCAAGCATTTTGTTGTCTTAACGGTAACTTGGAGAATGCGATGAAGTACGCAGAGTAGGAAGGAGGATTCCAGAAGAGAATGAACACATTTTCACAATGGCTGGCATAAAGAGCCAAGGCAACTAGATATGCTCTACACCCATCCATTAGACGAGAGCAGGTCTCAAACAAAAAAATACAGGCAAAATCGAATGATAGAGAAAATGTTTGAAATAATAACGTAACTATAAACGAATATCGGGGAAAGCAGTGCGACACAATTTGCAGTCAGAATGGATTACACAGCTAGTGATGTGCAAAAGACCTGAATGCTATGGGTACTGACAAATGGGGCACATAGTGATTTTGCCCTGCAGATGTTCGACAGTATCAGACAACACGGCTGAAGAAGAAACCACTATCCTACAGGTGTGGTAAACCAGGACATTCTTACCAAGCCTGCCCCATGGCCAGAAAAATGAATGTACCGGCAATCTCAACCGAGACAGCAGAAACGGAACAGCAGTCCATTCACGACCAATGGAATATTATGACCTTGCCCCACCAGAATCATATGCCCAGTAAGCGGCCTAGGTATTTCAGCATAATTATTCACACATGACTGGTAATAAGCTATAGCTCCTATAATAGTCAGATTTCACTCATGCCCTGTGGCGGCATTCTTTACTTGGAGATTGTACTCTCGAAACCTCAGCATCATGAGTTTCAGATGTGCTGCATGCTCTATCAGGCTTTTCAAATAGACTAATCAGTCGTCGACAAAACCATGCATAAATTTGCCTAGATATTCCCTAAATACAGCATCCATCGTGTAACTGCACCCACGTTGCAAGAACTAAAGGGCATACAGGTTCATTCAATTAAACCTTTAGAGCAGATGAACGCTGTATTCCCAATGTCTTTGTAGGCCATAGGTAGACGTGCCATACATTGAATCGAATATATCCAAAATATTTGGCAACAGATAGGAATCTTTACGGCACAATTTGTTGAGGCGCAGATACTCTATGCAGAGCTGTGTCATTACATGTTTCTACAGGGATAGGTCATGCCAATGGTGAGGATGAAGACTTAGTGACTCCCGCCTCTTGCATTTCTCAAACTTGGGTTTTTACAATGTTCGCTTGGGTTAATTGTATCTGGTAAGCTCTTTGTCGAATGTATGGGTGGTTATCTGTTGGTATATTACATTCCACCCCAGTCAATTTACCTATGGTCTGTGGACGATCTATATTAAAATTGTCCACAAATTATTCAAGGACTTTGTCGACAATTTTGTCGCATTGATACTCATTTTGGTACCTGAATGGGGTATGTAAATTATACCTCCTTCCTTCCAAACCATGTGAACTCTTTCTTACCACAATCACTCACAGCTTCTCTCATGCGCAACACATCCACATACATTATTCTCATGCTTAATCATTCACACGACCACAACAAGGTTAGGTGGGACATTCTCAAATTTCACCTACCTTTCACTAAATACATCAATATGGCTACGATTTAGAGCTTACAATGTTTGGGTTTCTTGGATTGTAACCTAAAATTGATTTTCATGTATCATTTCTGATCAGAGACACCACTGGCGCCAGTATCAATCTATACATCAACTGCAACTCGGAAGGACCTCCCTTTGGACCACATCAGGCACTTTTTGATGTTGCTCAAGTTGCTCTAGGCTCTGAGCAAAAGATTTGCCCAACCCTGTGGGGCAGGAGGTTCTGTAGCTCGCGGGGTAGTGTCGGGTCATTCCGGTGTATTCTATCGACTCGCCGTGCTGCAAGTGCATGGCGAATGATGATGCTGGTTAGCATCCGGTCTCGGGGTGACGGATCCTGTACGAGACTGCCCTGCGGGTAACAAAGACCAGCTCCTATGGCCGGTGGAACTCAATCATTCCGGTGGGGCCGTGCGACCATTGTCGCGAACATCAAACACAACTGTCTCATCCCAAGAGTTTGTGTCACCAGTATGCCTGTCCATAGCAATTTCGTGATCTATGGACTTACAAGATTTGATTTGGTGACCTAAAAATATAAGTCTATACAATGTTTTTACCTAAACAGACTGTCGAGTATACCAGATAAAAATGAGGAGCATACCAAAATACAAGACATAGAGACAGCCAGATGAACTTTTAAACATGGGGCTACCGGAGGTACCACACAGACTCGTAGGTCCGCAGAGGTATTCCTGCAAGGGAGGCGCCCATACACAAGACTTAACTAATTAACTTAATATAAGTTATTATACCTCTAAGCTGAAAGGAAAGAAGATTATCTCGGATGAAAAGTCAGGTGCCTCACGCGGGCACTACTCCTAGTGCTAGTTTGGGTGAGGAGTATTATCCTCGCGTGGACCGTCAACGCTGAATCCTTGCGAGAGGCAAGTGCCTCGCGTGGGCTTCCGTCTCGGGAAGGTGTCGCCACTGCTTAAAGCAGGAGAAGAGTAGTAGGCATAAATGGGCCCACTCTATTATTTCAACCAAAATGTTTGAAAAGAAAAGACCATACCTAGTGAGATTATGACTATAGGGTTGCGTGCTGTTTTATGTGAAGAAGGGATGAACGATTCCCGAAGGATTCCCACGTCACCGTCCTATGTAATTCTTAGTATGCTGAATTAGTAGTTGTCGCTTTATTTATGCGGGCCTTCTTCTACGCTTAGCTTCTTCTTCTTCTTCTTCTTCTTTTCGATCGCTGGTATCACACTTGGATAGCCGTTCTCAAGATGAAATCTGTCGTTTTCTGCAGTTCTTCCACAGGCCCATACAGCTTTTCAAGAAAAGAGGTTGACAAAGGACAGATCTCTTCTCTCAGCAGCTGATACGTACTGCAACATTGAAGTATGTGCTCTGTGGTCTGTTCTGCTTCTCCACAAAGACAAGCGGGCGATGTCGTAAGGTGGAACTGCCTGTACATGTGTTGGTTTAGTCTGTTGTGTCCAGTTCTGAGACGAAAAATGGTCACTTGCTCTGGCCTCGAGAGATGATGGTAGGCATCTTCTGATTGAGGTGTTCTATAGAGGGACTTAATGATAGTCTTTGTCTCTGTATGGGTAACCATGTTTTCTGTCTGATTCTCTTCTGCACCCACCTTTGCCATCTTGTCTACTTCCTCATTTCCTTGGACTCCACAGTGTGAGGGGATCCACTGCAGTGCTATCCGAAAGCATTTGATGGTTTGTAGTGCTTCTTCAAGTTGTGGCAGCTTACCTTTGGTGATAGCCTCAAGGACGGAGCGGCATCAGATAAAAAGACAAGCTGTGCAATAGGGTCTGCTGTTCTGCTGATGGTATTAGCTGCATGAACCAGTGCTTCAACTTCAGCTCTGTAGTTTGTGCAGTGTTTTCCTGTCGGTATTGCAGCTGACTCATGTTGTCCGTTTGGATACTGTATGTGCAGTCCGGCACCTCCGCTCCTAATTGCATCTTTGGCTGATCCATCTGTGTAGATCCTTATCCATGTCTCCTGAGGGTACATTTCTTCCAGCATGGCTAGGGTCAGGGCCTTCTTGCTCACCTCACTGTGTTCATTTTTGGTTGTGAGATGAGGTATTGTGGTGCGAATAGCTATGCTCTCTAGTTTGTTTTCCCAGGGTGGAGGATCAAGGGTGTGGTTTGGGTCTTCTATTTGTGCTGGCAACATTTCTTGGTGTTTCCTTTGAAGTGCTTTTGTCTTTTTCACAAAACTTGATCTTTTAAGTCTTCCTGATGACAGCTGTGCTTGCCTGATTTTCATCGGGTGGTTATTGAACGATTTGAACTTTGCAGCTTGGATCAGTGCTTTGCATTCCCTTCCTTTGCTAAGTGGGGGAATGCCTGCTGTCTGCTCCATTTTTTCTATTGGTGTTGATCTCATTCCACCAGTGATGATGTGCAGTGCCTGGTTTTGTACTCTGTCGAGGTTCTGTTGATGAGATTTAGCTGCTGTCATCCATGAGCTGGATCCATACTCACGGTGTGGTCATACGGCACCTAGGTAGATGGTCTTGAGGATCCTTTCATTGGCACCCCACTTTGTTCCTGCCAGCTTCCTCATGATGTTTAGCTTTCTTCTGGCCTTTGCCTCTGCATTCTGGATGTGCTCCTTCCATGTTAATCTTCTGTCATATGTGACTCCCAGGTATGTCTGCTGGTCCTCATACTCGAGTGGAGTACCGCCCAGTGTCAGATTGCCAACCTTGGTTTTGGTGGACAGTGAGAATAGCATGGCTGATGAATTTTCTTTGTTGATGGTAATACACCAGCGATTGGCCCAAGCTGTAATTCTGTCCAAGGCGAGCTGCATCTGTACGTGGCAGTCGTTGTGTACTCCCCGTGCACCAGAGTACGAGGTTATCTGCATAGAGGGCTGCTTGGATCCCATTGGATCCCATTGGGCAGCTCTGCTACAATGTCATTAATGAAGAGTATGAACAGAGTAGGTGATAATACGCCGCCTTGTGGCACCCCTTGTCTCAGCAATACATTCAGTCCAGATTGTCCATCCACCAGCACCCTAGGTCTGCGATTGTGTAGGTATGACTTGGTCCATCGGAACATGTTGCCACCGATGCCTGTGCGCCGGAGCTTCACGAGGAGGCCATCCTTCCACACCTTGTCAAATGCCTTCTGCAGATCGATAAAGGCAGCTAGCATTACCTTCTTGGCTTGAAAAGTGTCCTCTATGACCTGTGCAAGATGTGTTGTTTGGTCTTCTGTGCTCCTGTATCTTCTGAAGCCGGCCTGCTCTGAAACTATAATGTTCTCTGACTCCAAGTACCACTGCAACTGCTGGTTGATGATGCGCTCCATGGTCATGCATATGCAGCTTGTAAGACTGATAGGATGGTAGCTCAGCACTTCCGTCTTGTTCTTTCCTTTTTTCAGAATAGGAGTCATTCTGGCTTCCTTCCAGCACTGAGGAACCTCTCCATTGGTCAAGCTGAGATTAAAGATGTCTAGCAACTTGCGAAGAGATGCATTACCAAGGTGTTGGATCATTTCATTCGTAATGCCATCTGGCCCGGGAGATTTCTGCTTTTTCAATTGGTGGATAGCCTTCTTCAGTTCTGCTAAACTAATGTCAACTTTCATTGCATCGTGAGTGTTGGTGTCTGTTCTTTCCTTTTGCTCTTTTCTAACCTCCTTTTGACACATTCGTGGTATAGAAATGTTGCTTTTCTTTTGCATATGCCTTCGCAAAGGCATCTGCTGCCATCTTTCCTGTCAGTGTTTGTCCATCTTCTTCAAGAGTAATCTTCTCTCCCCTGACACCCTCATCATTCAGTGCTTTAGTCAGTCTCCATAGCTTTGTGGTGTCTCTCTCTAAATTAAACCCTGCCTCCAGCTTGGTCTTTAGATACCAGGCTTTAGTTTGTTGTAGCGTGAAGTGGTTTTCATGACAGGGATTACCCTCTGCATCTTCTCTGGCCTTGTCTAGTTTATCATGTGCTGCTTGCAGTTCTGTTGTCCAGTAGGGGTGGTAGTTTTTCCTGAACCCTCGAGGAATCGCTTCATTGGCAGCCTTGAGGATACTTGAATTAAATTCCTTGACCACATTGTTGATGTTTCTCCCTTCTCCTCCTATATTATGGGTAAGCTTGTTGGAACGAATGCCGAACAGAGTCCAATTTGCCTTTTTGCAGTTCCACCTTGGATGTTGAGGTGAACTTGTCGAAATACTTCCAGAAATAGAGAGGAGGACTGGGCGGTGGTCGCTTCCTCCTAACTGCGATCCGACCACTCTACTGAGGTTTCTGTGAATGTCTTCTGTACAAAATGCCAAGTCCGGCGTTGTTGTCGAGTGCCATCGGCGCTAGTAGAAGGAAGGCTGATCTGTGGGATCGTTGACAAGTAAAAGGTGCTTTTCATCTTGCCATGCTTCAATGTCTTCTCCTCGTTTATCAAGTGTTCTGTATCCCCAGCTATGGGACTGGCTATTAAAGTCTCCCGCTATGAGGAAGTGGCAGTCCGGGACCTGGATAGCGTCAAGTGAGAGATTCTTGTCATTAGGGCAGTAATAATTGACAATTTCAATCACAGAGTTGCTGGTTGTTACCTTGATCTTGATATAATCTGCCTCTTCCATAAAGGTTTTGATCTGGCTGGCGTTCACGCTGTTTCGGACCAAGGTCATCACCCCACCTTTCTTTCTTCCTCTTCGATCAAACCGGAAAATCTGGTAACCTCTGATCTTAAATGGTTTTCCTTCTTGCAGGTGTGTCTCTTGAATGCAGCAGATATCAATGTTGTTTTCGTGCAGGAACTGTTCAAGCTCTGATTTCTTGTTGGTAACCCCTTCTGCATTCCAGTGCATGATGTTGATACTGGGGTTCTCTTTGGGTTTGGTCTTCTCTTTCCGTTGGCCAGTAGCTCTCCATCCTCGTCCCCTGGCGCCACAAGACGAGTTGATGGGACCTCCAGTAGCTGAGGGTGGGCTCCTTCGAGGCATGGAGCCCGGCGCTGCACCTGCCTGGCGGATACTCACAGGGCGAGCACCATTTTGGTTGATTCGATCTCCAAGTGTAATTTCATTAGCGTTGTGCATAATGCTCTGGTTAGCCCCTCCAAATGTCTGGATTGACACCCAGTGGGTTAGACCCCTGCGCCACGTTGATGCCGAGCATATAGTCTTAAACAGGGGTCTACGCTTAGCTATCCTTTAGTTTTTAGCGACAAGAACTATTTTAGGCCGCAAATGACGGGTGTCTACCTAGCTGTTAGATACGGCTGTCATTGAGAACGGATGCCCTAAGACATCAATACTGAAGACAGCACTCATACATGTTACTTAGTAAGATCTCCGAACTGGATAAGAACCCGGACATCTCGCTTCGTAACCACATACAACGTCACAAGACACTGGTTACTTTTCACAAAAGCATTTTAGGCAACTGATCTATCGCTATGGTGTGAGGGGGAGGGGGGTGGTGGTAAGAGAGATGAATACCCACCGTAAATGTCCTTCCCGTGAGGGCGTGGCAGATCTAAGGAACCAATCGTTTAACCTGTCGTTAGGTTTACATACAAGTTGCCCAGTTTTGCACTGCGGTGTGGGAGGATTGTTCAGCAAATAAAATAATAATTAGGATATGTTTTCGCAGTGATTTCCTACATTGGCAGAAGTGCTAACTACTAAGTATCCGAAGACACGGGGGGGGGGGAAGGGGGGAATGTATGTGACACCACACCCTGGCCATCACCGCTCGGAAACCCCAACAGTTTCCCAGGGTCGGATCAGCCCTTGGTGCGGATAGGGACATCCAAACAATTAAGACGCCACAAGGCTGAGTGGAACATGAAGAGGGACAAAATCTTAGAGTTATGAGTCTTGCCGGAGTGCGGGGCTAAATTATTGCACTACCGGAAGAGAAGAGTATACTACAGATTTCTTAACGAAGAAAGTGTCGCTAATCAAATTAAACCTATCCTATCGACCTGAATAGAAAAGGTTTAGTTGGTAGCATGCCGGGCTAAACAGAGTTATAGCACAGACAGCGACCTCAGTGAAAAATTGTTGGTGGGCGGAGAAAGTGCTGCATATAAATGTTGCTGTATAGTTTTCCCTACGTGCACTGCAGTCCTATATTTCCTACAAATAAACAAAACATATGAACCGATGGCTACTGGCCATATATATATATATATATATATATATATATATATATATATATATATATATATATATATATATATATATATATATATATACACCTGTGCAAAAGTTAAGCACCACCCTATTTTTACGCACATGCGAGGGTATATTCATGTGCTATGAAGAAAGCAATAGCATAAACATTTATGTACCCATCCATCTTAGTGCAAGAGGTAATAATGCAACTAGAGGAATGCTGATTATGATGGTGGGGAAACACTGTATGTTTTTGTTTGAACTTGAAAACGAGGCCTGAATATGGTTACGTTGACACAACTGACAACTATTGCCCTACAGTTGACACACCTGACTAGATTGTCATTAATGGTGTCTGAAAACGAAGTTTAACATCTGTGCACGAGTTTGAGACTGTCATTATTAATACCGGGTATATCCACCTTGTGCCTGGATGACGGTCTGGACACGACGTCTCATGCTGGTCACCAACCGACTGATACGCCATTGTGGTATTCGTTGCCATTCAAGATGGAGTGCGTCTGTTAATTCCTGTAGGTTCTGCACAGGAGGATCCCTCCTTCTCACCATGTTTCCCAGAATGTCCCAGATATGCTCAATAGGGTTCATGTCAGGGCTCCTTGCTGGCCATGGTAGGGTTTCGATGGCATTCTGGCGGAGGTATTCATGCACAGCTCTAGCACGATGTGGTCGGGCGTTGTCATCCATGAATATAGGGTGGGTTCCAGGTGCATGATTTACAAAATGAGGGACCACAACTCTATCCAGTATGGAATCTTGATATCTTTGTCCATTTAGTGTTCCAGGTACAGTCAACAGATCCAGCTTACAATCAAATGAGATGCACCCCCATATCATAACGGAACCTCCACCAAATGGAACTTCTTCCATGATGTTACGTTGGTCGTACGCCGTGCGTCTGGACCTCCATACACGAGTTCGACCATCTGTGGCATGAAGCAGGAACCGACTTTCATCGGACCAGTGTACCCGTCTCCAGGATCACATGTTCCAGTGTCTTCTTTCGTTGCACCACCTCAGACGCTCCTCTTTGTGGTGTGCAGTGAGGAGTGGACGTCTGACAGGTCTCCTAGCTTTCATGCCAGCGGCATACAGTCTCCTTTTGACGGTAGACATTGACACTCTATTGCGCGTTTCCCATTGCTGGCTGAGCACTCTGCTGTTGGTGAATGGAGATCTCCTAACAAGGCGTACTAGGGCTCGATCATCACGGGCAGTAGTCTTCTTCGGTCTTCCAGATCTAGGCCTGTCCTTCACCTCGTTAGTTTGCCCATGTTTTGCAATCAAACGACTGATTACAGTATGGTTAATGTTCAGCTGTCTGCCAATCTCTCTGCATGACATACCAGTGGTATGCATGCCTATGATTTGCCATTTCACACGATCACTTAACCTTCGTCTTGCCATAGCGGTTCACAATCAAGAGCTAATTCTCTCTGTACAAATAAACCACGGTCATGAACACAAAATTCCTAATCTTGTCGCCTAAATCTGTATGTAATGTTCTATACCTCAAACTGTACTTTTACATAACTGAACACGTGTGCTGTTTCCCGCCACGCACGGACATCAAGCGGCGTGAACTCATGCATGCATGTGCATTTCGTACTTGGAATTATGTCAGCTAACGCGGGGACAAAAAGTATGGCAGCCTAGTTGTACCATCATGTTTCTACGTTCTATTGTCTTTGCTGGTGCTTAACTTTTGCACAGGTGTATATATATATATATATATATATATATATATATATATATATATATATATATATATATATATATATATATATATATATATATATATATATATATAAACTAACGAGAACAATCAATACAGTATCAAATGATCAGAATTATATATCTTAGTACAGGTTAACGAACCTACTACGGTGCGGTTAGTGAAAACACCTTACAGAAAATGAGAATAACTATAAACATATACAGAAATTATAACCTAGCGGTCCTAAGACCGTTACGGTACCTTTTAGTCATCGGGACCGTTTATACGGATACAATATAATTATCAGCAATATAATTAACGGAATAATTAAAATGTTAAGTATAGTTACTTGAATACTCGGTAGCCATTCTTAAGTCTGGGCTATCGTGTTACTGAAATTGATACGCCATTCTTTGGTTGACGTGTGTTGATGCATTCTCAGGAAGCTGGAAAGTTCCCGCAGGTTGGTTCCCGCAAACAGGATTCCCGCAAGCAACTCATGGCGGGGGCAAATCGCTCAGGACTGTAAGCAGAAAGAATGTCTAACGAGTAGTCAGTAAGAGATACAATAGCATTACTGCTGTGAAGAAAGTTCCTGTACACCGATGGTACAGATGGAAGTTGACAACAACCCGTTCAGAAGCGGGGGTTGTTAAATGCAGATGAAGATACAAAACAAAGCTTAACGGTGCTGGGTACGTCAGCCAGTTCTGAAGACGCACTGGGCAAAGTTTACTTGCTGCGATCGAATGTTAGAAGAACCTGCACGACATCAGTGCGGGGATGGTTGAAATAGCACTTTTTGGCATGGCCGACAGATCCGGCGAGTCATCCACCAAAGAACATCACTGTCTCAACATCTGTAGAATCACATATTCAGGCCGTAAAGGCCTCACCGCATGTTCGTGTTCCTGTTCGTGTTCGAAGTAGATCTTGATATTCGTGAACAATAATTAAGTTCCAAATTGCTCCCACAAGAAGGGAGTTACAAAATTGTTTTAGTGCGGTGGGTTGGGTAACTGCTAGCTACGGGAGAAAAACTGACAGAAAGCGAAGTAATATGCATATTGGCTGTCTCGCTGATAGTAGCTGGTACAGGTCCAACCTGTTCGGCCCCTGGCCGATGATGCTCTCGATCTCTGGACCGCATCTCCTTTTATACTACTCGTGACGTTACAGGCACAAGCTCCAACCAATCATCGGCCGAGCAACAGCCAATCAGTGCATAGCTAATAATAGCGCAGTCGAATGTTCTAGAACATTCTAGAAGTTCTGCGTCCACGTGGTTATGACGTCAGGGCAATATTTTCAAGATAATCAAGAAGGGTTTTCCGTGAATAACTCAGCCATTTCTTAACCAATTTTGAAATGGTTTACAGATTTAAAAAGCCCGTCGAATTCTGGTCTTGATTAATGCCAGATTTGGCGGGACCAGGTAATCAAAAAGGATTACAGGGTACCATTTCAGTACACTAAAAGCGTAATCCCATCTTGGTCGTAAACTACGTGCTCCATCAAAAATAGAATCTAAGCGTGCGCATGCGCACCATCCGCTTTAACGAACTTAGTCGGGGTTTTTTACAACGCGATCTCTCTCATAGGCCCATATACGCTTATGGCTCTAGATTAATGCTAGATTCGGCGGGACCAGGTAATCAAAAAGGATTACAGGGTACCATTTCGGTACACTAAAAGTGTCATCCCATCTTGGTCGTAAACTACGTGCTCCATCAAAAATGGCATCTAAGCGTGCGCATGCGCACCATGCGCTTTCACGAACTTAGTCGGGTTTTTTACAACGCAATCTCTCTCATAGGTGGGGCATGTTCAGGGAACAAATCCAGGACGGGCGGCGCGTACCCAGCTTGGCTGGTAGGACCGGTACCCGACCGGTCGATCCGAACTACACCATCCCCTCCTAGTTTGACATCCATGGCAAACAATCGCGCATTGCGGATCGACGCACAGATGTATGCTAGGCGGGAATTATAGACTTCCCGGGTAGGCACGTGGCCGGAGAGGAGTAGTGACGCAATAGATGCGTACTCAAGAGACAGAGCATATAGTGGTGTTAAAGAGGAGAGGGGAGGCATACTTTTAGTTTTCAATTTTTGACATGGAATTATTTTTCCAGGCCTTTTCTTTTTTTTGTTTTTATTTTAATATTTTGGTGCGTGCTGTAGCTTTATTTAGTAAATGATCCTAAACAATAGCTCGCATGGGTGTTCTCTTTGGGTGCAGATAATCATTATCTCCGCAGAGAACACCCAAGTTCCAATGTACCACAATTTAAGTTTAAATACAATAATATAATATATATATATGTATACATATAAGATCCATGTAACATACCCTTACGGGGTATTTAATCAATTACTCCTGAATTACTTGCGCACCCCGGTTAAATAAAGGGGTATGCAACACATATCTCTTATTATTATTAAAAATATATTTGCGGCCCGTTATAGCGGGTCCGCAACGGGCAGCTCTCGCTGACCCCATAGCCATCCTGACATCTAAGACAGGAAGAAAAATAATAAGAAAAAAAGAATATAATAATAACTTAACAGTTAGTTTATCAGGCAGCCCCAGCATAGCTGAGACTGCATGATGGGATTATGACTTTATTGCATCGCAGGATGTTGTTTTCTTTACGTCGCACACAACGTTCTTACCACATCGGAGTCCGCAGTGCTCATTTCGTGTGGGACACAGTGTGCGGCTGTGTCGGATAACCGTAGTCATCTTAGGGATGGGATTCAATTGATCGAACATATATAATAAGAAGAAAAGTATTTAAAAATTAAAGTAATAATTAATACACTTCCATGAATCGCACCACTGATGTTTCTGCTGTATCACACATGATCACACCACTGCTGCAAAACCTCCCCATTGAGTCTGGGTCCCGCGACTGATGGTGGTGGGACACGGTGGATGCACTATCATTGCTGAGATGCGTTCACTATTACTGGCACTGTCGGAAATGTCTGAAGTGATGATGGCGGAAATATGAGCGTCTATAATGTCTCTCACAGTTACTGCTGGTTCTAAAATATCCGTCCGTGAGTCAGCGGTGCTGCTAGTGGTTCCTGACGTAGTTGATGTTGTAGCGGTTGTGGTCGCCATGGTGGCTGTCGTGGTGATGGCGGTGAGCTGTATCGTAGGCTGAGGCAATGATGCGGTAGCGGACATGGCAGGAGATGACATCTTCCGAGACTTAGCATATTTTAACAGATGATTTGCGGTAATGTTAGGTACGGGCTGGATATCCTGAGTGTGGGCGATACGTCTCTTTCCCGCGTATCGTCGCTCCGGCGTAGTTCCCTTTCTGATGGCTGGGTCAGAAAGGCTAGGAGGCGGATGCTGGATAACACGAGTTGGAGATATGCTAATCGACGCAGGCTGCGACGGTCCTGGTCCCTCGTCTATGGTCAGGTCTGGCGGGGATGGTGACTGCGGGTAACTTGGAATGTCCATTCCCGCAGGTGTCGTGACGACTACCGAAATTGGCTGACCAGCTAAAACTGTATCATACACTACGGGTGCGGGTGTAGTGGCTGTAGTTGGATGGCTGGTTACTGATGCGGGTGCTGCCGGACTGGATTCTGCGGGAGACTTTCGCTTCGTACTCCGCTTCAGGACCAGTGTAGATGTAGTGACTGGTAGCGGTGTAGCACTTCCCGACGTAGCTGCCGGTAGGATTTCACATCTTGCTGTCGGTACGTTGCTTACGGTAGCCGTGGGAGGACGGTGACTAACGGGATATCTACGAGTAGTGTTCTTCGTGCGGGCCATTTTCTCGGTCGGGAGGACTTTGACCAGAAACCGAGACTCGAAACGTGTGGCTAAAACGTCACGATCCCCGTTTTCTTCCCCGGGAGCTAATGTCAATTCTAATACACGGTGACGATAACGGAGCGCATGGGTCACTCCGTAGCGAGTAGCGGTGTAGAGATACTGACACGTCACGCAGAAAGCTGACTGGAGGAGATGATCCTTATTGACATGAAGTGTGCGGTCGGATTTTCTTGTAAAGGTTCTGGTACAGGGCTCTCAGCTAGGTAATAACACGAGCTGCACGGGAACCGTTTTGGAACTGGTACCGATTCTTCTTCAGACGAATCCGATAATGCTAAATCTTCAAAGAGTGACATCTCGTTCCCGCATGGTAGGTGGCTGCAGGAACCTTATTCAAAACCTAATGCCCTATCTCTTCATTGTTTTTAACTTTCCAGGCCAAGTATAAGAAATGAACTAATAATAATAAAACAGCAGAATTTGGTTTTCGACACGAAAGAAACCTAATGCTATCTGTTCTTCCCCGATGTCGAGTTTTGACGGGAAGACAATGTTTCAGAGCGCGCTTCCTCCTTTTATACTATTTGGTGATGCCATAGGCGGCGGATGACCACACCTGGAAGTTTTTAACAGGTGATTCGGTCAGCCCTATATGGAAAGTTTCCTCTTCCCTACTCTAGTCATCTAGGGATTAATTCTTCCCGTAAAAAAGGAGTACTTGTAATTATAGGAGGAATGGCTCGTTAACTTTGTCCTGATTTCGTGCTTTTAACAGCCTCTGATCAACACAAAAACGTGGTACTACTTTTTCTTTGCGGAGCCTCACCTTTTAATTAGCGTGAGGCGGTTTTTCAGATTGGATGCTTATAAACCTGCCTGTTTTAATTTTTAGGCTGGAGCGCTCAATGAGGTGTGTGGGAGCCTAGTGACGTCAGCGGCTTTCACCCCGACTCGCCCTCGCCACTCCTCCATCACGCTGTGGTAGTCGCGTCTTTCGGCGGCTCTTGTGTTTAAAGCGTTTGATCCAATTTACTGGAAATAGCAGTAAATGTCACGTGGCTTCTAAAAGCACATGGTTGATCGGAAACATGTGCTGTCTATGGCAATGGCCAACATATTGTTGTTGAGGTGTAGTCTGTTGTAGATGCGAGATATGGAAAGATATATATGTTATATCATGAATCTTTAATATATAATGTCCCTTATTTGCGCGAGCTCTTAAACATGCGTCTTGTATAAGTCTGTAATAGGTAGTTCTCAGCCCGTGTTGATTATGGACTGGAACGCAAGGAAGTGAAATTCTCTTTGTAATTATACTGTTAGATTTTTTATGATGCTTTACCCGGTGTACAGTTGGATTTAAAGAGATTATGTGCACCAACTCGGTACACTTTAGTATGCATTCTCTCCCAATGCTGACACGTGAGCATGCGTGCTACGCGATCTCACGGACTTTCTCTTATATGGCTTTATACACGCGTACTATCCTACGCAGGTGGGGGGGGGGGCATGCTTGGAATGTACCCGGAGTGGCTGTCCTGTACCCAGCTAAGCTGGGACGGTCCATACCCATTCGGCCGATCAGCGGATCTTTCAAGTAAAAAGATATACAATTTGATTCAGATTTTCATCCAGTGACTTGCATAACTTCGTCTACAGATAAGCCCACGAAAAGAGCGAAAGAGGTGGCCATGTTGTGAGCTTTAACATTAGCTAATTGTTTGTCGCCAGAAGAAATGAGCTCATGTCAAATTTTAATAGTATCACAAATCTACCAGGTGGTCGTTTTCTTAGAGGATGGTCTGGCTACCTTTTCTGCATAAGTAACCCTAATATGGGAAGGATCCGTTCTTTTAAAATCGGTACGACCATGAATAAAATCATTCGAAACCTTCGTATTTACAAGACAAGGTCCTAAGAAACTAAGGAAAACCTGTCCAGCACTTGGGATAAAGATGCAGAATCGGGTAGGATATCATTGTCTGAACACTATTTTTAGAAAATCTTAAAATGACCCTTATAAACACATCTAGTAGCCCCTCTTTTGGAACACAGAATTTCTTGAGGTCTAGAAGAAAATTGTACCTGAGGAACTAGAGACGTGGAATTTTCCAAACGAAATGGCTGGAGATCTCTGGATTCGGATGGAGACATTTCCCTTTGACTTGGGACAGAAGGTCAGGGCAGAATGGTAGAAGTCGAGGGAAATCCACTGGAAGGTTGAGAAGATCCACAAACCAGCTCCTCTTGGGCCATAATGGGGCAATCAAGAGTACTTCGCAAAATTTATTATTGACTTTCTTCAAGACTAGAGGGATGAGAATTGTCGGAGGGTAGGTGTAAGTTATTCACATGAGGGCGACCCAGAAGAAGGAAGATTGACCTGATTACAAAAGTCATTAGATGCCACTCTGTATGAGCAAACATGCTCTACCTGGACAACATGGTCTTCTAGGAAATTCAACTTGCCTGGGACATGGCTGGTCACCACAAAGATCTGAAACTTGCAGCACCAGAGAAGATTCCAAGTTGCTATGCACAAAACTATTGATGATCTCGCCCCCTCCCCCCCCCCAACGCCCCCCCCCCCCGTTCAATGATGTAGGACACTACTGTGGAGCTGGCTGAATAAATCGAGATCTTTCATCCTTTTCAGAGAATCCAACCATTGAATTAAACCCTTCTTGACAGCCCACACCTCTAACACATTGATGTGAGCTAATGCTTCCTTCAGAGGCCAAAGGCCAGAAATTGAAAGGGAGTTCCAGACTGCTCCCACCCCTCCTGGGAGCGTCTGTAAAATGATCGAAGAGGGGGGGCTAAATTCTTCTGGGGAATTCCTTTTAATAAAATGGACTAGCCCACCCAGAAATCTAGATGAGGAAGCAGAGGACTTCGGATGAAAGACATCAGATACATCTGAAAAGGTCTTCTCATCAGTGCCTACCACGGAATGACATTTTCGACACTGACCATTACGCCCGGAACTCTCAGAAAAGGCCTGGCCTTTACGACCAGACTTTTAAAAGGAGAGCCATACCACACGAAATTGCGGCTCCATCTAATATCATTGCTCATATTTCTAGTGACCTGGCCATGTCTGAGTCATTCAGTTTTTCAAGACATGTCAGGAAGTCTGACTTAGTCCCACAAGGCTACAAGGCAGATTTCCACGATCAGAGAGAAAGAAGATGGACGTGCTTGGTTCTCGCGAGAGCAGAAATCGTCCAGATCGCCATCACGATTCTGGCATTCAATGTAAAGCTTGGAAAAGAGCTTGCAATTGTTACGCACTACTGGTCTGATAGTTTGTGGTAAACTTTCCTTCGGCCATACAGGTTGAGTTGTGAATAAGGGCAATTTGTTCAGTAGAATTACATCACAGAGGTGTTTTTTCTCTTTCTGTCAGTCTAGTATGTACGTAGGATTTGTGTTGAACTTGCTCAAGATCTCTTAATTCTCGCAACTGTTTACCATTGTAGGCTCAGCGAGTTCATTTGCCATAATATTCAGAAAGTCTGTGCCATTTTTGTCAAGGTTATCTCTGAATTTGTTTGTTCGTGATAGAGTACACATTCGGCCTTGCGATCCAGTGAATATATTTGAACTCGTGCACCTGACCTGACAAGTCTGGCCCTGTTAGCATCCATCTGTGCAATGCCACCGGATCCAATAGTCCCACCACTGCCTTGGACTAGGTCATTGGTTTTGTCCATGTACCCGGTGAATTGATATAGTGGGGATTGTATGATCTGTTTGCTGAATGGTGACCTTGTCATGATGGATTGTCTGGCCACTGTTGGATGCTTAGTGGATATTTTCATCATGCCCCAGATATGAACCGGCAGCCATTTAGAGTAGTGCGTGTGATCTAGTACGTAAAACCAAGGACACAACTGTACCAAAGTTTCTATGTAAAGGGAAAGTTATAGTCTCATAAAGACCAGATGAATGACAATACCTTAAGCTCTAGCTCTAGAGCAATAGAACAGTATTGAAATTGTGCATGTTGATGACATCTCTCCTCACATCATAACTCGAATGTTCCACGTGGGCAAACAGCTGGGGTTACATATGAGCCATACACTTTTGTTTGGAGGCTATACAGACTAACGGTATGAGACGCCTTAAAAAATGAATTAGCTGTTCTAGGTGATGATATTCCAGCTTTCACCATGCCCATCCACTTCCAAACGCACTGAGTGACATCAATTAGTTGACATTGTTTCGCTATTATGACTGGAACCCCGATGCAACAACAATTTCTAGTTAGAAATATTATAAAGCCAAATAAAACAAATTCATTTGACTATGACCCAGGGTCGACATTTAGTTAGTGTTATTCAGCACAATTAGGCATATCAACTGCTTATGTAACGAATTTATTTACATAATTAGGAAAACATCAATTTATTAATAAGATATGTGCATATTTATGTTTTATTTATACTGTTGCCTGTGAAGAATTTGACCATGAAATTGATCATGCATATTTATTACTATTCTCTTTTAAATGGCGTGTTGCATATCCGTTTTATTTAACAATAATCTGAAGTCATGGAATGTTAGCATATCCACAAATATTTCGAATGTTTACGACATCTGTCTACGGCCACGAGAAACCTATTTCGTTTGGCACTATATCAGAAAAGTGTTATTCATAAACGTTTTGATCTTTCTCAATAATTAATGATAGCATGAAAGCAGTCATTTGTCACCATCATCACTGAGGCCAGCCATTAGAGTTCATTGTGGAGATTATGGCTAAAATTATATTTCGTTGACTCGTTGGCTGATACCACGGAGCCATCGCAGTAGTCATTTAAACATACTCTTCACCGATCTCTTTTCGCTAGAAGCAACGTGGCCTTGTCATGACCTCTAAACTAAGCAAACCTCCAGAACGACACCGATCGATTTGCCTTTCCAGTTTATCCATCCATCATATGGCGTTGAGGGTGACGTCATGATCAACGACGTCATGAATGACGTAGCTATAAGTTCGTCACGAACTCATAATTTGGGACGGACTAAAGCATTGTTGTGCGAATTGTATAAATATGCTGTTGAATATTTTAAAACTAATTTGACTGGCCGCTGTTGCTTGGCAGCAACAGCGCCCAGTCAAATTAGTTTCAAAATATTCAACATCTTACCTATATAGTTTTCTGAAAATTGATAGTTAGGGAGTTCAGGGATCGATCGATCCCAACATGGGCAAGCAAAGTGTGGTTGGATCTTAGCTAGAGATGGGCGGGGCATAGCTAAAGCTGGATTCCTCCATTTGTGTTCTACCATTTGTCAACTATAGCATCTGAGAAGATGCCCATTTTGTCCATCATAATCCTTAAACAAATGTCAATTTATTGGTGACGTTTCGTCAGATGTTACAATCATATGACGTCACCATTGAAGCCTAATGATATTAGGCTACGTTACATCAGCTTGAATGCCATTACGGTAAATCATTCTGTTTTCGAAGTCGAAGTCCAAATACAACAGTCTCATAACCAAAACCAACAGATTGAATATCACACTAGTATTTGAATTTAATTAATGCTTATCATTTCCTTACCACGTCATAACCCAGACCAGTCTAGAGCGTTTCGGATTATTGGCCAAATTATATTACTGAATGGGTAACTGTGAGCCAACAACGAGCTATATTACTTCATTTTCAGTAAGGAAAATTAGAAAAATTCATCAAATTAGCAGCAGCATCGGTGACCTTTGACATCATTGCTTTCCTGACATTATTCTATCTTTCTTGCCGACTTCTTACCCTGCCTTTTAATGATAACCTATTTAAGAGTGAAGCACACTCTTAGCAGGTGAGTCGTATCTGACGAATAAAGCAACGCTTCACTTTATCCAGTTAGTATTCATGACCCCACTCCCGTAGGTTAGCCCCCATTCTCCCGCCGGCAGAGGGGTTACTCCTACGTAGGCTGGTACCTGACCCCTCATTCCCTCGCTGGCGATTCTCTGGCTCGGAATATGAGTGGTTATGATCAATTGGAGTCGTGTACCAGCTTAAATCCTACATGACGTCGTAATTTCGGCTAGATCCTGAATTACGACGTATTGGACCTTTCCAATTTATCCATCCATCATCTGACGTCATAATCAACTAAGTGACGTGTAGGACGACGTCATAATTAATTATGGCACGAATGACTCGATTTAGTCCGTCTTTAATGCTTAATAGTTCGACACGTTGTACCAATTGTATGTCTTAACCACTTAATAAACATTCTGTTGAATATTTTGGAACAAATTTCACTGGGCGCTCTTGCTGCCATAAGCAGCAGCACCCAGTCAAATTAGTTTAAAAATATGCAACAGCTTACCTTTATAATTTTCTGGAAATTGAGATTCAGAGAGTGCATGGATCAATTGATCCCAACAGTGGCAAATCGTGGGTGGAGCCTAGATAGAGATGGGTGTGGAATAACTAAAACTGGATTCCTCAAATGTTCTTCATCCGGCATCAGGTGGCACACATGAATATGATGAAGTGAGACCCGGCCACGCCCCGCCCATCCCACCCGCACATTCGAGTACGAATTGTATGCCATTATGAAGATTACGATTTAATAAATGTTGAATATTTTGAAACTAATTTGTCTGCCGAAGATTCTCAATGTCTATTCTCCTTGTGTCATCCCCAAGTGTACGAATTGTATGCTGTTGATAAACTAATAACCTAATAGCTGTTGCATATTTGAAACTACATTGATTGGTGACTTGCTCAATTTATTCTTCTTATACTATGTACTGCGCGAATTGTATGTATGCATGGCACTATATAGGCCTAATAATAATCCTGAAACCTGTGGTGACCTAGGCAAAACCGGTTTCTGGTCAAATTATTTTCTATGATGATAAGATTGATAAGAATAATGAAATTTGTTGTAATAACAATAATAATGCTATATTGTATCTCTATAACCATGTGCTGTTCAGAGGAAATAAACCATTCAATTAAGAAAAAAAAATAATAGGACAGACATACATTTTAGTGACATTTCAAAATTTAAATCTGAGAGAACTAATTAAAATACAATGTTCCTCCGTGAACTCAACTTGTCCATCATATCTGGCTTTGGTGTTATGCATTAGTTACTAGAATATATAATTTTACAGTTATCTATACGATCTGATTTGTCCGGACTAACCCTGCTTGGTCACGACACCGATATTGAATAATGTATATAACTATGTCAGTTATACAATTGTTAAAATTCATGGCATTATTATATTTGTACAAGTAGCGGCTAGGTGAATATGCACATTAATTGAAATCAGGCCAAATCGAGAGCATGGGTGGTATACATTAGATTTCACATAATGGGATAATATATCCCCTGAAACCACACTATACTTCCGGATGTACAGGCTGGTCAAAATATAAGTCTAAGACTAAGATAAGACTATCAAACAAAATAAAGCTGAATTAAAGGTGCATATTCTACTTCGAATAATACTTACCAGATGTACTATAATGATAATATCTATTATCTAGTCTAGCTCAAAATAAACAATTAAAACTCCGCACTCTCCTGGTCCTTCCCATACTGTGTCCGGGAATTACCATCACCGCAGGTACCGAGTCAAATCCCAATCACAGTCAGATTCGTCTATTTTGCGCTTTGAAAAAGTCGCGGTTTTCTAGAGCTGTTAATTTGAGCAATTAAGGAGTTTATCGATCGTATTTCACGTTGTTATCGGTGGCTTCATGGAGGAATTGGGAAAATCATCACAGGGGCAGGTTGTATCAATCTAGAATTTATACATTCGTGCCATAATGACTCTTTGAAATTTCCTTAAATTGGCACATTGTTTTAAAATGTTAGCCATTGTTGGAGTCGCTTCTGTACCCGTTAACTTTTAGTTTAATTCGGGTACTCGGTTAATTTCTCTTGCGACTCGGTTCCTCTAAAGATGGATGCGCCCTTAGCCAAGATGGCGGCGCCCATGAATTATGTCGTTCTTGGTTTGGTGTGTCTAGGCACTCTGGTTATCGCCGATTTTAGCTCTCGCTTCATTGTCGAGGGTGTTTGTAGTGATCGGCGATGTAGTCTTGGTTATTTAACGTTAGTTAAAGGCTAAGTTGTGTTTTTAAAGAATTTTCACTAAAAAAAGTTTCAAATATCTCCTGCCTAAGAACTTGATTATCATTAATTTAAGAGAAAGTTAATGTGTTTAAGAAATCTTAACTATCAAGTTGATTGTGCGTATTGCTCGTCATCATTTATCATGTGCAGCATTTTAATTTTTCTCTGTGTTCACAGAAACCTAAGAATCCGGACACGTTGTGCCAGAAGTGCAACAGGTTCATGAAGCGGAAGTATTTGGGACATCACTGCGTGGCGTGCGCTCAGTGTAAGGTCGGGAGCCCTTGTGATGTGTGCGTGAAGTGGTCGTCGGCAATGGTGGCAGAGTTTGACAGGGATCGACGTGCGAGGCTGGAGAGGATCGCGAAGGACAAGGCAGCGAAGTTGCATCAGGCATCTTTGATGGGGCTGGAAGGTCGTCTGAATGACCAGATGGATTCAGCTCTGGGCGTATGGGCGGCCCAGTTCAAGGCAATGTTTGAGTCATTGCAGTCCACGGTCCCGGTGATGCAAGCTGGTGCAGGACAACCATTAGGTGGTCCGGCTAGTTCTGCTGAGGGTCATGCACCTGCCCCTTCTCTGTCCTTGGTTCAAGAGCCGACGATAGAGGAGGAAGATCTGTTGCTGATGGAAGATTCCGGCATGCCAGATATTTCGATGACGGCAATGCCCGGTACGTCCCAGGGGTCGCCCTCGGGATTGGTACGGGTTTGCCAGGCGGATCGTGATGTCGACGTTCCGTCGGGCATTTTCCATCTGCTATTTGTGCAACCGGAGGGGTCGGCAGAGCCGTGTTTTGCGGTTCCTGTTGGTATCCCGGCCGCGTTAGGTGCGGCTCCTATCGGAGTGACGGCGCCAGCCATGGGTAGGGCGGTCGTAGTCCCGGCTCCCGTGCTGGAGCCGATGGACTGTGGAGAATCCGGGTCTGGCGATTCGTTAGACACCGGTGCCGCTGGTAGTCGCGCTATGGATGCGCTCTGTCCTGGCAGAGAGGTGTCTCATAGCGCTCAGCATGGATCGTCGGTGGCCCACTCATCTAAGGGAGAGAGGGAGGATGAGAACGGGAGTTCATTGATGGACGAGTCCGTTTTCTGCACCGAAGCTGAATGGGTGCAGGTCCTTGGATGGATGACCAATCGTCTCGGGTTGGCATCTGATCTGGGATCTCAGCGCGATCCGGCGATGGAGCGGATGTCAGAGCGAGCGGCTAGCGCTCTGTCAAGTGGCTCTTCTGCCATGCCGACACTCCCTTTGGACACGCAGACTTCCGACATGCTGGAAGTTGCGGCATACCGTCTGGTTCAGCCAGACTATGCATTGCCGAAGGCCCCGAAGGGGATAAGGAGTAGGGTCCGTTTTCCGGAGCTGGCCTACCATCAGTACGCCCGTGTTCCACAGCTTTCCGTTGTGGAACGAGAGGCTCTGAATAGGCCATTGGCTGGGAAGGCTAAGGGGCGGTCGCATCCTTTGGTTTCTCAGACCAACAAAGACCCGAGGATGCAGCGAGGGCAGCCATTTCTGCGCTGTCGCATGGGTGTACCGTCCTGCAGGGTATGCTGGACTGCACAGCGGATGGTGGACAGGTGCAGAGGCTGCTCCCGGAGTTGTTTGGGACACCATGCGCCTGTCTCAGGATTGCCTGGCCAGGGTGATCACTAGAACATTGGCAGAGCGACGGAGAATGGTTCTCGATTGTGTAGAACCAGGACCAGAGATGAGGGCTGCATTATCTTCTGCGCCTTTCATAGGTCCAGGCTTGTTCGGCGGCTCGGCACGACAAGCGCTCTCCAAGGTTGCGTCAATGGTGGCGGAGCAAGAAGTGGTCGGCAAGTCGTGGAAGTTGACTAAGAGGACTCAGCCGCAGCAGAGGCAGCGTCCTAGATCGCCCTTCCGTCCTTCTGGCCGTGATGCCCATAGGCCATCCGGATCACAAGGACCTGGCCGTTCATCCTCATACAAGTCCTCTAATAAGAAGCCGTATGAGGAAGAGAGGAAGGGTGGCGGTTCGGGCTGTGGCGGCTACTGTAAGGATGGCCGTGGCGGCGGTTCCGGACCGTCGTACTACAAGAAGCCGCGGGGCGGCCGTGGGGCTCATTCCTGACGGGTTTCCGGCGGAACCAGTGCCGGTGGCCTTGGAGGCGAATGGAGTCGAGAATCTTCACCCAAGCGATTTAGCGTCTTATCGGCCAATCTTGACCGACAGCTGTGTGCAGATTCCTTCCGTCGGCGGCAGACTTCAGCTATTCCTAAGCCAATGGGAACAGGTCGTGTGCGACTGTTTAGTTTGTCAGTGGATAAGAAACGGCTACAATCCGGACTGGCTCATCCATCAATCGTTAGTTCCGTTAACCTCGACTCCAATATGGACTCCTGTTCCAAGGGGATCAGATCGTCTAGACGCCATTCGATCAGAAATAGAATCTCTTCGTCAGAAGAAGGCGATTCATCTAGTCAGTGATCAGTCTTCACTGGGCTTCTATTCGATCATGTTCCTCGTTCCGAAGCGTACCGGAGGATGGAGACCAATTCTCAATCTCAAACCGTTGAACAAATTTATTCTTTCTCCCAAATTTCAGATGGAGACAGAGCAGCGGTAATGACAGGGCTGAGGAAAGGCATGTGGGGAGTGTCGATAGATCTGAAGGATGCATATTTTCATATTCCAACGTCAATTCCTTTTCAGAAGTACCTTCGGTTTGCATTCCAAGACAATGTTTGGGAATTCAATGCGCTCCCGTTCGGCCTGACCACAGCTCCGAGGGTCTTCACCAAGGTGGTTCTCGCCATGACTTCTTTACTTCACAGGAGAAACATAGCTGTTCACACTTGCCTAGACGACTGGCTGCTAAAGGCGGGGAATCCAGTCACTCTGCGCAGCAATCTGCAGGTATTCCTAGCCTTATTAAAGGATCTAGGGTGGATTGTGAATCTAGAGAAATCAGTACTGACTCCATCCCAGGAGTTTGTTTATCTGGGAATCTTTTTCAATCTCAGGGACGGCGTAGCTTTTCTGGCGGAGAGCAGAGTCAAAAGCCTGATTGCAGTTTTGGAGTCAGTTTCTCTAGGAGCCTATGTGATGGCGCGCCAGTTTCTCAGGATACTGGGGTTACTAGTATCTCTGGAGAAGGTGGTTCCGTATGCGGCACTCCGGCGCAGGCTGATTCAGATGTATCTAATGTCATTCTGGTCGCAGAGAACAGATCCGTTATCTCTGAGGATACCAGTAAAAGAACCATTGATATTCCACCTTCAGTGGTGGTTATCGGAACAGAATCTCCTGCGAGGTGTTCCTCTACAACCCCCTCAACCTCAGATGTCCATCTTCACGGATGCATCGTTGACGGGTTGGGGAGCGGTATTGGACAATCAGTCAGTGTCAGGGGAATGGGATCGGACCAATGCGCAGAAACATATCAATGTGCTCGAGCTATTAGCGGTGGTATTTGCACTTCGAAAGTTCGAGAGTCTAATTCAAGACAAAGTTGTCCTAATAAGGACAGACAACTCAACAGTGGTGTCTTATTTGAACCGCCAGGGCGGGACGAGATCACCAGAGTTGTGTATGATGGTTTGGAACCTTCTGCTGTGGTGCCAAGAGAGGAAAGTTATTCTTCAGGCAGCACACATTCCAGGAAGATTGAACATCCTAGCGGATGCTCTCAGTCGAAGGACGGTTTGTCGTCCGACGGAATGGCAGCTCAACCAAGCGGTAGTGGAGGTTCTATTCAAACAATGGGGCAAGCCAAATGTCGACCTGTTTGCAATGAATCAAAATGCAAAGATGGTCACTTACGTGTCACCGATCCCGGACCCGCTAGCTGTAGCAGTAGACGCACTGGCGATAAGTTGGGAGGGAATGTACGCATATGCGTACCCTCCAACAATTCTCATCCCGAAAGTTCTGGCAAAGATAAGAGAGGGTATGTGCCAAGTACTACTGATCGCCCCTTATTGGCCAGGCCGATCATGGTTTACGGATCTGCTGGACCTTCTGGTCTGCAATCCAATCCCTCTTCCAGACACAAGAGATCTAATCTCTCAGAACAAGGGTCTGTACCTTCACGACAGACCAGAAATGTTCAAATTGACTGCATGGATGTTATCAAGCAGCGTGCAATTGAGGGTGGCTTTTCTGAGCAAGCAGCGAAGTTTGTTGCTTCAGCCAGAAGAGTTTCAACCACAAAGACATATAATTATAGAATCAACAAATTTGCACTGTGGTGTGAGAGAGGAGATATTGATCCCTTTTCTGCATCTGTTCAACACGTAGCAGATTTTATCTGTCATTTATACGAAGTTGACAAACTTGTACCTTCTACCCTAGCAGCATATAAGTTTGCATTAGCTTCAGTCATTCCCAGTCTCACTATTGAAGGAGTGGAGAATGACACCTTGAATGAAGTTATCAAAGGAATGAGCAATCTGCGACCTAGACAGCCAATTCCTATCCCATCATGGAATCTATATCTTGTTCTACAGGTTTTAGGGCATGCTCCTTTTGAACCGATTAGATCTATTGATATTAAACTGTTAACTATTAAATCAGTTTTCTTGGTTGCAGCAGCGTCGGCGAGAAGGAGAAGCGAAATTCATGTGCTTTCTGCCGAACAAGACCGTTTTGTCGTCACGGGTGAAGGTTTAAGACTACTTCCACGTCTTTGTTTCCTGGCAAAGAATCAGTCACTTAAATATCCAGGACAGCCGATCAATTTGCCAAGTTTAACTAGACATGACCCAAACTCTTCTGCTTGGTGTCCTGTCAGATGTCTTAAAATGTATAAGAAACGTACTAATGAGTGGAGAGACGACCCGAAATCTCTGTGGTTATGTCTCAAAGCTCCCCATTTACGTGCCTCGAAAGATACTATTTCTCGTTGGACAGTTGATGCTATTAAGATGTCGCACAAAATTGCTACAGGAAAGCAGATTGATCGTGCGAATGCCCATCAGGTCCGTGCACTAGCAGCATCATCGGCCATTTATAAGGGTGTCTCATTAGAGGAGGTGATGTCTGTAGCACAATGGCATGCCGAGTCGTCATTCACTGATTTCTACCTTCGCGACATCTCCAGCACACTTAATCCGGTAGCCGTCGCCAATCTGTCGAATCTAAACTAAGCCACTTCCGACCACTACTTCGCACACATCACTATAGTCTTCCGCCTACACTGAACAAACGCTATGCACATGACTGAGTACGACCGTGGATTGGGCCGAGCTCCTGTGATGATCAAGAAAAGATCAAGCACTCAAAATGGTGAGTGTTTACATTAATTAAGTGACTATAAATATGTTTACTTACAGTCGAAATACCAGACTGCTTAGGTGAATAGTCTGGTACAAGAGTATACTTATCCTCTTATACAGACGTTAGACTCATTCCAATTTGAAAATCTAATCCATATACTGATGTTTTTTCACACTTCGAAGTTGTAGTAGCTTCTTTGCACTCTACTGGACTGCCCTAGCTGAGACTTAGGGCTGACACGGGTCTGGTGGGTGTTGCATCCCCATTGACAACCCTCTGAATTTTGTGCGGACAAAAGGGGGGGGGGGAGCGCGGTCTAGACCATGGAAGTTTAGCACTCTATGAGTCAGATGGCAGAACCCAAGCGTATGCCAGGGTTCTAGTCTCTTCACAACCTTCTCTGTTGGATGGTAGATGAGTGCTGGTTCGAGCCTCACCTCTTCCCACCGGCATTTTCTGGCTGTCGAAATCCGGAGTTTATCATAATAGTACATCTGGTAAGTATTATTCGAAGTAGAATAAAAAAAGCATCCGCTTTTGTTTCTACGAGAATTCTTAATACTTACCAGATGTACTATGGCCCTGTCTCAGCCGCCCCGCTGAGGTGAGGCTGAGCTGCTTTCGCTGTTTGCCAAGGCAAATATAAGACGAATCTGACTGTGATTGGGATTTGACTCGGTACCTGCGGTGATGGTAATCCCGGACACAGTATGGGCAGGACCAGGAGAGTGCGGAGTTTTAATTGTTTATTTTGAGCTAGACTAGATAATAGATATTATCATAATAGTACATCTGGTAAGTATTAAGAATTCTCGTAGAAACAAAAGCGGATGCTTTTTTGATTCACAGCAAAGTTACTGAAAATAAAATTGTTTAAATTATTTACTTTTAGAGGCTGTGAGCGGCGGACCTATATGTAATGAAAGCCAAAATCACAAGTTAACGACCACCTTGACCAGTGATGTCAGTTCACATTATATACCGGTCATAGCCTTAATTCAATATGTTAAGATTTATTTCGTTTCATTACATATAGACACATAATTTAAGCCTATAAAAGAATAAAAACGTTTAAATGTTTGTTATAATTAGCATTATGGCAAAGTTCTGGACAAATGCTATTGTTGGCACATTGCTGGCATATGTTCTTCAATAATTTGATATAATCAAAACGTATCATTCATAATAAGTAGTAATAGTATAGTGCGAATAATTCAGTTATCACAATTCTGTAAAAAAAAAATCACCACACGATTACTCATCGTACTAACATACGCCCACCCACATAGCTACGCCGTTCGAGGAACGGGAACAGAGTGGGAGGGTGAGGGTCGTGCAATAGGACGATGCTGATTACCTATACCTAAGACTAATTGTACAAACCATCCCCTAATCTAAACAGGTAGACCACATCGCGAGTTTCGAGGGATCTTTAAATTTTCACGATTAAGATACAAAATACACATATTTGTTGGTGCTGTATTTCTGAGCGAGGGTGTTAGCGCAACAAAGCGAAGATAGATAAGTCTTTAAAGCCAAAATCACAAGTTAACGACCACCTTGACCAGTGATGTCAGTTCACATTATATACCGGTAATAGCCTTAATTCAATGTGTGTAAGCGCTAACCACGCCCCCCCCCCTCCACCATTTGTAATAGGCCAAAATCTCCATTAACGGGACGTATAGCCAATGTAAACGATACGACTCGATGACCGCTTGTTATCAGAACGTTAGTATGAGAGTAAGTTTTCAACAAGCAGTATAAAAATAATGCCCCCTTATTTAACTGATTAACCAAAATTAAGGTATGTATCCCGTTGTTTGACGCGTGATGATTAAACAAAACAAGAAGGCTCGTGCATTAGAATTACGTAAATGGAACACATATTATTGTTAGTCCGTAAGACGCTGGATTTTTAACAATTACTGGCGTAATGAGAAATGAACGTTTATAGGTCTACTCTATTATTCATGATGCTTATAAAGAAATTAAGTTGCGAGCGTGTATTTAGGTTAAAAGTTCATGACAACGCTTACAGGCGTATACTTGCTACATGTAGGCCTACATGTTTATCGAAAAAATATTACCATAGGCCTACAATAATTGTATCAGCTCATCATTGGCCCACCCCACCCCATAAAACCGGTATGCGGTTCAAACCGGTTTGAAAACTGACATCGTCACCGGTTTGACATTACGCCGTACCGCAATGTAAAAGTAGAAATAGCTGGAATGTACACAATCAATTCCAGTCAATTCGTGTGGTTGTGAGACGGGTGTTTGAAAGCCAGTCCGGTGAAAGATGAGTTTTGTCCTCTGTATGCTGGTCTGGCGGTAGAGAACTCGCCTCCCAAATACTAGGCGAAAGGTGCAGCAGAATTGTCAGGATCGAATCCCACTTGGGCCGAAAATTGACATTCCAGATGATGAATGAGCTAGATGCCAGCGAGTCGTCAAAGACAGGGTTCATAGCACTACTACTACTACTGCTACTGCTACTCCTATCAGTCATAAAAAAACCAATAACTGCTACAGGCCCACAATCACACCAGAATGTTTGAAGTTAAAATTGTATAATTTTAAATTTCACACCTCATTGTAACGCAACGAAATAAATCTAAACACATGACAATTAAATTCTGTATTAATTAAAGTAATTTCTTTAGTGGTGAAGTTGAATTATTTCGCATCTTTGCAGTAAAGTACACACTTTAAGCCCACAACAGTAGACCATTTTATTTTCAATCATTTTGATGTGAATTTGAGCCTATAACCATTTAACTGCTAATATTTTGTAGATTTTCCCAATGGCTATGCCGCTGAATCTAGTAAATATTTTGATGAAAATTTGGTTGAAAGTTGTTGGTGGCTAAGCCAAGAGATATGCTATACGCCATATGTGAGCCGATTAATAGTAAACTGCAAATTTGAATAGACCTGAAAATTAGATTTCTATAATTGGCAAAATTTAGTACTATGACATTAGCAAACACAACGTCAGATAAACTTATAGCTTACACATTAACAGTAAAATACACATCTATATACTGTCTGTACACAAGAGACGTAGTTTATTATTATTATTTTCCCCACGTTTTAAAAGAATGGCGGGGATATTGTAATTGCCTCCGTCCGTCTGCCTGCCCGTCCGTCCGTTACGTTATCTCCTCCCAAACCATTGGGTAGAATTAAATCAAATTTGGTATGTGAGATACCCATATGATATCCGCTTTGCAAGACGATGTTTAGATTTGGTTCCGCCCCCAGGGGGTCGTGACAGGTGTCAAAAGTTCAAATCAGTTATAACGCAACTCCTCTGAAATCGTTAGACGGAACTCAACCAAATTTGATATCTGAGTTACCCATATGATTTCGGAGTGCAAGAGGCCATTTAGATTTAGCTTCACGCCCAGGGAGTGGGGGAGGAGTCAAAGGGTCAAATTTTAACCCTGGAGAAATTGATTGTAACGCATCTCCTCCGAAAACGGTGGAGAGAATTCAAACAAATTTGGTATTTGAGTTACCCATACCAATGTGGAGTGGATGAGCACATTTACATTTGGCCCCGCCCCAGCGGGTGGGGGATAGGGTCAAATGGTCATGAAATTGATTGTAATGCAACGCCTCTGAAATTGTTAGACGGAACTCAACCAAATTTGATATCTGCGTTACCCATATGATTGCGGAGTACAAGAGGCCAGTTAGATTTGCTTCCGCCTCCAGGGGGCGGGAGAGGGTTCAAAGAGTCCAATTTTAACCTGCGGAAATTGAGTGTAACGCATCTCCTCCGAAACCATTGGACGGAATTCAACCAAATTTGGTATGTGAGTTACCCATATCAATGTGGAGTGGATGAGCACATTTACATTGGGCCCTGCCTCCAGCGGGTGTGGAGTGGCGTCAAAAGGTCATTAAATTGATTGTAATGCAACTCCTCTGAACCTGCTGGACGGAATTCAACCAAATTTAGTATGTCAGTTACCCATATCAATGCGGAGTGGATGAGCACATTTACATTTGGCTCCTCCACACACACCCGCCCCCCCCCCCCACCCCACCCCAACTTGGTATGTGGGATGTGGGTCAAAAGGTCATGAAATTGATTGTAATGAAACTAAATTCAACCAAATTTGGTATGTGAGTTACTCATATGATTGCGGAGTGCAAAAGGACGTTTAGATTTGGCTCGCCACACCGGGGTGGTTTGTGGAGTGTGTCAAACGGTCAACGCGTTGACGTAACTAAATTTGAATGTGAAAAGGAACATGCAAAATAGCAGCAACGACGTCATTATGTGGCATTGTCGAACGTACGGTATTTTAATACGTTGACGTGTCACAGCGGTGCTGACGGCGGTGATATGAATATTTTTAGTTGAACGAAAATAATCCAAACCACCTTCATCTTGACCAGCCTCATCTCAGCCATGCTGGCCTTAGCTACCCTACGCATCGCCGTCATTGAGCACCACAAAGTCCCTCATGTTACCAATCTCATCTTAACCATTCTCACCTTAATCAGCCTCACCTTTATCCGCCTTATCTTAATCAGCCTCTTCTTAATCTGCCTCATTTTAATCAGCACCACCTTAATCAGTCTCATCGTAATCAGTCTCAACTTAATCAGTCTCAACTTAATCAGCCTCATCTTAATCAGCCTTATCTTAATCAGCCTTATCTTCATCAGACTTGATCATCTTAATCAGCATCACTTGAGCACCCTGATCTTAATCAGCCTCACGTAAGCAGCCTCATCTTAACCTTCTTATCTTAATCAACCTAATCTTAAGCAGCCTCGTCTTAATCAGCCTCACATAAGCAGCAACATCTTAAATAGCCTGACTTAAGCAGCCTGACTTCAGCAGCCTCATCGTAATCTTCCTATCTTAATCAAGCTCATCTTAATCAGCCTCATCTTAATTAGCCTCATCCTAAGCAACCTCACTTAAGCAGACTCATCTTAATCTACCCCATCTTAACCATCCTCGTCTTAATCAGCCTCATCTTAATCAGTTCTATCTTAAGCAGCCTCACTTAAGCAGCCTCATATTAAGCTTCCTCAAATTAATCTTCCTCGTCTTAATCTTCCTCATCTTAATCAGCCGCATTGTAAGCAGCCTCATCTTAATCAGTCTCATCTTAATTGTTCTCGCTGTCATGCAAAGCCCATTATATATTTCGCTAGAGCTAATACTAGCCAGTATACGTCTATTGTTGGCCACCGAGAGGTGCTGCTGATTATTCTGAGAACAATTTTGTTGAAAGTTGGTGCAGTAACGATTTTCAGTCAAATCGTTGTCAAAATGTTATGTGGTGGCACTTGCATTAGCTGCAGATTATTTCGCAAATAATTTGAAGGAAAGTTGTTGCTGCTATCACCAGCAACATTTATCCCTCAACTCGTTATAAAAAGTATTCAGCCTAGCATGTTTCACCTTTACCAGAGGAAATGCACAGAATAGAATCGAACTACGACTTGCTCGCAGTACACACTATCCAGGTAGATCATCTTACCTCAGAGCCAACAGTACACTGCTTTTCATCAGCGTTACGAGAATGGTTTTATACAGAGCGTTGCACGAGGGCGAGAACAGTAGAATAGTTACCTCGAGTGGAACACTAGTCACAACAGCTATTAAATAGGATACGTTAACTCCCGAGTGGGGTCGAATACACCTCACTTATTGTTAGACTAAAACCCTTCCTGTGGTGTTTCATCACAAGACTAACCATACTCCGTATGTACCGCTACAGTGTTTAATAATATTTACTCTATATTTATCAGCCCATTAGTCTAGGCTCTCCTAAATTAAGGCAGCGCAATGAATGAGACTTATCACGGAATCATTTAAGTACTTCATTAACGTTTCATAGACTTCTGATTTTATGATTGGAACAGAAAGATGAGGATTGTGTTTGCGGTAGGTCTGATTATACCAGAGATAATTGCGTCATTGACATAAGTGATGGTTCATATGGCTGGCGGGACCCATATAGACAACATGATGCATCCAGTTCCTCCCCTTGTAGCTGCTGCTGTTAATGACATTGACAGCACAGCCCACCCAGCACAATGTCGTGTGCATGTGATTGCACAAAATATTGAGATTCTAAATAAACGGCAAAGTACGTCCATGTTGTCAAAATGAATGCACGACACTCAGACACCCAGTTCATGTCTGGGTATTGCACGTCGCACAGTGACATCACCACTGATAAAGGAGACTTTGACCCGGCCTCGAACCATATCAAAGCCCGCAACAATACGCGTAGATATATGATCATTTACATGCTATTACAATTAACACTTTGTATGCAAATCTTTTGAGACACAACCACAGTTCTACATCCTACTGCTAATTATGAATGGCATTTTTATTTGCAAGGTTTCCAGATAACGCAGCTTACTGGGCCGATGCTGGACCGATAGCGTAGTAATAATGCTTCTTGAATCTCTCGTATCCATCGTGAGCACCAACTCCACACCTGTCATGCACATGTATCACAGTACATGATCCCTCGTGTGGATCAAGTAATTGCCCCAAAAGTTGGGCCTCTGATTAATTGTAGCGTGCCAACAGGGGCACTCTAGAGGGTTCAGAGGAAAGCAAATGAATGGTCCAACCTGAGAAGAAAGTTTTTCTCATTCGGGCATCTAGCTACCATGATATTATATTTAATCCACTTTTCAGAAAGTCGAGCAGATCTCCACTCACACGGTTCCAGAAATCATATTCAGTTTAAATCATCCATACTGAGAGCCTTATCCATTATGTCGGCTTATTTATGTTATAAATATTTTGTCCATAACAAAGAGGGCGCTGATATTGTGAATATTGACTGAGACAATTCCGGATAAAGTTACCACTCTGCCCAAGCCATAGCCCCTATAAGGACCCTGGTAGCCATCACCACATCCAACTTCTTTGCTGAATTGGGGTCTATGCGGACTGGGCTTGCAGTCTTTTTTAAACTGGCTTATAGAAGTAATCAAGCCTGACACTTGCTTGGCCAATTCTTAGATCCGTGTCTCAAAGTGGTTTGCTGCATGACTTCAAGACCAACCATGGTTGCTCTGCACATTTGATGTCTTGGTCCTAGTTCCGGGCCCTTTCCTCCATATCACAAGTATTTCCCTTTTTTCCACCCAACTTATTCCCATTTTCTCATCTGTTTTTAATTCCCTGGTTGGCCGGATTCAGGGTAAAACCTTACAAAGACCATTGTTGTTTCCGTCAGTTCTTTATTCCTTTCGTATTGTCAAATCTATTTCACTGGGCGATACCATTCAAATTCATGGCATTAACAATTAATTTTAAAAATGCTCTTGCCAAAGAGCCATACTGTTCAACTAAATGATAATTTTTATGGTTGAAATGCATAGTTGTTCCTTATCAGGGTCTCTCATTAATTGCAGATATAAATGCCTTCTATTGCTTCTTTACTGATCCGCTCAAGAAGTATTGGGATTTTCAGTACTGGGCGCAAACAAGTATAAGGCATGCACAAGACACCATAATACCAACTCATTACGTCTTTTGCGATCAGACCTAAAACATGATCTAAGGCCACAAAAGACGAAAAAAACCCCGTAAACTAAACCTGAAATGAAAAATAAATTTTAGATTTACGATTAACTAAAAAAACCGACAACACTTGAGTGCTGGAAACAATAAAAATGTTTCAATCATGTGGCTGTTAAATGATGTGCACAGTAGGCCTACAGCAGTAAGAACAAAATATGGCCGTCCTAACTGACTAGCTTTAACAAATCTTGACCAATCGTAAGCAATCGTGGTGGCAAGACTCTGCATGGAACTTTTTGAATCTCAGAACCGTTCTCGTGACTAATTCTGGAACTGTATCCCCATTCGTCGTAGCCATTTCCATCATTTCTCCTCTATTTTCCATTCTTTATCAATTCTCTCTAATCCATTCGCTGATAGCGTAGGTTACTGGGCCAGTATTGGACCAATGCTGGGACAATACGGCCTGGTATTGGTCCAATAATGGCCCAGTAACCTGCATTATAAGGGCTTTACTCTTGTTACAGTTGTATGTGGTTGGCGGGAAGACCAACCTCTCATTTATCTAGTGTTTCTAATCGGTATGGGCCTGTATGCCACGTAATGTCTATCTATCTCGGAGTGTTTGGATATGGTCGCCTTCATGAGGCACCGTGAATGTAGCTAACCTTTCAAATTCTCCACACCTTTGACAGTTTTCTCAACCACTAAGAAGCTGCTTACACATGACCCGGATCCCTTTGAAGCTGAACCCATGAATGATTACCTCTGACATAGCGTTAGTTGCACAGGTGATGACACCAACATTTCTTCGTTCCATTAAATTCTGTTATATACGAAAATAAGTCTCAGGTTTAAGAGCCATGGACAGGTCTGTTCCAAGAGCTGCCTTAACATAGCACATAAAATTAAAATGGGTAACATATATTTTCAAGTAAAACACTGGAACCATATAAGGGCTAGTGGTGAATCTTCAACTGGTAATGCTATAGGCCTACAACTAGAAGGTCTTAACATAACAATAAATAAATGTTATTACATGCTTAGTTGCATATTTGCAGGAGATTTAAACAGATATTCTATATTGATCAGTTTCAATATAATTTAATTATATTATTCAATTGGCCTGAGTACGAAGCACGAGGGCCAAAATAGAAACTGATATAGAAAATCCGAGCGAAATACAAACGTGTGCGACTTAGCATGTCATATGTGGAAACATGCCACATTTTAAATTTTCTGGCTAACAGTAGGCTCTATGCTGTAATCAAGTTACTGATTTAGACATAATAGCAATTCTGACATCAAAATGACAAATGTTACATTGACATAAATAAATAGTTACCCACGGAAAGTCAGGTGATATTACCCGTCAAACACAAAAAGTGCTCAACCAAAAAATAGATCGCGTGGAACGGACCAGATGAATACGGAAGATAAATCATTTCTTGAGTAGGCAAAATGCCAGGTACTGATCAATTTCATATCGTATGTATATCTACTAGTTGTCATCAGCTATCCGATGTTCAGAAACGCATCAAGTAGGGCCTACACGTATTTGATGAGCTGCCAACAATGTGAATCTTAATAATATCGTCGTTTCGTTTGATTAAATGTTGCACGAACCAGAAATAATTTTCGGAAAACATTAGCAAATCACAGGAATTGTAACACATTAACAGATGAGATGTCGAAGCTGTCAATAGCGGCCATTTAAAATTACACCATCAATATTTTCGCCCCGAGGGCGGTATATGGCTCTGTATTCGCCCTGATATTTGGCCCTGAAACAATGTCCATTTCAAGGGCGCATACGTCGATAGTATTAAATAGGTAAGGCGATCTAACACCAGAAACTGATCTATAAACCTGTCTCTATTTTGTATGGAGAAGCTGAAGCTAACGCCGTCTTTCAGGGATCTTAATTTTGATGTCGGTTCAGTCCACTCTTTTACCCAACTCTATTGCTGTGAACTATATCACAGATAATGCGACTGACTGGGCCGATAATGGGACAATACCATGCCACGGTCCAGTATCGGCCCAGCATCGACCCAGTAAGCTGAGTTATCATGGATAATGTCTCTAATTTGTAACCGTTAAACCTTTGAATCCTGAATTCGCAGAATCGCAAATTCAAGGCCTCTCTCTCTCTCTCTCTCTCTCTTTCTCTCTCTCTCTCTCTCTCTCTCTCTCTCTCTCTCTCTCTCTTCTTCTTCTTCTTCTTCTATTTCTTCTTCTTTTTGTTCTTCTTCTTTTATTTCTTTCATATTGCACCACGTTTAAAGGTATTTGTTAGGACAGTCATATGGTGTCAAACCCTATGTCCAGCATCAATACTGAATTTGTTCCACGTATTAAAATGTTGAATAGGATCACGGCAATGTTAACACATTTCGGGTTGGTCTCTCTTCTGATTACAAGAAATTGTTTCGGTATTCTGTAGGCGGGCACGGTATGATAGAGCATGTGATTGGGCAGACCACGTAGCCAGAAGAATGAGAAGAGAACTGAGCAATGTCACTGTCGGAATGTAGTTGTTGACAAATTGCCAAGATGAAAGGTTTTGAACAGTTGTTAGTGGCATCTTACTTCGACTTTCAAAATCTTAAAATACCCGGTCAGGCGCGCAGGCGATTAACTGAACTGACGTCATGGATGGTTGCGACAACTAACCCCATAGTGAGGGTATGCGCATGAGCGATCTAGCCAATATATCCTAAATCGATGTGGTCAATAGACAATCTAAATACATGTGCAACTTCTCAGACAATGACCCCAAATGGTAGATCGCATTGCTGGCAAATGCCCAGTCACGGTTTTCCGAGCTTCTGAAGACCTGATAAAGCTGAGTATACCGATCAGTCATGTCATAACGGAGCCTATCTACATTGGCAGCATTTCTTGTGTCGATATAGTCGCCAACTCTAATTAAATTAGACGGTTTAGGTAGGAGTATGAGTATTCTTAATGGAATATCCATAACTCCAGATAAATCAGCTTACTGGGTCGCTGCTGGGCCGATACGTGCCGACTCAGCATCAGTATCGGCCCTGTATTAGCCCAGTATTGGCCATGTAATCTGTGTTATCAGAGACTCCACGCCTGTCCTTAACCACTGACATCACATAATATCGCATCTGCAAGCATTTGCCAGGTATGAACTTAAAAACTAATTAAATCTAACCTTAACATACCCTTCACACAATAAGCATACTGGTCATACCTGGGAGCAATAACATATTATTTCTGTCTCGGTGTCGGGACAAATATATTCTCTCTAAGTTCATGGCCATACCTACAACTATATATATGCAGGTGTGGCCGCATAGATTCGCTGAGAAATAGTACACATTACGATACTAATAGTATAATTGTAATTCTCTAAGTCTAAGCCTAATAACTGATGTAATTCTCTTCGGTATTGGCGCATTAAAAGGGCATGCATATGGAAGTAACATTTATAATTGCATGTAATAAACAGTATAATACAGTGTACATTGTTGTTCCTCTATTTGCATAGTATATAACATTATATAACATATCCCTGAAAGTTCGTAAGTTTTATATATTTATATTTGTCATCTGTTAACCTGAAAGATAGGCCTGGTAAATGCGTTTAAATGTCTATATCTTTTGAGTTTGTTAGCCTAGATGAACATGCACCACATTATTGAGGTGTAGCACATGGATAAAAGATATGAAGATAAAAACTAACAGAAACATTTATGTCTTTAGTCCACGCCAGATTATCTCTATAATCACAGTCTATGTACGAAGAAATTTAATTGGATTGATATCAGAACCACCTTAAATATATCCTGAAAGTTGGCCTGGCTAAGACAATATATTGCAATAATTTGCGGTGGTTGTTCACATGTATTGTCTATATGCAATGCAATCTCACAGATAAAGAACAAGAAAGCACCAGGTCTTGACTTGATTTGCAATGAAATGTTAAAATCGTCTCAAACTGAGATGGTTCCATGTTTGAAAAAACTGTTTAATGCATGTATGCACACAGATATTTTACCTTGTTAACTGGTCAGAAGGTTATATCATACCACTGCACAAATCTGGAGACCCTGATAATCCTGCTAACTATAGGGGAATCACTATTACAAGTGCTATAGGGAAAGTATTTAATGCTGTCTTAAATGAAAGACTTAATAAGTTTCTTGAAGATAATGCAATCATTGATAGGAGTCAAATCGGTTTCACAAAGAAAGCTATAACTTCAGACCACATGTTCATATTAAAGTGTCTGGTTGATAAATACTGTAATGACAGAGGTGGTAAATTGTAAGCCTGTTTTGTTGATTTTCGTAAAGCTTTTTCGATTCAGTTATTCATTCTGGATTATATTATAAACTTCTGAAATTGTGCATTGGAACCAAGTTCTACAGCATTATAAAAATATGTACTCTACAAGCAAGTCATGCATCAAAGGTGAGCACGGTATCCCAGAATTCCTTAAATTAAAACTTGGTATAAGGTAATGTGATAACTAATCTGTTAAAAATATTCATAAATGACCATCCTGAATACATGCTTGAAACAAGAGATCCAGTTACTTTAAACAACATTGAGTTACACTGTCTTATGTATGCTGATGATGTGGTGTTATTGTCCTCCACACAACAAGGATTAGTCAAAATTAGATAAATTGGAACAATATTGTAAAGACTGGTGTTTGAAAGTGAACGTTGATACAACAAAGATTATGATATTCAATAAAGCCGGTAGGCTATTGAAGAAAAGCTTTAGTTTTCAAGGACGGCCTGGACGGAATGCACACTAAATTACAAGTACATAGGGATTCAGTTTTCTGCTTCAGTTACATTCACACAAGCAAGACAGGACCTCTACAAAAGAGGCCTAAAAGCATATTTTAAGCTTTGTAAAGATATACTTTCACTGCAACCAATGATCAAAACTAGTTTAATTTTATTTAACCATATGATAAAACCTATTCTGTTGTATGGAAGTAAAATATGGGGAGCTTTTAATCCTTAGAGCCCTAAGTTTAAAAACGGATTCACTTTAGAAAATGCTTTGAAAGATTAGAGGCAGGAGGAATTCAGCACACATTTTTCAGATCTGTTCTGGGCGTGCATAAAAAGAGTAGTAATTATGCCATTCTGTCTGAACTAGGTTGGTTCCCCCTTCAATTTGATGAGGTAAAATCAATCTTATTCTATTGGCATAGATTCTTCTTTCTTCTTTTCGTTCGCTGATCATACGGCCAGTCCTGTAAGTGACTATCGACATGATCATAAGCGTTAAGTGCGTGGATCCATGGTTTATTAGAGTGCGCCGTGCGGCCTGGAACCTCCGTCTTCAGCACTCGAGGTTTCTGTCAGGGTTACCTCACCCTTACCTCCTTTAGTCGCCTCTTATGATACGCAGAGGATACGGAAGGTGTATTCTAAGCCCCACCTACAGGGCAAATTGGCAAAGATTAGAACATGCGTCTGTAGACTCATTATTGCACAATGCACTTGAATCTTCAAAAACTCTCCATACAACATCAAAGAACCCATGCTGGTACAGCAGCATAAAACAGTTATGTGCTACATTAAAACTAACATTAGATATGTCATCACGTAACTTTTCAAAGTTTAAACAATCTGTGAAATCCATTAGCACAGAAGCCCATCTTGAAAACTGGTTAGCTTTAAAGGACAAACTTTCTGATGGTAAGCTGACCACAGGTCTACACAGCAGTAAAAACTAGGTTTGGAGTAGAAAATTATCTAACAACTATGAAGAAAATTGAATATAGAAAGGTCATTACGAGGTTGCGAATATCTGCGCACAGGCTCAAAATAGAAACTGGTAGATATTACAGGATAATTAGAGAAGGTAGAGGTTGTGACTCGTGTGATAGTGGCTCAATTGAAGATGAAATTCATTTTCTTATAGAATGTAACGCATACAATGATGATGGAAATGAACTTTTTAGTATAATTGAAAAAACAAACAAGCACATTAAAAATCTAACAAAAGACGATAAATTCTTTTGGTTAATTAATTGCAAAAATTCTGAAATATTACATCGCCTCGGGCAGCTTCTAAGCAAACATCTTAAATGACCATATACACGCTGACCTCATCCCATGCATCTATACATATGCATATAGATATAGATACATTTATATTTTATTTTCTGTGTTCCGGCTTAGTCTTGACCCTTCTAGCAATGAAACCTTTTGTCTCAATTGGACATGGTTTGATTCACGGGGGCTCGTGTATGGTCCAACAAATTGCATCATATCATAGGTGCACATCCAAAGCATATACAGTTATTATTGTGCATTGCATGTGTATATGTCGTGGGATGTGTAGTGTTAGCCTAGATGGGAGTCCTTATATGGTTTGATTGCGCCTTGTTGATCTTTGCAGCTACGTCTTCCAGGCAAGGTGGCTGAAAACATTTACGTCTTTTTTCACAGTATTTAGACATGGTATATGATCTTATAGGTTCTATGAATTGTTTGAGATTAAGTCTGTATTTTGCTATATTGTTTGTGTGTGTGGTTGTTTGTGGGTTTTTTTAAATATGATCTTTTCATAAAGTTCTGTAAACTGTACTGTGCTGATTAGCCGTAATGGCATAAAAAGCAATAAAGTATGATTGTATTCTGATATTATGGAACGATTTATCAACAATCCTGATCAAATGTAATAGTTTGGTACTCGTATTATGCAAGTACCAGCGGTGTTCACGGTACGATGCGAAGTTGTTGGTTCACCTATTCTATATAGGGGAGGGACTCCCAACATACCTTCCCGAACAAGAAGAGGAAATACTTGCGTAATGTTGACTTTCACGGTCAAATACAAACCCATTCAGCTTCGCCTATTACGGGGATGCATTGATGAAAAGAAACCTGTATATTTGACATACCGATTCACTTAAAAGCCCGTAAAATAATGCTTTTAAAACACGGAAATGCGTATAGTAAACCACACGTTCACATACTCCCGGAGTATTACACCATAACATTGTTTACAGAAATCGACACCACCCCAATTGTTCTTAGACAAACCCCCGCAAAATACCTCTATATAAGAAAGCCAGATGGGACAACCTAAAGGCTGATATCAACAAAATAAATCAAGAAATCCTAAAAATGGAAAAGACAACAACAGCGTGGAAGAGCTGTGGGCCTACTTCAAGACCAGCCTAGACAATGGTCTGCCATGGGTATCACTGGATCTCAGAAAGCTGATCAAGAAAAGAGATCGCGCTTATATGACCACAAAAAAATCTGCCAATGACAAAGAGCTAAAGTAGCTAGTCCAAAAGGAACTCCGCCGAGCCTACTGGAAACACATTGAAGACATCATACCACCAAAACTAGATCGATCGGGCCACCAGAACAGCAGTATGAAACGGTTCTGGTCATACATTAAACACAAAAAATCTGACAACAGTGGCATTTCACCCCTCGCGCATGACGGATTGTTATATCAAGAACCCATCGACAAAGCTGATATCCTAAACAGACAGTTCCGATTAGCCTTCTCAAGCAACGATCACTTCAGCAAAGAGGAATTCCAGTCACGCTGCAGTATGACTGTATGAAGGGAATGTACCCAACCATAAGCGAACTGGAGATCACTCAGAATGTAATTGAGAAGCTGCTCAGAAACTTAAATGCCAACAAAGCAGCAGGGCCAGACAAAATAAGACCTCGTTTCCTCAAGGAATTAGCCCAAGAAATAGCACCGATATTGACAATCATCTTCAAAAAATCATTTTTCTCTGGAGAGCTAACCAAATGAGTGGCGTCCTGCAAATGTGAGCCCCATCTACAAGAAGAGCCAAAGATACAAAGCAGAAAACTACAGACCAAGATCTCTGACCTGCGTGTGTTGCAAGCTTATGGAACATATTGTAACCAGTCATATAATGAAACATACAGACTCACATAACATCCTCTACCCACTACAACACGGATTTCGCCGGAGAGTCTCATGTGACACACAACTCATCGAATTCATTGATGAGGTCACAAAAACATGGACAATGGCAGACAGACAGATTGTATCATAATGGACTTCTCCAAAGCATTCGATAAGGTTAGCCACAGCCTCCTCGTCCACAAGCTTGATCATTATGGTATCATTATGGCAAAACAAACAGGTGGATACACAGCTTCCTTTCTGGATGATCGCAGTCAGTCGTCATTATCAGATGCATCATTATTTCGTGTTTTAAGAGCACATTACGTCGTAATTTGTTGTCGATGAACGCGAAATTCTGCTTTAAAGTTTCTGCTAAAATCAACAGCTCAGCCGATACATAGCAGCTCAGACAGACAGACACTGATGTAGAAAGATCTGGTGAGGTGTTAGCAAATTCTCTCTGCGCTTGTAGCTTGACCGTAGAGTTAAAAGACTCGTCGTGATAGCCTCCACAGGAGAATGTTACAGGCAAGCATCCGAAAGCTTCTGCGTGGGCCCACCTCGAATGTTTTCAACAGGCAGACCATGGGGACATCGTTACGGTGTACATGATCTGATGTGTGAATACAGCCACGAAAGGAGAGTAGTTCTTTCGGTAGACTGACGTGGATATGGTAGGAATCTCACCACTATTGTAGACTGTTTGCAAAGTAACAGTGTGCATTAGTGTGTCTGTTTACAGACCACTTGATTCCACCTCAATATCCTACATAGTACAATACCAACGAACTAACGTTTGCTGTTCTGTTTCCTTTTAGCTGTTAAAACACCATGTTAATATTTTTGATGATAGAACATCATCTACACAAATTCGGTTTGTTTTACACATTGGTTTAGCTATCAAAGTTCATGCTCCTCAAGACAACATTATACTCATGATCATAGTAGTAGAAGAGAGAAACCGTACAGAGTAGGACATGATCACACATACGCATTACACACACAAACATACGAACACACATTCAATTCTAGCATACAAAACACACCATCACCAACTCAAAAAGCTAGCTGATCACATTAAATAACGCACATAGTCCTATGCTCGTACACACAGATTAGCACAAATATTTCTCTCTAAAACTACATGGTCATGCTCATTTTTGCTTAGACCAGACGAAACAGACTATCGTTCGCCCTGGGGTGATTTCAACAAAATTACAGAGTCACTAGGACTTGAAATCACCAAGAGACCCCAATTGACAGCATACAAAAGTTAACCCATTGTTGTCAAGATACACACAAGTATATCTGTGTGGATGTGAATTTTGCACGAACATTAGCACCATCGCAACATTGTTAATAAAGTAGTCTTGCTCAATAGTTACTGCAACTATTCATGATATTACACTATGCGTCTGTTGAAATAATATCAAGCCTGCGTGACGATACAAGGGAGACAACTCGTATCACCAACAACAAATTCTCACGCAGAGTGACGTCCCTTGAACAGTGTTTTTGAACACCTCAGATTCTGCTGTGTGTGTGTGTGTGTGTGTGTGTGTGTGTGTCGTTAGTCCGGGGGTGATTTCAGGTGGTACAAGAAATATTACCTACACTATGGAAGGCCAGTTCAATCCACTATATGCGTTGTCAAGGAAAGTACAACAGCTTGCATCAAGGCTTAACATTCGCCAGCTTACCAGTGATGAACGCCCAGTGAGTGCTACCAACGCTAGTAGTAAGAATTTGAAGGTGGAGTCTCACAGAAACACTGTACCAGTGTATGGAATAACACCTCAGCCAAAGGCTGAAAAGCAGCATGAAGTGGGAAGCATTTGCGACACCAACGAGATGTGTATTGGTCCCACGATAAATAATTTTGAAGCACCACCGACTGCCATGGAGCAGACCAATACATCTGGCATATCCAGTCAGGCATGAGCGTCAATGAATCATTTTCAGTAGATCATGAACGCTTTATGGGAAATAGTAATGATGGTTTGGGTCTAAACACCCCTACGTACAGTGCCCACGATCAGAGCAAACACGGTTTGGCGTAGGTAACCATGAGCAAAACACACTACCAGTTTATGCACATGGCAGGCCTTGCAGTCCGCCTATCGCGGACTCACAGGAACAGGCAAGAGAAGGCCGAGACACCATTATCACTGCCTTAGGGGTTGAGGCAACAATGGCAGCAATGGCACAGTTGCTAGCTGGATATACAGATGCAGCAGCATCACAAAACCGAGCTAGCACTGATAGCTTAAACATTGCCAATGCTAGGTGGATGGATGTTAAAATAAAGCCAGAGCCTGTCAGCAATAATGCCACGCTACCCGAGCTTGAAACTAGCCATGAATTGAAGCCACTTACATGATATTACCAGTCAGTGGGAAAACCAACTTCGACTGGTGTCAGACATGGTTGCGCTCCATCGCATGTGGCAAACGCTGGTGTGGATGAAATTAGTGCTACAATTGGTGGCAGCCGGGCCGGAAATGCTTCAATATAAACTACTCATCACTCAACCATTGTTAACATCCTGTTTGGCTCCATGATCAAGCTATATATATATAGATAGGCCTAGGCTTGTGCGATTATTGTTCTGAGCGACCACGATCGATTATTTAAGAATAATCATGATTACTCGATTACTCAGTCTCAGTACAAATTTATACATATTTAAAAACAAAGACTTATCAGTGACGAAAGATGCAATGGTGTTTAGAAATATCCATCTGTAGGCCAAGAGAAGACTATTTTTTTTAAATCTATCACTAGAATTCCTGGCTCGATGCTCGAGGTAGACATTGCAGTGATAAATTTCCAAACATATTCTTCTCTTGGCCTGTAAATGGGCATACATTCGTTAAGCAAAATGTCAGTTTTCATGTCTGTTCGCATTAAAGAGTAATTAAAATGTAGGTCTGAAATATATTATGCAATCAAAATTATTCACGATTATTCGATTATTTAATATTTTAATCATAAAAATCCATGATTTAAAACATAATCGCGATATTCGTTTTAATCACGTAACCGCACAAGCCCAGATATGCCAATAAGGCATAGCCTACTAAACACTCTTGCGTTCTTTGCGTAAACATTGATGCTGAATCACGGCATCAAATTTCAGGCTACTTTTACAATGTGGGATTCCAAATACACGGCGCCCTGTTAACACATGCTACTGTGCCGATACTGGCTCAAAACCGGGTCAATACACCCCACTATTGGCCCAGTACCGGCCTAGTACCCTGCATTATCAGCGCACTGTTTTTATAAAGTCTGCAATTAACAACCACAACCACAATTTAACCCTTTCAACTGAACACGTGATACAAGATTAAGTTTAATATTTTAAAACCAACTTTGCTGGATAGCTGTCACTTCCTAAAGCAGCACCATGGGGCTAGGTCTGTCTAAGTTAGCAACAGCTTCCTGCCAACTGTCAGTGTGAGATTTTCAGACTCCAGGGTTTAGCGAATCATTCTAATAATCAGAGGTTAGATCCCTTTGAAGCCGAAGCCGACCAACACTGGTCTCTTCAGTCTGCCCATTAGCAGGCCAGGAGAATGCTATCTTTTTTAATTTTACAACTGGAATGACCGGCTCGATAAGTGAACCAATCATTCCAGTGGTAAATTTTCAAAAATAGTCTTCTCTCGTCCTGCAAATGAACATCTGCTGAATATTTTGAATCTAATTTGACTGGGGTTTGTTGCTGGCATATGCAGTCAAATTAGTTTATATATTGGCAGCTTACCGGTATAATTGCCTTGAATTTTAGACTATGGGAAATCAGGTTTAAACGTTTCAAATTGGTTTCAAAAGGCGTACGAATTGGACGGAACTTAGCACGAGATGGGCAGGGCATAGATAGGAATCGTCCCCTCTATTGCTTGATGGATAAGCCAGTCTTTGCATCTCAGTTCATAACAAAAAACTATAATGGCACGTATAAGAAACGACCCAGATAACGCAGCTTACTGGGCCGATATCGGGCTAATACTTTCAGTATCGGCCCGATATCGGCCCAGTAAGCTGCGTTATCAGGGGATGTTCTAAAACGAGAATTGACCTATCCGAATCAGTGTATGATCGTATATAGTTCCTGATAGTGTAACATTAATCTATCAGCTTGAGCGTTTCTTTTTACTTTTTCATCTGTCCACCACGGCAGAAAAGTATATATAGGTCTTGACGAACGCTTTTAGCGAAAAGAACATACACTAGTGGATTTAACACAGAATTTGCCCATATAATATATAAAAATAAAACGTGTAGCGCAACATAGATGTCATTGTCTTGTGCTGAGAACACCGAAGCTAGAGACCCATATGCATTTGCTGGCATCCAGCAGATAAAATACAAGATGATAATAATGCCCAACATCCGGGCGTCCGTGCTCCGACCCTCTTGTGTAGATTTCAGCTTTTTGCGTGAGTTTATTCTAACATGCTTAGCTACATGAAAGCCTATGATTAAACCGCTACAGATAATGCTGTCAAATACCAGAAATACGGTATCTTTTGCTTGCGCATTTCCGAGAAACTCACAGATTATGGCAGTCTTCCCACGATAAGGTACCTCAATCGGGTTATAGAGGACTCCAAATGCTATCATGTAGAAGGTAACCAGCACCCAAATTATCAAACAACCCTTTAGCACAAACCTCGGCGTGATCTTCGCGCGCGCTTTCAAAGGGTAGCTTAGCTGATAGAAGCGAAATCCAGCAAAAAACACGAGATGGAAATTGCTCACCACTGCCGCCATATAATTTACAAAAATAAACAAATTACAAGAAAATCCATACTGTGGATATGGCATTGTTGGAAAGACGAGAGCTGCCCAGCCAATACTGCCCATGCAGACGAGGATGTCACTGAACGCAAGGCTTGTTATAAGCATAAATAATGGCGACGTATACTTCTTAGCTCTGAGTAAATAATATATAAGCACAGTGTTATTAAACGTTCCAAAAGTAAACAAGACAAGACAGAATTCTTTGAAAACCCACCTGGGAAATCTTTCGTATCCTCTCAGGTAGAAGTCATAGCTGTTGATTTCAGTGATATTCGACACACTGTACCCCGGTGTATGCCTAGTGCTGTTCTCGAACTCTCCTGCTGTGTGGTAATACATGATCGTTTACCTATCGACAACGTTAGTTCTGAATCGGAATGATAATGTGAGCGAGGTCCTGTGTTTCTCACTAAGCACCAATATTGACAGCTTGTCCTCTCTGGAAATAAAAATTGTCCGGTTATATTTGTTATGGTGTTCTCTTTGTGTCCGCGCAAACCATCGATTATCGATTGTCTTCGGTTCCTGTAAATAGATCGGAGACGTTCGCGGTCCTATCCGGGCATGTTCATTGTCTTTCTGTTCAACGGTTGCATACAATCACCAACTATTTCCTATATTAAGATCTTTCATATGCATGTAAACCTACCGCATCAGGAATCGTTACTCATGCACCCCACCGCCATCCGTCCCACCAAACTCCATGACGCTAAGCTACGGGATATATATTGACCCTCTAAGAGTTAACCCTATTTGGACTACGGCCAAACCATTTCCTGACAGAATGTCAGCGCCGTAGCGCGAGAGCTAATGCAATCCCGTTACCACAACAAAATGCATTGGCGTAGTCCATAAACAATATTAGTGATAGGTGATTGGAAATATTTGGTAAGTCATTCAAGTAAAGTAGTACTAATGAAAATAGGAATTACAAAATCAAATCATGACGCTACTTTTCCGTTGTATAGGCCTAAACGCTGGCGATATTTTTTTAGCGATGACTCGTCTAGTAAATAGCTAAGTTTCGCCCACGTTTACGCGAATTGGAATACCCACCGGGGAGGGCGGTCAATTTCGTTTTTAGTTACCTACTTGTGGCGGAATGAGCCCATTTTTCAAGAGTTAACTCCCTTGAAATTTTGGGTCCCCCCCCATCCCACCCCCTCAACCCAGGCAAATGACTTCCTGGATCCGCCCCTGCATGTACATTGGTACAGATTTCGACTTTCGAGACGAAACTACGTCATTTTTTATCGTGGCATCAGACAACATATTACATATTTGATTAAAAAGGCAGAGACCTGAACGACATCTGGATTGGACACCTCTATTCGTAGCAGAGGGTCAAATCTATTCAAGATATGGCACAAGCAAGAAATAAGGTAGATCATTGATAGAGGAGCACGGGGACGAACATATAAGTCAGCGGAACCCTGAAAAATTCATACCCGGGCCGTCAGAACTGTCGTTAATTTTCGTGATGAAAATGCTATGGTCCGGTTTCAAAAGTAATGGTACTGGGGTCCCTGAGGTCAGAGGGCTGTGGGATTTATACGTATCAGCCTTATCCAATACAGCCATGAAAATAACTTAGTATCTTTCAAACACAAAAGAAAAAGATAGGCTATTGTTGAATATTTTCAACAAATTTGGATTAGAAGACATTGCTGCAATGTATTCCAACCCAATTATGTTAAAAATATTTAACAGAACATTTTAGTAGAATGGGACATTGGTAGGCGCCAATCTGATTGGCTAATATAGCTTTGCTGTCCACGCGCTCTGACTCATGAGCCACGCCCACTTGTTAATTAGGGTAGGCGTTGCTCATTTCCCATATAAGGACTCAGGTGTGTGTCCATCTGTGTTCTATTAGCCAATCATAATTGACACCTACTGATGTCCCTGGTTACTTGCTTCTGATGCTAAGGTCCTCCCCCCTCCCCCTACTTCCCACCCTAGGAGTTGGTATGAAGAAATCACAAGTGGTGAGTTACTACCGAAATAGTTGATGTGCACTCATCGAGTTTCTATGTTCAGGTGATGATTGTGTTAAGTTGTTGGATAGATAGTAGAGATTGAGCTGTTAATCATTTTTCAGTGCTCGTTTTTGATTGGTGCTCGGTAGGCACCACTATGCAAATGAGCTGCCTTCTGATTGATGTTGAGTAGGCACCATTTCTGATTGGTGCTTGATTGGCACTATATTCTAATGAGCTGTAAATCATTTTCAGTGCCGACTTCTGATTGGTATTCGGTAGGCGCCATTTCTGATTGGTGATTGGTAGGTGCCAAATTCACAATGCTGGTTTCTGATCTGTGCTCAGTAGGCGCCATTTCTTGACTGGTGATTAGTGCATCTCACCGCCAGTGATCCATGCCAGATTTCAAAAGTAGAAATTTGCAAAAATACCAGTGTGCTTTATGATCTGATTTTAAAAAAGAATACCCAAGCGATGACACTTCCCCTTTAATATTAAGCACATTATTAAAACGTACATGTTCACCCTTCCACCAAAAATAGAGTTAAAATAATGTTTACAACTGTCAAGTTTGTAACCACATCTTTCTAGTTAAAGATCTACCTGTAGCTCAGTAAAAACATGTAACAGTTCATAGCTGTATAGTCTGAAGTACTATATTAACCACAACACTGTTTTTCACTACACATAGTTGTAGAAAACCCCTTGACTAATATCAGTTCATGACTAAAAAGGAAATATCTTTAGCCACAGACCATGGGCGTGTGGGAAAATTAGTTATACTTGTAGGAAACTTTAGTTTGATATAGTTTGTTGTAGGGTTAACTTTCCCGCAAACAGGGGCAGAATCTGACTCTGTTTAATATAATAGCCATAAACTGTATGATGGATGTTACACATTGTGATTATTTCATTACAATGAGAGAGCAAAATATACATTTGGAGAGCGTTTGTTCTCGCTTTCCAAAATTTTAAAATGAATATGAACTTTTCAAAGATGGTAAAGGTATTTTTTCAAGCTTGTTCACAGAATCAGAGATTAACTGGTGGTCCTGTTATTTCTTGTTTAGAATATTGCAGAATTATACTGAAACATTCAAAGTTGATGTTTATCCAGTTATTTAGATATCTCTATGACAAACACGTTCTGGATGAGGAGCCAGTACAGACAGTTTTACCTACAGCAGATTTACCCACAACTGATTATTTACCTACCCAATAATTGTCACCACAAAACCTGACAGAGTCAGCAAGGGTTGTGAAAATATGTGAAATCAGGTTTCTGCAACATTCAATGTCAGAATGTATTTTCAGCTTTTCACCACACTTTTAAAATATATGATGGTGGTGGAAGTATGGAAACCTGGGCTTAAATGCAAGGTTTTGGTCATAATGATGATGTTGAGATAATTGAACAGTTGTCTTCCAATTGTGAAAAGACAAACATAAGCATGTAAAAAGATGAACTGTAACGTGCACACGTATGCATGTATGCACACACATATGCACGCACACACACACGCACACACGTACGCACGCACGCATAAATATGTTCCTCCAAACACAGTGGGAGGTACTCATCTTGAAACACAACAGATTAGGAAAGATTTATGCAGGTTTACCAAATATACAAGGTGATTCCACATCTACCAGTATAAAAAGGCTGGAACATCTTATAGCAAGCATAAGTCTTTGGACTTTGTGCTTTGTGCTAAAAGAAATTCTGATTTTTTACAAACGTTTACAATTTTTTCTAAAGTTGTAATATATTTTTTATTAAAAATGTCTAGAAATCTGGTTACTTATGTAATGGCCGGCATTACCAGCGACCATCTGATTGTAATTGAGGATGAAGCATGGGTAGGAGTAGTGAGCTGGTAGGAGAAGAACCTGGAAAGCATTTTAGAATGGTAAAATATTAACCCCCACAACGTTAATGATGTGGTGATAATTGCCCATGGGTAACTGTTAAAAAATGTGCTGACACCACAACAACAAAGTTCAGCAAACCAAATGTGTAAGCCTGTATCAACATCACAGGCCATCAATACAACTTTATCAAATTCATCAACTTCTTTAGTATCATCTACCATATTAGATACAAGCAATGATAGCATTAGGAGTATGCCAACAACTAGCAGTGATAATACATTTTATGACTTCAATGAATACTATAAGATAATTAACAATTTAACCGTAGGCGATCCAGAATTGTTGATGTCATATGTTAAGCAATATTCCACAGTCAGTCAGATTTAATGATATTGTTTCTCCCTAATCAGTACATGAAAATGGTGGGAGGGGGATAATTAATAATACTGAAAATCTTAAAACTCTTGAATTACCACTTTCCCCACCTCTTGAAATTGCCACAGAACCATTAGACATATGTTTTCAAATGAGTTTGCACAGGACATTGCAGTCTAGAAAATTTTGAACAAAAGAGAATGAATACGAAATTCGTATTTCTGAACAATTTTTAAATACAGATTTGCTACATATTGACAACGAGATTGTAGCTGTTTTTGATAAAGTTGTTACCCACTTTAAGGATAGTGTTAAAGGAAACTAATTTTATTCATGCTATAATGGAACCTCCAAATCTTGACACATCTATTTTTGTACAATTTACTGGGAAAGATTCATTGATGGTGAATCGATTTTACAGGAACGTAATCATGTTGTACAGAGCAACGCTGATGTAAGTTTGAACAAAATTTTCATTTTCAACTTTCTGTATGTTGACATCCTGATTGATTTGGATTATGATGATTTAACGAGGCTGTATTACGATAATCTGGATGCAAAAATTAAATTTAAAACGGGTTTAGTAACAGTTGCAAATTTCAATGCTGACACATGTCTTGCTAGAGGTATAGTTATAGGTAAGCCCTATCTTGATTATACATTACCCGTATGTGAGCTACCCCATATTCGTAGACAACTGAAAAAAGCATCAAGAATAGCTGACAATTTTGTTCAACTAGAGAAAGCATTAGATTTACATTATAAAGCTGGTGTAAAGGTCGGCCCTTACAGGATTAAAGTTGGCCAATTTTCAAAAATATTTACTCCCTGAGATAGGAATTTTCGTTTTAGCGAAGACTCAGAATATCATTGTATTTTTAAACGTGGTATTGAACCAGCAAAACGTCTAAGCATTTACCATTATAATAATTATTATACCTATGTGCTCAGATTAGCAGCTACGCTGGAACAGTGTCATTACTGTGATTTTTGTCTTTCCTGCGAAGAAGGAAGCGAGACATAGGTATCCCTTTAACGACTTTTACGATGACGATCACGGCGGCGACGATGTCAATGTTAAAGTTTATGTTTAGTTTTTTCAAATGACAATTTAGTCATTAAAGAGTTATCGGATTTCCATAAAACCTTAGAGATTTGTTCTATACAATGATTAGAACTACTCTGCATCAAAATGAAATTGATTTTTCGATTGCATCACATGCAGCTCTAAACAAATGTGATGCCGGCCACCGCAAAACACCATCACTGGACACCAATGGTCAGACAGCATAGTTTCCAATAATGAACTATACAAGATTTGTAATACATCGCCGCTGTCTGTAAAAGTCACCCCGAAAAGATGGTCTATGTGTGGCCATGTGCTAAGAATGTCAGAAGATACACCAATGCAGAGAGCCTTGGAAGTCTTCCAACTGGTAGTCAGAAAATATACGGACAGGAGATGGAGTCATTGTCAACGTAGCTGTTAAAGTGAACTCGTTACACTCATATCTAGAATGGACCTGAGGAAGCTTAAAGATTTTGGCTGAGGACAAGACATAGTGGTCAAATGCGAAGAAGAACTGCTACTACAGCTGCAGAATACAGTAATTATACATTGTTGGATAACTTATGCGTGAATGCATGGCTATTGCATCCCACCCCATCTCTTATCCCCACAGCAATGAGACAGACAGCTAGCTGACTTATCTCTTGAAACTGTGCATGTGTCACTCTAAAATGACTTGGTCTTTTCGCATGCTAACTGTTCAAGTATTGTGATGCACTGTTCCCTAGTTCTGTCCTCCAGTTTGGATATAGAACAAACCTATGCCAAATATATCCATTAGCATCAACAATTTTACTTAGTTCAAGCTCTTTCATGGCCCCCACTCACATTTGTACGGAAAAATATAACATTTTGAGAAATTAGGGCAACTAGTAAATAATGGAGCAAATATAGGCATGTTTTGTGCTCGTAGAACAGACATTGAACTAGAAAATATAGGTTAGTGTTGTTAAAGTAAAACCCAATTTCTTCTTAAAACACTACATGTCAGATGGACACTCCAGACAAAACGGCTGTCAGTTGTAGATCCCCGACACTGCCACCCAGTTTTGGTCCAGCGTCGATCCAGTAAGCTGCGCTATCAGGGAATGTTGTTGCATACCGATGTTTACAACGTTCTTGGAGAATATGTCTTGCATCTTTCTTTAAGGCATTTGATCTCTTCTCAAATGTTGTATTGCAATGATAGATTATGGTTTATATATTCATATCATTCATATCCTGTCACATTCCCTTATCTGTACCACAATTATTTGCTGTGTAACATTGCGTACATGTTGAACATTGATTGCCACCATTTTGTCTCATCAAGCGATAGCATATGATGTCATGGAAGTGCCAATGCATTACATTATTTATTATGTAATAATTATCTTGTTGAATATTTTGGCAGCAACAACTTCCAGTCAAATTGGTTTCAAAATAATCAACAGCAAACCTGTATGATTGCTTTTAATGCCACATTTCCAAACTATATCTGGCACCTCTATGACTTAGCGCATATACAGAGGCAGATACGCTAGGCTTTTTCCGATTGGTTGAAAAGTAAATCATGACAGACGTCATAGGCTGACGAAATTGATCAACCTTTAGCTATTAAAACCTGAATGTCTTTCATTATTGGCAGAATAGAAAACTCAAATGTCAGGGATGGATTATATGTGTCAAATCCTATCACCTGAATGGTTAGTATAACCTTTATCCTTTAAGGCATCCGATCTTGAGTTTAGAATAGAGACGGTATTTAAGGCGGTCGTGGCCCTCACTTCTTATTTGGTGCTTCCTCCAGAGTTGGTGGATACAGCAGTGGTGAAGCCTAGCTTACAATTATAGTGGGGTGGGGGATGGGAGGGGCAATACAATGTAGGGAGTTTTTTTAAAAGATAGAAGACAACAGTGTCTTTCCAGCATTCCTAGAGGTAAACATGTCCGCCCCCCCCTCACCCCTCCCTCCACCCCACCCAGTGGCTGTGAAATTATGGTTTCACCCATTTTTTTTCTGGGAAAATTAAATTATCTAGAAGAAAATTGGTAAAACCAAAACTAAATTACAGCATATTAAACTATAACTAATTATTTTCATAGTAGAAGTCTTGTAAGTTCGCATAAAGATCGCCGTTTCTTTGCATACAAACTATCCATATACAATATCTGTTGAATATTTTGAAATTAATTTGCTATAACTCTTGCCAACTAGCAACAGCTTCCCTGGCCTTACCAGCAGATTAATTTCGAAAATACTCTACTGAATTTTTTCTATGTCGTAGAAAAATATGTTATAGGCTATTTGGTCTGTGGCAGACACCACAATTTTCTTGTTCTAAGACCACCATTCTCCTCCCACTACCCACTTGACGTCGTGCATCGCGCACATTTTTTTTAGAAGTTAAGAACAAATGACGCCATTGCTGTTAGCGCTTTAACCATCGAAACTGGTTTTTTTACAAATTTAATTTTCACATAGAAAATGTCCAATTGCAGACCGAGAGAAGACTATTTATTTTTTAAGGTTTAGCACTGGAATGTCTGTCCCGTTTTAAATTGTCTTTTCTTGCATGCACATGGTCATTTCGCAAGACCACTGCAGACGCTGTTTTGGGCGGTATATATTAGTGTTAGTGTTAAAACAAGTTTACCTGAATATCCTCTAGTGAATCTTATAACATATATGTGTACAGTGCACTAAAACATAATTAACAAGCAGTCTGTAAGTATTACTTCGCAATGATACATATTCCTTAACTGGTGATATAAATGTTCAGTGATTGACGGTCAAAACTCCATTAAGAATTGACAGAAATGGCTGAAATTCGAACTTGATCTGTAACTTCTCATAATAATGTACCACATGTCAGTTGAATATGTTGAAGGAGACCGAAATAGTTGATATTTTTTTTTGCATATGACGAAAGGGGACGCAACTCACTCAAAAATTAACAGAAACGCCTGAAACTCAAACTTGATCTGTACCTTCTCATACCAAGGCAATGCACCAATTTTTAATTGAATATCTTTGAGGAGTGCGAAAAATGGTGGAAAACTGATATTTTTTGTATTTTATAAGGCGAGAAGGGGGAATAACTCCATCAAACATTGATGAAACTGCATAAAGCTTGAACTTCTACTCTAGCTTCTCATAACAAACCATTCTCAGTTGAATGTCTTGAAGGAGTGCGGAAAAGGTGCAGAAAACTAATATTTTGCATACTTCATAAGTCGATATGGAAAAATCGACAAAAATAATAAAGTGACATACCAATTCTTTATCAAAAATCTTAAACGAGTGCAAAAAAAAGTGTGGCAAGCTTATATTTTTCCTATCTTCATATCGAAAGTGGCCATAACTCCATGAATTGACGAAAATATTTGAAACTCGAACGTGCTCTGTGAAGTGGTGCGATAAAAGGGGCAATTGTGACAGACGGACACACCGACGGATGGACGGATGGACAGCAAACCTATAGCACCCCCTCCAACCCCTTTTTACTGATAGGATACTAATAAATTATTAACGGTAGATCTTTGTTGAGCATTTCAGTTTCTTATACGACAGGCTAATTTCCTTTTCAGATCCTACATTGAAAACAAAACTTAAAATTATCGAGTTGGGGGATGCTGGTTGGTAACTTGATGGATGTAGCGACACTGGAGGCACTGGAATAGACCTGACAATTGTAGAATCAACGTTCAATAAGTTACTTTTTGTGCATGTTGGCCTTTATTGTAGCTTTAGCCTCACTGTGCTGTAGACAATGCAACGCCGCTATATTCCATGGAGTATCTGGGTGGCACATGTTTCCGCCAATATTTTCAAAGACTGTTTGGCCTTTCGTTTCCTTCAAGCCCTGCATCACAACACATTTTATACTTTGTGCGAGTGCTTGTAAGGGGAGAAAACGTAATAGAGAAATCTAGTTTTAGCTATGCCCCGTCCATCTCTTAGCTAAGCTCCACCCACATTTTGCTCAATACCAGCACTCACTGAATCTCAAGTTCCAGAAAATATACAGCAACTCCCAGGCGAATGTATATTAAGTAGTAAAGACATAGAATTCCTACAACTTAATGAATTCTTACACGTTTATCATGGACTAAATCTCGCCATTTATTATGTAATTGATTATGAAGTCAGCCTACATGTGACGTAGTTGATTATGATGTCATATGACTGACTGAGAGACTGGATTCCTCTATTAACTTTATTGTATGGAATATCTTTGATGGATGGCTTCTGCTTCTACTCAAACTGCTTCTGCCTTGGCCTTATATTTGGAATGGAGGAATTCACTTTTAGCATTCAAAATACTTTCAAAATATTCAACACAATGTTACAATGTTTATTAAATTGTGAAGACATACAATTTGTAGAACTTGACAGACTATTAAGCATTTATGATGGACTAAATTACGTTATTCATTATGTAATTGATTATGACCCCAGCCTACGTGAATTAGTACCACTATTGACCGCTAGTTTGTTGTAATAGCTCTACTTCATGCTTTTAGACAGAGGTATAGCATTTGAGGAAAATAACGCATTCGTAAATCCATTGTCTTTTTTTTCTCTATGCCGTATATTTTTGGCAGACAGGTTTTTGTCCATGTTGGATCAAGTTTATTATTGGATCTGGCTGCTGTAGGCAATGGAATGCTGCTATATTCCATGGTCAGACAAACAGACACAATAAGGTTTCTTCAATGTCCTGTTCTCTGCTCTCCATTGTGGTTTCATCATTATGGTATGGACACCCTTAGTTTGGCTGTCCTGGAATTTCTATAGGTAAAGTTTGCATATTAATCTTCTATCTATGGTGATGTTAAGCTAGCTGCTTGCTTTAGCCTCGGTCCTTGCTTCCATACCTAACCAAAATTTGTTTGCACGTTGGCCCAAGGATGTGCAATTTGAACTGTAAAGTACATGCATCTTCAATGGATTGTGTAAAATACGCAATAGGGTCCTATGAAGATCTGTCCTCCCTGAAACTGGCCTGTTCTTAGGTCATGAATTCTGTCTTTTCCAGGAACCTTTTCAGTCGTGTTTTCATCATCCCCTTTGGTGGGGTGGTGACTGTCAGGTAATGTGTTGGTCTTCGCTTCCGTGTCTTTTCTTGCCAGCTCTTTGCACTTTCAGTTACGTGCCATCTGAATGTTGTTGTAAATTTCATATTTTTCTCTATTGATAAGGCTGCTTCTGGTATTGTGACTTTACCAAGATCTAGTAGTTCCTCATTCCACTATGGAATGTTGTTTATTCATGCTGCTCGGGACTGTCTCCTTTGTTCGTCCAGAATTCCATTTGCGAAGAATCAAATTTGTTTGTCGAGTTTCCTATCGCTCCCATCAATGCCAAACCAGCTAGTTTTTGTGAGGCAGACAACTTGGTCGCAGCATCTCTTCTTGCAGTTCGGTCCCATCTGGGATGGGTTTCATTTCTTCTGGTTTATCTACCCACCAGTCTATCAAAATATTGGTTGCGTTAGAGCAGACTCGGACTAATTTTTGCGGCGACATGCATCAGGTTTGTTCAAGCGGGCTTTTGGCACTACCCGGCTGTTACAGTTGTATAGCATTATGGAAACACGTCGCATCATATATGTACATGTCGTATCATATAGGTGCAGAGACGGACTTTCATACAGGCTTTAGAGCCACGACTGCACACCTTCCAAAAATGTCTGGAAATATTTCCCGTTACACAGGGAGTTCCAATTTCAGAGTTGCCGAGGAGGTATCCCAAGTCTGCTCTTCCTCCACTTCTCAGTGGCCTGATTGTGGCGTGCGCGAGCGTACATGCGTGCGTGTGTGTACCATCACTATTCATGTCTGTGGTGTCGGATAGGTATATACGTGAGTGAACTCTTTTGGCTGCATTCACGTCAAAAGCATTTGGAGCCTTGAGCTGTTCTGCAGCTATTTGAAGTAGTGCATCAAGAGGACCACTTTCATTGTCGATGATGTCATCATCTGCATACGTCATCTCTAACGCCATACCTATTATTGAGATTGGAGAGTTTAGCACATTAGTGTTGTCGAGCAGATGATAGTGTTGCGTCGAGGTAGCAAGTGAAAAGCACTGGTTATAAACCATCACCTTGTGATGATCTTAGTGATGTTTCAAACTGTGCAGAAATTGTTGATTTGACACTAACATATAGCTTTGCATTTGCCAATGAATCTCACTAGGTATAGTTCGTCATCATCGCAGTCAACTTGATGGCGAAAATGAAGGTTCTGTGTTCTCCTGATAGAAGCAAATGTTCGTGACCAGTCCATTCCCATCTTCTTGTAGAAGTTCCAATGCTTTGACAGTCCATCCATAGGAATCTAGGAATACATGGATCCATTTCTAGCTAATCTCTGTCCACGTCTTGTGCGTATATACTTTGAACCCTGAATGCTCAGAATTGCATTTTCAAGGTAACTATATACATGTAAGCTGTTGAATATTTTGAAACTAATTGGACTGGGTGTTGTTGCCACTAGCATCAACGTCCAGTTAAATTAGTTTCAGAATATTCAACAGATGTTTATCAAAAAGTAAACACATCAAAGACTGAAGTAAATTTCAATTTCCCTTTCTCCGAGATCTAACAATACTCACCATTCTATTACTTCTGATACAAGCTATCTTGGATAGCTGGCCCTAGAACTCTAGACTTAGTAAGCTTTACCGGCTCCTGGAACCGGATACACGGCTCCCAACAGCCGAGTACCCATTTGCCATGAAGGTCATATTGTTTGCATAGCCACCAAACAAGAGATACCCATGGCTTGCCTCCGTGGGGCTGGGAGGCAGGGTCCGTAATAGAATGGTGAGTATTGTTAGATCTGGGACAAAGGGAAATTGAAATTTCCTTCATTCTCCTTCGATCAATACTCACCATTCTATTACTTCTGATATACACCAGATTTAGACAGTAACCTGGTGGGAAGGGGCAAGCCATCACTTGCTACTTTTGCCCCTTGGAGAAAGAGCTTAGACTTAGACTTGATAAATGGAGACCTAAAAGGACCATCAAGTTAAAGGGTCCGAATCCCATTTGCATCACTGCACCCCCCCCCCCTCTTTTCTCCTAAGAAAAGTGAGAGAACTCAAGAACATGCATCTCTCCTGAAACACAAATATGCTAAGAGGGTTAACTGCTCTTTGGATATATCAGCCTGGGAATGAGTATGAATATATAAGATGAATGAACATGATATATACACATAATACAAAAAAAATCTCAATCTTGAATTACCTCATGATATTTGGATTCCAGACGTGGAGCCTTCAACCAATCACTTGTCCGGACGTCAGTGACACAATCTGGTTGACATCCTCTCGCTTGATCATGTCTGCTTCCTAATTCTTGCTTACAAATGCCAAAAAAATGGAGAAGAGCAGTGTGGTCAATTAACTATCGTTTCAAAACAGCTAAAGCGAGTGGATTGGCAGAGTCTGATACATCCCTCATATAGTAATCCAGGAAAGAGGACTCACAGTGCCATTGTGCAACAGCCATGATGTCCTCTAACGGAACACCATTGTAAAGGACGGTCGAGGCGGCTATTCCTGTAACATCGTGTTCCCTTGCACATTGCACCTGGTGCCCAGTCGCAATCTCATGGGTAGTCTGAATACATTCGACTACCCAACGAGATAGAATCCATGGATGCGGCGCCATAAGCTCTCTTATGACAGATCCACAGATGTCTATCATTCGACCGCAATGAGTGTGTCTATCTTTTCTACTTAGTCAAAGCATGGACTGGGCACCAGACACTGGCATCACGATCAAACCTAGTTAGTTTCGGTATAATGATCGGTTTGCCGGGATATTTCAAAGATTGATTCTTTGATATAAACTCTGCTCTTGGCAGTAGACGCAGACCCTCTCCGGAGACAAAAAATCGGTCCCTCTCTACTGCAAGCGCATGGAGCTCACTGCGCCTTCTAGCTGAGGAAGCTGCCAATAGAAAGACCACCTTTAGAGTCAAATGCTTTAGACTAGCCGAACGCAACGGTTCGAAAGGGTGCTTGGCCAGTACATTAAGCACTAAAGATAGACTCCAGGCTGGAATGACTACCGGTTGTCTCGGTCGGAGATTGCGCATTCCCTTCACCATCACATTTAACTGGGCCACCTCTGGACTATCCCTGTTGGCTAGACAAGGGATAACTGATGCCAAAGCTGACTTTTATCCAGCAATTGTGACAGGAGCTAGTCTTGAAAAGAACAGCTCACAGAGTCTGCTATTTGCTGAATAGTAGATTTCCTTCACACCAGTCTGCAAATTTGTTAACCTTGTTGTTAAATGACTTGAAAGTTGACCTTCTTCTTGCAGCTGGGATGAATTTCGCAGCTTGTCGAGAAAAACCTTCCAAGGTGGAACGTTGTTTGATAACATCCACGCAGTCAATTTGAACATTTCGGGACGCTCATGTACGAAGCGTCCCTTGGCCTGGGAGATTATGTTCAGAATCTCGGGTAACTGCACTGGATTGTCCACCAGCAGATCTAGAAGATCCGTGAACCACGATCTGCTGGGCCAAAATGGCACTATTAGCAGGACCAGGCACGTTTCCTCTCTCATCTTCACCAATATCTTCGGCAGAAGAATGGTGGGTGGGTACGCATAAGTGCATCCCTCTCCAGCTTATCGCCAGAGCATCTGTATCGACGGCATCGTCTGGAATCGGCGAGACATGTCATCATTTGAGCATTTTCCCTTGTGGCGAACAAGTCCACGTTGGGTTTGCCCCAATGCTCGAGGATCCTTTGAAGAACTGGAGGGTTAAGAGACCATTCTGTTGGCAGAATCCTGTCTGCGAGACAAAGCATCCTCCAGAATGTTCAATCGCCCAGGAATGTGAGATGCTTTCAAGACAACCGAGTAATTCCTGCACCATTGAATCAAGTGCCACACTTTCATACATAGTGTGGGTGACTTGGTCCCGCCCTGGTGATCTATGTATGATACCACTGTCGAGTTGTCCAACCGTATCAATATCGCCTTGCCCCTGACTTTTGGAAGAAACCTTTCCAACGCCAGTTCCACTGCCATTATTTCCAACAGATTGATATGCAGCTGGCTCTCTTGGAGAGTCCATGTGCCTGACACATGGAGTTCTCCCAGGCAGGGCCCCCATCCCTCCAGCGATACATCCATGTACACGGACAGCTGGGGGTGGGGTAGGTGCAGCGAAACTCCTACTAGGAGATTCTGACGCTTTTTCCACCATACAAGATGCAACATTAACGGCTCCAAAACTGGCACCAGCTTTGACAGGGGTTCTGTTCTCTGTTTCCACAGAGACATCAGATACAACTGGATAGGTCTTCGCATCAGAGCAACGTACGGGATTACCTGCTCCATGGAGACCATCATGCCCAGCATCTGAAGAAACCGACTCGCCTGAATGTTGTTTCCCATTCAAAAACTCTTGAGGATGGCTAACAGAGACACCACTCTGGGCTCTTGACGGGTAATCCCTGCCCTCATCCAGATCGAATCGCATCCCTAAATAAACGAATTGATGAATGGGTGTCAACTCGGATTTCTCCTTGTTGACTATCCAGCCTAGATCTGAAAGTAACTTCAGAGTCAGAGCAGTATCCACCTCTTAACTTGGATGGCGTGTCTGCCTTGATAAGCCAATCATCTATGTAGGTGTGAAGCGCCACGTTCTCTCTTCTGAGAAACGCTGTCACCGCAAGGACCACTCTGGTGAAAACTGGTGAGCTGTCGACAGGCCAAATGGGAGGACTACAAACTCCCACACCTGATTCTGCAATGCAAATCTCAGAAACCTGTGACAACTCCCGTTCATTGGAATGTTGAAATATGCATCTTTCAGATCGATCGATACACACCACATTCCCTTCCTCAATCGTGCCATTACCGACCTCGAGTTTCCATCTGAAACCAAGGCATATGGATAAACCAATTTAATGGCCTGAGATCGAGAATGGGTCTCCACCTCCCTGTGCTCTTTGGAACAAGGAACATGTTTGAACAGAAGCCTGGAATGTTCTGGTTTGCTGGTTTTATTGCTCCCTTCAGAAGCAAACCTGACACTTCCTTTTGAATGGCTTCTAACTTGTCTGGCTCCCTTGGTACAGGAGTCCAGACTGGTGCCAAAGACAGATTTTGTGGCGGAAAATCCCACCACTCCGGCATGTATCCCTGGTTATCCCATATAACCATCCTAGGACCAGACTGTCTGATGTCACACCTCGCCAAGCCTCGATTAAACGCATGAGCCTTCCACCCACTATAGACGCCTAATGCGGATGTCTGGCTCGTGATCCGCACCCACCCACCCACCCCTCTCTTGATGAGAGAGAACCATTTTGGTCTTGGCTTGACCGGTCTAACTAGCACCGCTGTTCCTGTCGCACAGGTGCGGTCCAGGCAGATACGAAGGGAGCCCTCGCACCCTCAGGTACGATCCGCTCCCTTCTTACCACCGTTTGAGGACTTACCCTTCTCCTTTCCCTTCCCGCCTCTCGGGCAGCCAGTGGCAACAATGGGGTGGGGTGGAGCCTCCACAACCTTCTTGGCCTTCTTCGCCGGAGGCGGCTGAGAAGACCCACTAGAAGCAGAAGCAGCACTAGGCTTGGCTTTTGCTTGTTTTTATCCTCCTTCTGCTTCTTAGAAGGTTGCCCGCTTAGCGGCTTGGCTACAGCCCCTAGTGCGTGCGTCGCACTAGTTCCAGCTGCAGATTCACTGCTAACTGATTCTGCGAGATGCTGGCAGTGTCTTCTAAGATGGCCCACGCTTGGCCACCAAAGATGCTAGGGCCAGTAAGGGGTGTCCAAGAAGACGCTCCCTAACAGCCGTAGCCGGACGCATATGGTCAAGGACCATCTGCCTCCTAGACTTTGTCACTCGTGCCTACACCCTTGCCAATGTGTCCATAGACAGCACCAGTCCGTCATTCACGCACAATAGCACCACAGGTGGCACAGGGTGGCCTGCCCCCTCTTCAGCCCACACCGACTGAAGGCGATGAGTGTGATTGACAGCACTCATTGCTGCCATCACCCCCTCATTGCATAGGGACAGGACTTCATCATGGTGCGCCTGGGACTTGTCAACCAGCGCCGGGGCCGGGCCACCCGCTCCAGCACTCTGGACTCCCAGCACCCAGCAATCATCCTCAGTGACCGCTGGTACAAAACCACATCTGTCGTATTCCCCCAGTGGGATATGACACCTCGCCCGCACCTCCCAGGAGGCCGAAGGGAGCTGGCCCTTGGTCAGAAGCTGCTTGCTATAAATAGCATCCAACAACTCTATAAACCTTGGATCCAGTCCAATAGACTGGATCCAGGCTGCGGGCAAGATCCCGTCCTAATCGATGCCACCGATGGATGGGGTGCATCCTCTTCGGCCATGGTCGAAACCACAGATGGGTCCACCCTGGCTAGCCAAGCCAGAGCCTCCGACCAGTCTGTCGCCGAAGAGGACACTCCCATGAACACGTCACCTCTTAACGTGCTCATGGGCCTACCAGCAACGGCCGCCCGGCTAGGAGCCATTGCTGATATGCCAGGAACTCTGGTACCGTACGGTTCAGCCGCCACCCCATGGAAAACACCAGTAACGGTTGAGGAACCGTGGCCAAGCATGGGCGCCAACGGCACCTCATGCCTGACTGCTGGATCAGGCGAGATAGGTGTATACCACGCCTGGCCAGCCACACCCGTCACCATATCGGTAAACCAACCAGTACGGGACCAGTGCCCGGTACCGGAGTGGCCTTAACCACAGGCGGAGCCGCTATCCGACAGAATTGAACTCCATGCTCTCCACCCACAGCATCTCAGGCCGCAGCAACCTCTCCTCCTCAGCCTCCTCGTCTGGTGACGACTGCGGATGGCTCCCTTGCATGACGGACCGGCCACCCCTACTGGACCACCTGGAGGTGGCCGCAGAGAGACAGAACCCATCAGGCCAGAGCCCGATGGGACTGCCAGGGAGCTGTAAGAGACGGCTCCTTCGATGGCCAGTCCAGAACCCTGTCCAAGGACAGGGTCCGTACCAAACACGGGAAGAGACTGCCCTGCAACTTTCGGTAGCAGGGACGACACCAGCGTGGGAAGGACGTAAAGCAACAAGCCTTGCATAGCAGGTCCAAACCACGCCGGAGGTGCCATCTCCGCAACCTCTGGTTGCAGACGTGGAGCGCCCGCAGTGCCCGAAACGGATGCTCCACGATTTACTTTCAGACCGCCTGACACCGCGTCAGACCCTGCCAGGTCCTTCTGGCCAAGGAACTCGACCATCATATCGGACGACCACACTGCACAAATATTACACCTACTATCAAGATTACAATTTGTACATCTAAAGCAGACATGGTCCTTGAACAGAACCCTCACGAACATATGGCACTCGTACCATGATGGCGGAGCTGGCTTGGCCTATAAATAAGCACAAACCTACAATAAACAGGCAGGAACGAACCAGGAATGGAAGGCAGACAAATGATTTGACCATAAATTAATATTAACACTCCAGCACCCCACCCGACAATGCTACAGCAAAGATTGCATTGATTATGACGACAAGAACGAAGCGGGCAAGATACACCCATATACTGATCCTGAAGGATGTACAAACAGAACCAGGATCCATATCGCATAGCATTCAGGGTATATTTACTAATCAATACAAATTATACTCCTAACGAAGGCCAAAACTATATGTGAAGAAACAACAAAATGTAAACAAACAGCTGTAGAAAACGGCAAAACCGCAGACCACATATCTTAATCAAGAATTTTGAAACCACCGATCATTGCAAACAGATCGTGATAACACGCAAAACTTGAAAATTCAAAGTTTTTCTGGTACCAATACAGTACGCAGCACCCAGAATCAGATGCGCGAATTAATGAAACATTTTCTTCATATAAAAATCCGAGAACTCGGGTGTGATGTCACCCGCTCGGATCATATGGAGAACGACGTCAGTCGATTTTTGTGTTAAAACACTGTATAGCCAACACCTTATTTCATATCTGCCGATCGCCTGTTGGGGTTAATGGAAGGCGACCAATCTGGCATATTTCATCGTTAACACACGTCTCAGATTCGGGGTCAGAAATTGGAACATGCGACACAGACAAAATTTTGAAGACCTAAGTCTTAACTATGGAATAACATGGAATTATACAACCTGGATATCATCGGTTCCTTTCATGGTAATCCAAATAATCCTTAGAGAGTGAACACAAAGCTATCACAATCACAGAAAAATGACTTTAAGAAAAGCCAAGGCACTTCCAACTGCAAAAAAGCATGTATCTCTTGTTGCTATGCAAACAAGAAATGAGCTTCATGGCAAACGGGTACTCGGCTGTTGGGAGCCGGGTACCCGGTTCCAGGAGCCGGTAAAGCTTACTATGTCTAGAGTCCTAGGGCCAGCTATCCAAGATAGCTTGTATCAGAAGTACTAGAATGGTGAGTATTGATCGAAGGAGAAATACGGTTCTTACACGTGATGGGGTGGTAAGGGTTAAACTCTTAAATCTAATGGCTTCGAGGAGACGTAATTATTCAACACCAGTCAAATCATTCAGAACAAACTAGATATCAAAGAAAGAACTTTTGAATTGGACTGAGCAAGCCATACCACAACAAAAACGTTGAGGCAATAACAAGCCAGTGGCTTATGTCACGTAAAATGATGATGACGTAATGTATCTTTCCATGTTCATGACGGAGATAGATGCATCATTCATTACATACATTTCGATTGTTACGTCAGTCTAGATGTGACGTACGTAATTAAGTATGACATCATATACTTGAGTGGCAGATTGGATATGTCGGATCCATCCATTATGCAGCTTTAGTTGATCTTAACTGCATCATCTTATGAATCATAAAACGATGAACGTATGCTATCGTTAAATTATGATTGTTGTAACTGTACACATCGCACCAACGGATAGTACAAATGGCAATAACACGGACACAACATTCACTTGATGTTACTCCTTGATACCTTACACATCAGAAACACCAAAGTCTTTATAATGTGAATAAGGAATAATCTGTTGACTATTTTGAAACTAATTGACTGGGAGCTGTTCTTGTCAGTGTTTCTCATAAGGGCATGTTTGAGTGTATTTACACCCAAAATGCAAAACTGGGACCACCAAAAGTAATGGAAGTGGGTTCCATGCAGCCCCTGAAAATCTTGTATGACTTATATACTAATTAGTTTTATAGGGTTTTACACAAACATACCCACAAAATCAAGCATGGGACCCCCAAATAATTTACTGTGAAGTCCATGGTACTATCCAATTTTAGCATGGATGACAAACTGCATGGGTTTGGGAACCCCTTATTTCTAGGTGTGGGGCCAATAAAATTAAGATGCTATGAGAAACTGTTTCTTGTCCATGACAGCAAAAGATTTCAGATGAATTATTTTCAAAATATTCAACAGCTGTCCATTGATTGGAAATTGACATTCTGTAATTTCAAGGGTCAACGGGTTAAATGGTCCAAATTGGTCATGAAAATACAAATATTTGTTGAAATCACATCGCATGCAAATGACGATAACTTTCGAAAATGTACTAAAATGACTGGCTCAGTTCTTCTCTTGGCCCCGCAAATGGATATTCCTTATAAGGATCACTATTAAGGCCACTTTTAGCCGGATTGGCCAGTGAAGGACTAAATACTAAACAGGTTGATCTCGTTTAAAGAATGGAGGAATCCAGTTTATCGATCAATCATATGACATCATCATCAACTATGGCACATGTAGGCTGATGCCATAATCAACTACGTCATAAATGGTGCAATTTAGTCCATCATGAACGCTTAATAGTCCGTCTTTACTATTTAATATTGATGCTGAGGATCTTAAGTAGTTCACAATGATGCATCACTCAAAACTAATATTTTCTGTAATATTACGCAAACTATGAAAAATGGCATTTTTATACACCTCCCACCTTTCTCAGGCCTAATATGTACCCACATTTCAAGTTTGGTGGAAGGCATGGATGGGGTCAATTACATTGCATCTATTACTATTACTTTCAATTCATTCTATTACTATTACAATTACTTGGGATTTGATCAATTACTATTACTATTACTCTCATATCTATTACTATTACATTTGAACCATAGGTATTGCTCACACACATACACATACATGCATGCAAATAAAAAAAAGTCAGGCATTTGAATAGTAACTCTTTCAGTTTCACAGTTTCAAGCCCCTTATCTCAATTTCAAACCAAATCATGGGTAGATTTTAAGGATTTTTTTTACTAACCCAGATGGGATAGTGCATCATTGATTTTACAATCCCGTATCAAATTTCACTAACCAAATGTTTGTAAGCTCAAAGCTGACCACCTCTTTAATCCATTCACTGATGGATCCCTATAAAACTAATTTCCAAGGCAAACATACAGAGAAGCTGTTGAATATTTTGAAATTAATTTGTTAGGAAAGTCGCTGCTGCCTTTCCGGACAAATTAATTTTAAAATATTCAATAACGAGTTGAATTTATCAGAAAATCTGTTCTTTTGTCAATTTTTGGTTGGTACCGAATCTAATGACATTATAACAGTGTTTTTCCTATTTCCTCTTTTGAGCGCATTACTAACCCCGATGGATTAGTGCAGGTGTACGTTTACTAACCAGTATGAAATTCTACTATCCTCAGGTTAACGGGTTAGTGTTAAAATCGAGCCCCGCAAATAGAAAAGATGTTGAATATTTTGAAAATATTTTGACCGAAGGGCGTTGCTGCAGGAAGCAATGTCTTCCAGGCAAATTGATTTCAAAATATTCCAGATTGTTTCTTACATCATAAACAAATTGTTACACATGTTAATGATAAAAGTAATGAGTGTAGACTTTTACCTATATTTCCCCCAGTTCACTATACATGTTTTATTTACTGATACAATGTTAGTGAACAGCAGACTTCCTCAGCTGTGGTCACATAATCGCCTATGTTTGGATGATTTTACCTAGTTTGGCTCTCTGGGCAAATCTCAACATTCTAGATTCTACAAGATCTGGAAGACCATAGAATATTATGAAGTTTGTGGTGCTGAAAGTAGTTGATGTATATAGAACAACAACTTTCAGCAATGTCAATTTTAAAAGGAACTTGAACAGGGGTTAATAAAGAACATAGTTATTAGACCACTGATACTTCAGAAGTACATGTAAATAGATTAGTTATAGACACAATCTCTGTTCCCCAGACACCATGCTGGGAGTTAATTTGACTGGAATTAAACCTTTGACCCTTATATAAGATTTAATGAGATAAAGGTGTTAGTAGACTATTCACCTTTTCACAGCAATGTGTAATTTGTTTATTTATCTACCTAATGGCTATTTGAAATATAAAATCTTATTTAAGAATGAACTTTTTCACTTACATTGTATATATGCAAACCAGATAAACCAGATTTTGTATCCAAATATTCTGTTTAGTACTCTGAAATTAATTTGCAATGAAGCAGTTGCTGCCTTAGAAAGCAACAGCTTCTACCTAAATTAATTTCAAAATATTCCACAAACTTCCTATATGGTTGCTAGAAAATTGATAGGAGAGTTTCATCAGTGAAAGGTTAAACTGTTGATTCTGAAACTCTGGAGTATGATTTTTCACAACAAATATTCTATTGGATATTTTGAAACCAATTTGACTGGAAGCTGTTGCTGTCTATTGTCATGCCGAAAACTGTTACAAGTCTGGTTACTGTATAGGAAACTCTCGAAACTAAATCAGCTCTTCAAATTCAGAACCTGCCACAGCAATAACAAGAGGAACATGATGGCTGCATCTGGAACATTGACTAGTGAAATCTTTGTATTTAAAGCTTTTATATGACTTTCAGTAGACTTTCGGAAAATCCACGATGGGTCAGATTCAAGAGTGCTAAGTCGCATCTTGCACCCATGCAAACCTATATTTTAGCAATTTCACTGATAAAATTCATCAATAAACAACAGCTCGATTTTCAAATGGCCCGCCAAAATGCTGAAATTTAATTATTTGATGGTGGTCATGTTTTTCCCTTGAGCAAAGCCGAATGGCCCTTAGTCCCTAATCATAGTACACATTTCAGGTGGATCCGTTCAGCAATTTGGGGTCATTTTCATGAAAATTAGGTTATCCAAGCATTTGGCCAATCAAGTTCCCTTGAACAAACTGTTGGCCTAGATTATGTTTCTTGAGTTTTGAATTGATACAGCAAGCAGTTTGTGAGAATATTTTTAGACAATTATAAGAATCGGCCAAAATCCAAGATGACTTCCGGCCAAATTTGATGATCGACTTCGTTTTAACAAACTTGGATCTCTATCATATAATGATGTTTCCTGCCATATATAATTGTAATTGCCCCAGTGGTTCTCGTGATGACATTTTAAACTTCATATTGATTTACATGTACAATGTAGTTTGGGAGTATTTGGCCGGAAAACAATCCAAAATGGCCACCAAACCATTTATCCGACAGTTTCAAAATTGGCAAATTGGGAATCACCGTACCCATAGACCTACATGTATATAAAACCAATTTCTGCTTCAAAATCCACCAAATAAAAAATCCAATATGGTTGCCACCAACAAATTTGGTGGAAGACGTTGGTCGTAGACAGCAACAATTTCCACCAACATTGTTGAAAAATGTACACCAGTTTCTTTGCTAGTGGCACAGTAAAAGATAGAATATTGACATCAGAGTGGTAAGGGTTAAAGGCTTAAAGGGTTGACTACATGTATGCACTATATACAATGTTAAATTTGAGATGAATGGACCTTTCCAGTTTTAGCTACATGTATATCTGCGCCCATCTCTAGCTACGGTAAGCTCTACTCACACCTCGCTCGTGTTGGGATCACTCGATCCCTGGACTACCTATCAATTTCCAGAAAACTATACAGGTTAGCTGTTGAATATTTTGAAACTAATTTGACTTGGCGCTGTTGCTGCCACAGATTTTATTATTAGTACTAAAGACATACAATTCGTACAATGTGTTGGACTATTAAGCGCACAAGACAAACTAAATCAAGTCAATCATGCTATAATTGATTATGACATCATCCTATATATCACTTAGTTGATTATGACATCATATGAAGGATGGATAAACTGGAGATCCATTGGCGTATTGGAAAATTTGTTGTTTTAATATGACATCTTAACACTTTGACACTCATATCAGCCAAAACTCAACTCTGCAGTGGTGTAGACATGCTGGTGTCTGCAAGTGGTCTCCAGTGGTCTAGACATGCTAGAGAATGAAGGAAATGTCAATTTCCCTTTCTCCGAGATCTAACAATACTCACCATTCTGTTACTTCTGATATACAGCTGGCCTTGACAGCTGGCTCTAGGACTATAGACTTAGAAAGCTTTACCGACTCCTTGGAACCGGGTACTCGGCTCCCAACTGCCGAGTACCCATCTACCATAGAGCTCATATTGTTTGCATAGCCACCAAACAAGAGAAATCCATGGCTTGCCTCCGTGGGGCTGGGAGGCTGGGTCCGTAACAGAATGGTGAGTATTGTTAGATCTCGGAGAATGCAGGAAATGTCAATTTCCCTTTCTCCGAGATCTAACAATACTCACCATTCTGTTACTTCTGATATACAGCTGGCCTTGACAGCGGCTCTAGGATTATAGACTTAGAAAGCTTTACCGACTCCTGGGAACCGGGTACCCGGCTCCCCACTGCCGAGTACCCGTTTACCATAGAGCTCATATTGTTTGCATAGCCACCAAACAAGAGAAAACTATGGCTTGCCTCCGTGGGGCTGGGAGGCTGGGTCCGTAACAGAATGGTGAGTATTGTTAGATCTCGGAGAAAGGGAAATTGACATTTCCTGCATTCTCCTTCGATCAATACTCACCATTCTGTTACTTCTGATATACACCAGATTTGATCAGTAACCTGGTGGGAAGGGGCAAGCCATACATGCTAATTTTGCCCCTTGGAGAAAGATTTTAGACTTCAAACTTGACTAACGGAGACCTAAAAGGACCGTCAAGTTCACGGAACCGAATCACATTCGCGTCACAGCCCCCCCCCCCCCTTTTTCCTCCTAAGAAAAGGGAGAGAACTAACGAACATGTATCTCGCCTGAAACACCAATATGCCAAGAGGGTTAACTACTCCCTGCATATCGCTTGTATTAGCCTGGGAAGGAGCATGAATATATAAGATGAATGAACATGATACATATACATAATACAAAAAACTCTCACTTGTTGAATTACCTTATGATAACAGGACTTCAGACGTACCGCCTACAACCATTCACCGGTTCGGCCATCAGTGACACAATCTGGTTGACATCCTCTCGCTTGACCATGCCTGCTTTAGGTTCTTTTCTTACCAAAGTGAAAAAAGGGGAAAAGCAGTGTGGTCACTAACTATCGTTTCAAAACAGCTAAAGCGAGTGGATTGGCTGAGTCTGACACATCCCTCATATAGTAATCCGTAAATGAGGACTCACAGTGCCATTGTGCAACGGCCATGATGTCCTCTAACGGAACACCATTGTAAAGGGCGGTCGAGGCGGCTATTCCTCTAACATCGTGTGCCCTTACGCCCTGCACCTGGTGCCCAGTCGCCATCTCATGAGTAGTCTGAATGCATTCGACCACCCAACGAGAGATAGTATCCATGGATGCGGCGCCATAAGGCTTTTTATGGCAGATCCACAGATGTCTATCGTTCGACCGTAACGAGTCAGTCCGTTTCTTGTACTTAGTCAAAGCACGGACCGGGCACCAGACACTGGCATCACGATCAAACCTGGTTAACTTCGGTATAATGATCGGTTTGCCGGGATATCTCAAAGATTGATTCTTTGACATAAACTCTGCTCTTGGCAGAAGACGCAGACCATCTCCGGAGACAATAAATCGGTCCCTCTCTGCCGAAAGCGCATGGATCCTACAGCGCCTTCTAGCTGAGGAAGCTGCCAATAGAAAGACCGCCTTTAGAGTCAAATGCTTTAGACTAGCCGAACGCAACGGTTCGAAAGGGTGCTTGGCAAGTACATTAAGCACTAAAGATAAACTCCAGGCTGGAATGACTCCCGGTTGTCTCGGTCGGAGATTGCTCATTCCCTTCACCATCACATTTAACTGGGCCACCTCTGGACTATCCCTGTTGGCTAGACAAGGGATAACTGATGCCAAAGCTGACTTGTATCCAGCAATTGTGACGGGAGCTAGTCCTGAAAAGAACAGCTCACAGAAAAAGTCTGCTATTTGCTGAATAGTGGATTGAAAGGTATCAATACCCTTTTCCTCACACCAGTCTGCAAATCCGTTAACCTTGTTGTTATATGACCTGAAGGTTGACCTCCTTCTCGCAGCCGCGATGAAATCAGCAGCCTGTCGAGAAAAGCCTTCCGACGTGGAACATTGTCTGACAACAACCACGCAGTCAATAACATTTCAGGACGCTCGTGTAGGAAGCGTCCCTTGGCCTGGGAGATTATGTTCGGAATCTCGGGCAACTGCACTGGATTTTCCACCAGCAGATCTAGCAGATCCGTGAACCACGCCCTGCTTGGCCAATACGGCGCTATTAGCAGGACCCGACACGGTTCCTCCCTGATCTTCACCAATACCTTTGGCAGAAAGATGGTGGGTGGGTACGCATAAGCGTGCATCCCTCTCCAGCTTATCGCCAGAGCGTCTGTATCGACGGCATTTGGATCTGGAATCGGCGAGACATAAGTCATGATTTGAGCATTTTCCCTTGTGGCAAACAAGTCCACGTTGGGTTTGCCCCAATGCTCGAAGATCCTTCATAGAACTGGAGGGTTGAGGGACCATTCTGTTGGCAGAATTCTCTGTCTGCGAGACAAAGCATCCGCCAGAATGTTCAATCGGCCAGGAATGTGAGCTGCTTTCACAACAACCGAGTAATTCCTGCACCATTGAATCAAGTGCCACACTTTTCTACACAGTGTGGGTGACCTGGTCCCGCCTTGGCGATTTATGTATGATACTACCGTCGAAACTGTCCGACCGTATCAATATCTCCTTGCCCCTGATCATCAGAAGAAACTCTTCCAACGCCAGTTCCACTGCCATCATTTCCAACAGATTGATATGCAGCTGACTCTCCAGGAGAGTCCACGTGCCCGAGACCTGGTGTTCTCCCAGGCAGGCCCCCCACCCCTCCAGCGATGCATCCGTGTACACGGACAGCTGGGGGTGGGGTAGGTGCAGCGAAACCCCTACTAGGAGATTCTGACGCTGTTTCCACCATACAAGATGCGATATTATCGGCTCCAAAACTGGCACCAGTTTTGACAGGGGTTCTGTTCTCTGTTTCCACAGAGACATCAGATACAACTGGATAGGTCTTCGCATTAGAGCAGCGTACGGGATCACTTGCTCCATGGAGACCATCATGCCCAGCATCTGAAGAAACCGCATCGCCTGAATGTGGTTTCCCACTCGAAAGCTCTTGAGGATGGCTAACAGAGACACCACTCTGGGCTCTGACGGGTAAACCCTGCCCTCCTCGAGATCGAATCGCATCCCCAAATAAATGAAATGTTGAGTGGGTGTCAACTCGGATTTCTCCTTGTTGACTATCCAGCCTAGATCTGAAAGTAACTTCAGAGTCAGAGCAGTATCCACGTTCAACCTGGCTGCCGAGTCTGCTTTGATCAGCCAGTCGTCTATGTAGGTGTGTAGAGCCACGTTCTCTTTTCTGAGAAACGCTGTCACTGCAAGGACCACTCTTGTGAAAACCCTTGGAGCTGTCGACAGGCCAAACGGGAGAACAATAAACTCCCATACTTGATTCTGAAACGCAAATCTCAGAAACCTGTGACAACTCCTGTTTATTGGAATGTGGAAATATGCATCTTTCAGATCGATCGACACACACAACATTCCCTTCCTCAACCCTGCCATTACCGACCTCGGCGTTTCCATCTGGAACCGAGGCGTATGGATAAACCAATTTAATGGCCTGAGATTGAGTACAGGTCTCCATCCCCCTGTGCCCTTGGGGACAAGGAACATATTTGAATAGAAGCATGGAGTGTTCTGGTTCGCTGGTTGTATTGCTCCCTTCAGAAGCAAACCTGACACTTCGTTTTGAACGGCTTCTAACTTGTCTGGTTCCCTTGGTACGGGTGTCCAGACAGGTGCCAAAGACAGATTCTGTGGCGGAAAGTCCCACCACTCCGGCATGTATCCCTGGGATAACCACCCCAGGACCAGACTGTCTGACGTCACACCTTGCCAGGCCTCGACGAAACGCATGAGCCTTCCACCCACCATAGACGCCTCGACATCTAACGGGGTTGTCCGGCACGTGGTCCGCTCCCCCTCTCTTAACGAGAGATAGAGAACCATTTCGGTCTTGGCTCGGCAGGTCTAACTGGCACCGCTGCTCCCGTCGCACAGGTGCGGTCCAGGCAGATACGAAGGGAGCTCTCGTACCCTCAGGTACGATCCGCTCCCTTCTTTCCGCCCTTTGAGACCTTACCCGTTCCCTTCCCCTTGCCCTTCCCGCCTCTAGGGCGATCAGGAGCAACATTGGGGAGGGTAGGGGCCTCCACAACCTTCCTGGCTTTCTTCGCCGGCGGCGGCTGAGAAAAACCAGACGAAGCAGAAGTCGCACTAGGATTAGCTTTCGCCTTGCCTTTCTGCTTCTTCTGCTTCTTTGAAGGTTGAACAGCTACACGGCTTCCCTACAGCCCCTTTAGCGTGTGCGCTTGCTGCACTAGCTCCAGCTGTAGGTTTACCCCCAACCGATTCTGCGCAATGCTAGCAGTGTCCTCTAGGATGGCCGGCGCCTGGCCACCGAAGATGCTAGGACCTGTCAGGGGTGTCCCAAGAAGACGCTCCCTGACGGCCGTAGCCGGACGCATATGGTCAAGAACCATTTGCTTCCTGGACTTTGCAACACGCGCCTGCACCCTTGCCAGCGCATCCATAGACAGCACCAAGCCGTCATTTAACACACGAAAGCGCCACAGGTTGCACAGGGTGGCCTGCCGCCGCTTCAGCCCACACTGACTGAAGAAGGCGATAAGAGTGGTTGACAGCACTCATAGCTGCCCTCACACCCTCATCCTGGTGTGCCTGGGACTTGTCCACAAGTGCCGGACCGGGGCCACCCGCTCCAGCACTCTGGACACCCAGAACCCATCCGTCATCCTCGGTGACCGATGGTACCACACCATGCCTGTCGTATTCCCCCCGTGGAATACGACACCTCGCCCGCAGGGAGCTGGCCCTTGGTCATAAGCTGCTTACTATAAATAGCCTCTAGCAACTCTATGAACCATGGATCCAGTCCAACCGACTGGATCCGGGCTGCGGGCAAGATCCCCGTCCTAATCGATGCAACCGACGGACGGGGCGCATCCTCCTCGGCCGTGGCCGAAACCAGACGGGTCGACCCTGGCTAGCCAAGCCAGAGCATCCGACCAGTCTACTTCCGAGGAAGACACACCCGTGAACACGTCACCCGTTGACGCGTTTACGGGCCTACCAGCCACGGCCTCCCGGCAAGGAGTCGTGGCTGACACGCCAGGCACCATACGGTTCCGCCGGCACCCCATGAAACACCAGTCCATGGGGTAGGTCCGCACGGAAAACCGTGCGGACCCATAGCAGACGCGGAACCGTGGCCAGACACGGGCGCCAACGGCACCCCACGTCTGACCGCCGGACCAGGCGAGATAGGTGAGTACCACGCCTGGCCTGGCACACCCGTCACCGTGTCGGCTGGTACCAGATTGACCTCAACCACGGGCGGAGCCGCTGCCCTGGCTTGCGCCAAGCCAGACAGATGGAGGACGGTTCCGTCCAGGATGGAATCGACCTCCATATTCTCCACCCGTGGCATCACAGGCCGCAGCAACCTCTCCTCCTCGTCTTCAGACTCCGAAGAGTCGTCACTAGACGAAGAAACCGTGGAGCTGGCGGACGGCTCCCATGCCTGACGGACCGGCCACCGCTACTGGACCACCCAGAGGTGGCCACAGAGAGACAGAACCCGTCAGACCGGAGCCCGACGGGACTGCCAGGGGGCCGTACGAGACGGCTCCCTCGGTGACCAGTCCAGAACCCTGTCCAAGGACAGGGTCCGTACCAAGCATGGGGAGAAACTGCCCCCCCAACCTTCGGCAGCAGTGACGACACCAGCGTGGGCAGAACGCTATGCAGAGAACCCTGCATAGCCGGATCAAACGACACCGGCGGTGCCATCTCCGCCACCTCCAGCTGAGGATGTGGAGCGCCCCCACCGCCCGAACCGGACGCTCCACGATTTACCTTCGGACCGCCTCACCCCGTGTCAGACCCAGCCAAATCCTTCTGGGCAAGGAACTTCAACATCATATCCACGGACCACACTGCACACACATTACACCTACTATCAAGGTTACATGGAGTACATCTAAAGCAGACATGGTCCTTAAATAGGACCCGTACAAACTTGTGGCACTCGTCACATGATGGTGGGGCTGGCTTGGCCTATAAATAAGCACAAACCTACAAAAAGCAAGCGGAACGACACGGATGGAAGGCAGACAATATATTAATTTTCAAATAATTTGACCATAAATTAACTGTAACCCTCCCGCACCCACCCCGCAACGTTACAGCAAAGATCGTATTGATTATGACGACAAGAACGAAGCGGGCATAAATACACCCATAAATTGATCCTCCAGGATGTATAACGGAACCACGAATCATATCGCATAGCATTCGGGGTATATTTACCAATCAATATAAATTATACTCCTAACGAAAGCCAAAACGATATGTGAAGAAACAACAAAATGTAAACAAACTGCTGTAGCACACGGTAAAACCACAGACCACACATCTATCAAGAATTTTGAAACCACCGATCATTGCAAACAGATCGTGATAACACGCAAAACTTGAACATTCCAAAGTTTTCTGGTACCATTTTTGATACGCAGCACCCAGAACAAGATGCGCGAATTAATGAAAAAATTTTCTTCACATAAACATCCGAGCACCACGGGTGTGACGCCACCCGCTCGGATCTTACGGAGAATGACGTCAGCCGATATTCGTGTTACAAATACCGTAGCAAACACCTATTTTCATATCTGCCGATCGCCTGTTGGGGTTAAAGAAGGCGACCATCCGGCATATCTCGTTGTTAACACACGTCCCAGATTCTTTGGGGTCAGAAATTGGAACATGCGACACAACGAAATTTTAGAGACCTAAGTCTTTTAACTATGGAATAATAAGGAAATATACGACCTGGTTATCATCGGCGGTATCCATATTATCCAATTATCCTTGCAAGAGAATCACTAGCTATCACAATCACAGACAAAAAGACTTAGATTTATTTCTTAATCTCTCCACTGCAAAAAGCATGTAGCTCTTGTTGCTATGCAAACAAGAATGAGCTCTATGGTAGACGGGTACTCGGCAGTTGGGAGCCGAGTACCCGGTTCCAAGGAGTCGGTAAAGCTTTCTAAGTCTATAGTCCTAGAGCCAGCTGTATATCAGAAGTAACAGAATGGTGAGTATTGATCGAAGGAGAATGTCCATTTGCGGACCAAGAGAAGACTATTTTTGACAACTTTACCACTGCAATGAATGGCTCGATAACAGAACCAGTCATTCCAGTGGTAAATTTTCAACAAGAGGCCCAAGGGGTTCTGTGTTGCTCACCTGGAATTATTGGCGACTGGCACAAACGAACAAAATGAGATGACCACTGTAAACATTTACCAATCAAATTTATGTGAAGAAAATTAGCCAAGTTTTATTAAAATTGGCCCAGTGGTTAATAATTAAGTCTTTTTATGTTTTTCCCCAGAAATTTGCAGAAAATACAAGATGTCCGCCAAAAAAGTAATATTTTGATTGATTCATGGCGGACATGTTTTTTCACATATCAACTTTCCATGGATATATTTTAACGGCGTTTCGGCCCTAATCACATCAGCCAAATCGTGTGAAACTATGTCATCCAAGATGGCCGCTGACCCATTTGGCAAATTAAGTTCCGTCGAACAAACTTGGTTCAGCTCTTGCCCTAGCTCATATTTCATGAGGTCCAAAGCAGTTTCAGAGATTTTTAAAGACGTTTCCAAAAGTTTGCCAAAATTCAAGATGGCCATGGGCCATTTGGCTGACCATGAAGAAATTTGTATCCCTATCCCCTAAGGATGCTTCCTGTCAAATATGCTTGAAATCGGCCCAGTGGTTCTCAGGAAGACATTTTAAATTTCTCATTGCTTTAATATGGGAGTTTATGATAGGAAAAAGATCCAAGATGGCCGACAAACCGGTTACATGTATCTATATAGTTTCGAAAATTGCAAATTTGAAATCAGAATACCTAAAAACCATTATGAAACCTATTTCGGCTTAAAAATCCATCAAATAACAATATCAAATATGGCCGCCAAACACTACATTTTGATTGGTTGATGGCGGCCATGTTTTTTATGAATCAACTTCCCTTGAACAAACTTTAATGGACCTTAGTCCCTAATCATACATGTATCTGCCAAATTTCGGCTCGGTCCGTTCAGCGGTTCTGGAGAAGTCATTTTCACGAAACCTAGGTAATCCAAGATGGCCGCCAAGTCTATTTGGCCAATCACATTCCATTTCACAAACTTGGTTCAGTTATTCGCCTAGATCATATTCCATGAGTTTTGAATCGATTCCCCAGGCAGTTTCAGAGATGATTTTTAAAGACATTTCTCAAAATAAGCCAAAATCTAAGATGTTCGCCGGCCAATCGGCTTCGCTTGAACAAACTTGGATCCCTATGACCTACAGATGATTCCTGCCAAATATACTTAAAATCGGTCCAGTGGTTCTCGAGAAGACATTTTAATTTTCCCATTGTTTTAGTATGGAACTTTCGGTGAGAAAATGATCCAAGATGGCCGCCAAACCATTTATCCGACAGTTTCGAAAATGGCAAATTTCAAATTAGCATACTCAACAACATATAAAACCAATTTCGGCTTCAAAATCCATCAAATAAAAAAATTCAAAATGGCTGTCAAATGCGCTAATTTTTTATTGGTTCAGGGCGGCCATATTTTTTTATATATCAACTTCTCTTGAACAAACTTTAATGGCCTTTACTCCCTAATTATATCTTCAAAATTTTGGCCCGATCCCTTCAACGGCTCTGGAGAAGTCGTTTTCGGGAAAACAAGGTCATCCAAGATGGTCGCCAAACTTTTTAGCCAATCAAGTTCCCTTGAACAAACTTGATTCAGCTCTTAGACTTACCCTAGATATTTCATGAGTTTTGAATCGATGCCTCAAGTAGTTTCGGAGAAGATTTTTAGAGGTTTCCTAAAATCGGCCAAAATCCAAGACGGCCACCAGTCAAATTAGCTGATCGGCTAAACCTGAATCCCTATGCCCTAAGGAGGCTTCCTGCCAAATATAATAGAAATCGGCCCAGTGGTTCTTGAGAAGAAGTCGTTTAAGGGAAAAGTTGATGGATGACGGACGATGGACGGGTGGTCGCCATGGAATAAGCTCACTTGGCCTTTCAGAGCTACATGTAATAATAGTCTTCTCCTGATCTGCAAATTTTGGAAATTTCCTAGGAGAAAATTTAAATTCGAGGAATACATGTAATGTGTTTAAGACCACTATACACACACCCACCTGTGTGTCCATTGCAAAAGGCCTAGAAAATAAACACAGCAAATGCAATGATTCAAAATCCATCATGATTACCAGTAGTCCAGTACCCATCTTGAAATTTTAATCGTCTATATATCAAGTCTGTATTAGATTGTTCGATAGGATTTAATCCACCGACAAATCCTGGAAAAATTATATTCTTTACGATAAACCTTATTCTGTTGAATATTTTGAAATTAATTTGACTGGAAGCCGTTGCTGCCTTAGGCAGCAACGGGTTAATCCACCGACAAATCCTGGACATCTTAATATATTCGTTACAATAAAACCTTATTCTGTTGAAAATTTTGAAATTAATTTGACTGGAAGCCCACTACTGCCCTGGGCAGGGATTACAGTCAAATTAATTTCAAAATGATCAACCGTTTTCTTGTATGGTGGTTCTGAAAATGAGATATAGGGAATGGACCTTCCAAGTTTATCCATCCATCATACGACGTCATAATCAACTAAGTGAGGTGTATGCTGACGTCATAATCATGACGCCATGAATGATTCGAAATAGTCCGTCCTTAACGTTTAATAGTCTGACATGTACGAATTGTATGTCTTAGCTATTTAATAAACATGCTGTTCAATATTTTTAATGTAATTTGACTGGCCGCTGTTGCTGACATAGGCAGCAACAGCACCCAGTCGAATTAGTTTCAAAATATTAAACAGCTTAGACGTACATGTACCTGCATAGTTTTCTGGAAATTGATAGTTAGGGAGTTCAGAGATCGATCGATCCCAAGACAAGCATGGTGTGGGTGGAGCCTAGATAGAGATGGGCGGGGTATGGCTAAAACTGGAAAGGTCCATTCCTCAGTGAAATGGGTAAATGTTTTTGGTCCATTTATTTGAGCTGGCAGCCTTGAAAACAAATCATCACATACAAAATCAATGGATGAATTCAGTTTTAGCTACAATGTATGCCCCGTCCATCTTTAGCTAAGCTCCACCCACACGTTGCCAGTGTTGGGATTGATCAATACCTGCACTCCCTGAATCTCAATTTCCAGAAAACTATAAAGGTAAAACCGTTAAATTTTTAGAAACTAATTTGACTGGGTGTTATGACAGCAACAGCATCCCTATGGCAGCAACCGCGTCGAGTCAAATTAGTTTCAAAATATTCAACAGAATGTTTATTAAGAGTAAAGACACAATTCGGTTTTTTTTTATTAAACAGTAAAGACACAATTTGTACAACTTGATGGACAATTAAGCGTTTATGACGGACTTACATGTACATGTAATTACATCATTCATGATGTCATTGATTATGATGTCAGTCAACATGGGACATAGTTGACTATGACGTCATATGATTGATCGATAAAGTGGATTCATCAATTAACACCAGCATGACCTGTAACAAACTGGGTGAAAATGTCTTAGATGGACAATTCACAACAAGTTTTCGGGAAAGCTTCAAAAGGTCTCGCCAGCCATATTAGAGCCATTGACATGCCTGTATTTAAGGAGAAACAGAAAACAACAATGAGTACCGGTAATTGTAAATTCTTCAAAACCTGAGCCAGCATTCAGAAAACAACATGTTTGAATACACCTGATAGATATAAAATGTTTACATTCATATAGTACATGCATGCATATGAAATATTCACACTGAGACTCTGAGGTAATCTGGATTTCATTGACAAACTGCACACTTAGGAATTTTATCTGCCTCCAATATATTGAGCAATAGCACACTTTGTACAATGTCATATATAGAAAAAATATATAAATTATGGACAATGAAGTGATCCATGCCTAGCTATGCCACACCCATTTCTAGCTAAGCTCCTCCCCTTTTTGGTGTTGGAATCTATTTGAAACTTTGAAACCTGAATTCCCAGTAGTGTTGGGAATTGGTACTATTTTTGGGTTTACATACTAACCGATGATCAATTAATGATCGACGCTAACAGTTTCTCATTTTCACACATTCTGAAATTTTGAATGCAATAATTATTGCATGCTATTGGATATTTAACCTTAATAAGCTAAGAAATAATCTGTTGAATATTTTGAAACTAATTTGATTGGAAGCTGTGCTCCCAGTCAAATAAGTTTCAAAATATTCAACAGTTTATTGGTATGGTGGTTTTGACAATAGCATACTATTTCAGTGTTGAGAAGGTTAATGTCTTAGACTATGGACTCCTATGGGGTAATAGTATATTATATAGTTGTACAAATTTAATTTTTGTAAGCAGTCAAAATCGATATCTGAAATCATGATCGATCTGTTGGCAAACCAATCAATCGTCGAGCAATCGATTAATTGGAATAATACTAACTCCCAGAATCTAAATTCTAAGTATTAATATGGCTACTTAAGGTGTTGAATATTTTGAATCTAATTTGACTGGAACCGAGGCGGCAACAGCTCCCAGTTAAATTAGTTGCAACATATTCAAACAGAATATTTATTAACCCTTTAACCATCGAATTTGAAAATTTAAACTTTCTCAGAAGAGAAGACTATTTTAAAAAACTTACCACTAGAATGACCGAGCCAGTCATTTCAGTGTTAAATTTTTTTTTATAGTCCTCTTGGTCTGCAAATCGACATTTCTCACGACCATTGCAGAACCCATTTTTGGCTGCTATAAGTGTTAAAAGGTTAAATCGTAAATTCATCTCAAAGACATACAATTTATACACTTTGTGACAGACGTTTACATTTTCTGATGGAGTTACAAATGTACATGTATAAGGCATTTTGATTGTGACATCAGCTAACATGCGACATATTATTTGATTATGACATCAGATACTTAAGTGACAGATTGTATCCTTCAATTTATTGGTCATATATTGTATAATTTGGTACAATTTTACCATTAGGATATTTCGCTACATCGACAGAACCTTTGCCAAATTTGAATTCCGCAAACTGTATCACATTTACAGGTACTGGAGCTAACACACCTGCAAAACCAATTTTACTCAAGGATTTCAGGAACTTCTCTGGAAACTCAGTATCCTGCTTGTGACTGCGAATCCATGTGTCTTTTGTCATTGTGCCATTTTTAGAATAAAATGGATAAATATCAACATGCATATGGTTTAAGTCACTGTACTGTACACGAAAAAATTCACCTTCAACAGCTTTCTCCCACTGGTAGCCTTCTTCATCTAAAAATGTTTCTTTACCGGCCTTAACAAGCAGGGCACATTTCTTAATGTCATCTTTATACATACCTATATCTACATCATAATCCCAGGGTATAACATCTTTGTGGCGAATCGATCCAATAAGACTACCACCTTCTAACCAATAGCGCACTTTATTCATGTCAAGAATATGAAACACATGCTTAACAGTTTCACGCAATGCTTTTAAACAACATGGTGGTGTCCAACGGTCTTCATATATATACTCTGGCATATCATCTATAATTGTACCAAAACATCGCTCTGTCTCTTTAGTGCACCCAAAATATTCACTCGTCTCATCAGGATGTGATACTAACTTAATACCCAGATCTTTATACATACGCTTCTTCCTCTCAGACACTTTGAACCTATGTTTCCAACTATAATGACTATGCTTGAATAGTGCTGGTGTACTGAAAAATTGGCCTTCTTCAAAAATATTAACTCGCCATTTCCGTGCTGAGAATTGTATGTATACAGCATCAGGAAAGGGACGGAGAAATGGTTGTGATATATCCAAGAAGTCACGGGTTCTCAAAAACAAACCATGTTCGCCGATAACCTCCATACATCGGTGTCTAGTTTCCTCCAGGTAGTCTTGTTGGAACAGAGTCCATCTGCGTGCATCCATTTTTAAACCTCTGCATTTCAGAGGCTCAGAGCCTATACGAACAGCAACAGCTTTGACTTCCTGAGAACTGTTACATAGCTGTCCATGCACAACCTTTAGTGTTTCCCATGAATCTATTAATGCTACATCAGATGTCAAAACAACATATTCTGTATGAATGAATTTGCCTGCTTGCAAATCATTAAATGATTTCCTCGGATCATTTTTTGTAAGCAATATTGTGACAGTCTCAAATCCAAAAGGCACTTGCAGGGGTGGATATGGTAGATTCTCACCTATAACTAGAATTCTAATACCAGGCAGTACTTTTAAAGTCTCCTTTATAATATAAGCCAAATTATTTTCAAAATCTTCAAATTCATAAAGAACCAATGTGACAGAATTGTCAAATGCGGGATTCATGTGGCTGTGACCTAACTTGACATATTGATCCGGAGGTACATATGTACCATGCACCCGTGATGTAGATTCTGTCTGCTCAGCATTTTGCTGCAGACGATACAAGTATAACAGAGCAATCAAGTTTATAAAAACAACACTTAACAACAAAACCTGTACCGTTGGAACACGACAGATCCGTGGTCGCATACTGATCTGCGAGTAAAGGCAATTTTGTCCTGGTAATTACCAAGATGAATCATGATCATAGACTAACTGATACTGGCATGGTGTTAGGTCTGGTGAATAATGGATACTGAATCTACATGTAGACCATCAATCATCTGAAACAAGATGAAAAAAAATAGTAAGCATTTACTTGTGTAACACTGTAATCCCAAAATTTGTTCAAGAAAATTTCAATTTTCTCATAGAAAATGTGCATTTGCAAATCAAGAGAAGACTATGTTAGAAAATTTACCACTGGAATGACTGGCTCGGTTATCGACCCAGTCATTTGAGTGGTCAATTAAAAAAAATAGTCTTCTCTTGGTCTGCTAATGGACATTTCTCAAGACCAATGCAAAAACCATTTTGGGCTGATATGAGTGTTTTAAAAAGGTTTTAAACCCATTACATGTGATCCTCAAATTCAAGAAAATTTCTATTTTCTCATAGAAAATGTTGAACTGCAGAATTTGAGAGATTATTTTGAAGATTTATCACTGGAATGACTGGCTCAGTTATGAACAGTCATTCCAGTGATAAATTTTAAACAAACTTGACATGTGGCGCAAGCGGCTGCATTACTCACTTTGAACATATGCATTTCAATTAGAAAGCCATCACCTATACACGTACAATGTAGGTACCAGTAGATGTGTACAATACGTATTTAGCCTGAATTGTAATGAGAACACAGCAGCCATGGTTTTTTTATGGATCAGCTTTCCTTGAACAAATTTGAATGGCTCTTAGTCCTTAAATCATATCTTGCAAATTTCGGCCTGATCCCTTTTAGCGGTTCTGGAGAAGTCGTTTTCATGATAATTAGATCATCCGAGATGGCCACTGAAGCAGTTGGCCAATTGACCAGGTTCCTTCAAAAAACCTGGTTCAGCTGTTGCCATCCGTGATGTTTCATTAGTTGTGAATCAATCCCCAAGCGGTTTCATAGAAGATTTTAAGACGTAACTTTTAAAAATTGTCTAAAATCAAAGATTGCCTCCAGCGAAATTGGCTGATCGACTTTGTTTGAACAAACATGGATCCACATAGCCCACGGAGGTGTTTGACCAAATTTGATTAAAATTGGTCAAATACATGTAGTTCATGAGAAGACATTTTGAGTTTCCTCTTGCTTTAGTATTACAGAGTGAAAATTGCATACATACAACCTGTCTTGAGGGACCACCTTATGGAGCACAAACAAGTAACCACTACATGTATCTAGACAGATTCTCTTGAAAATAAATAACCTGCTACACTCCTTTGGAGTCCGAAGATGAGGTTCTTTAATGCATGTGGTCAGAAGGCTACTGTCTTAAAGAACCATCATGTTATTGTTCCACAGAATGAAGGTAAATGAAGGAAATTTCAATTTCCCTTTCTCTGAGATCTAACAATACTTACCATTAGATTACTTATTGATAACAGCCACCTTAGATCGCTTGATGTTTTCATGTTTGGTCAGCAATTGCTCACTTAAGTCATTAATGCTGTGAGATGGTGGTTCCCACCTCACAGTTATGAGACAAGGCTTAATGTATACCATGTCCATTATTGCGGGAGTGCCATTATTATATTGGACAACCTAAATACATGTATTGCGTATTCTGTTATAATCATCATTTATTACATGACAATTAATCCTAAAATTTGACATTTCATGCCGTCTTTGTGAAAATATACAAATCATGTGATATTAGGAATGTACTTTAGATTCATAGACATCTACATGTAATGTTTAGATCCGATCCGCATTTAACGAGTACCCGTTTACTAGATGTAGTTCACCTTGCTTGCTACAGTGTGTATATCATCCTATTAGCTACCACATTTCTGAATGCCCCACTCCACACCTCCAAAAGCAGGAGAGAGGAATATCATGTGATTTATATATTTTACTAATAATAGTTAGCCGTTAGAAACATCTCGGATATTTCACCTTGCTTGCTAAAGAGTGTACCTTCTCATTTAGCTATTATATTTGTGAAACTCTCGTCTCGAAACATAAGAGAGTGAGCAATATTACGTGTTTTATATATTTTCGCGACAACATCATTTATGATTATCTTGATTTTATAAACCATGCTTATTAAAAAAATATGCAATATTTCTATCATCCCAGGTAATAATTTCACTCCCGCGATGGTGGTTTTGAGGGATACACTAAGCCGGCTAGAAATTGTACCAGTAAATTGTGTTCAATTTTCGCGTTATTGTAGATCTTTTAAAGCAGTTTTAGAGAATGGACTTCAACTTTTTCTTGACCTGACCACCTCCGATTTGCACATGAAATTTCACACAAATGTTCATTTATCGAAATGATTGTGGCATGCAAAGTTTTACTGCTAAATTTCAATTAGTTAAAAAGATATAATTAATTAAAATTAAGGGTGTGTGGCACTTTTTGGCACACGCGAACCCTGTACGGTGTGGAGCATTTTAAAATGCTAATAACTTTCCTAATTTTGAAGAGATTGATCTGTAAGTTGCTATGCTACACAATTACTACATGGGGAATAAGAATATCTAGTAAATTTTAAGATATTTCTTATATTTACTGTAATATTGATGTCTAAATATGGGTGTTTATGCAATTCCGAATGTACTTTAGCAGATTTTGACATAGAATCACTAGCTAGTCATTCACCAAACAGATTTCATTTGATGTTACCTGGATTATATACCCATAGGTACTTCTTCAAGAAAAACCCATCTAAATTAACTCAAATACTAATGTGTAGCTATGGGTCAAACATGTGATGAAAATGAAAAATGTGGAATTTGGGCCCTCATACCAGGGGTGATTTGGCCACGTGGGCAACTACCCAGCATTCTGAGCTTTTGATAAGATTAACATACATATATTAGCTATATGTGTACCAAGTTCTGATGAGCGGAAGCTGATACATCATGTAATTTTTATTTTTTTTCTCGGCGACATTTTATCTCAAATTTGGATGAAATAAATAATGTTTATTAAACTATACGCAATATTTAAGCGGTCCCAATTAATAATTTCACTCCCGCGATAATGGATATAATGTATACATTAAACATAGACGTAGGATGGTAAGAATTCGGTCTCCAGCCAGCATCCCGCAATGCAATGCACTTACTACTGTTTAACGCTAAACTGGAACCTGTGCCAGGAACAGTATTCTAGTTAACGTTAAACTGTAGCAGACTAATTATATAGACGCGTCACTCTGTACTACGACGTAATACCAAATTCATAAACAGCGCCATCTGAAGTTAATCGCAGTTAAACTACTTACGGCGTAATGCGCTTAGTATGGAAAATACCGGATGTATGAGCGATAAAAGTGTCGTATTGACGGAAATTCACTTTGATACCATAATAAAAGGCTGTAACTATAGAAATATACTTATAGGCACAGTAGAATAAATCATGCTCCGCTTTTAAATTTTTTTTCACAGAATGCCGACTTCTATCAGAGGGTAAAAATCATGAAAATAATTTGTGACAGCGATACGAAAATTGAAAATCTTCACAATTTAGAAAAATTAAATTTCAGAATTTCTTAGCTATTCCAATGCTGTCTTGAATGGGGAGAAATCTGGCAGCGAAAATTTTCAAAACAGAAAATTGGTTACGAAGGCGAAAATCGGCAATATTCCAATATTTGCGCAAGCGAAATACGATTATGTGCGTTGATAGTCCAGCGAAAATTAGAAATGGTCGAGACCTTGCAAAAAGAAATTCAGAATTTTTGATATATTAAGAAGCTGCTTAAATTGAACAACATTCTGGCCGAAATCTTTTTTAGAAAATCTTAAAAGCAAAAATTTTTACACGATACCGAAAATCAGGGGTATTTCAGTATTTCAGAATGGTGCCGCGTATGTTGACAGTACTGCAAACATCGGTAATGGTCACAGTCTAGAAAAAAGAACTTCGCAAAATAGGATATATTTAACTGCTTCTTTGATTGAAGAACATTCTGGCAGAAAAAATTATTTACAAATTTTAAAATAAAAAATTCTGACACGAAGCTGAAAATCGGCATTCAATGCAGCTTTAAGAGATTAACACTTTGACATCGCGAGAATGTCCTAGCATAAGCCTAAGACAGGGATTGAGGCAAGTTATCTTTACGATACCTTTTGGAGAAGAAAATAAACTTAATTTTCATGTGAGAATTAAGAAAACCGATGGCAGAACACAAATTATTAACGGGTGAAACATAACTAGTTGCCGTCATGATCGCTAAATCAGTAAACTATGCTTATGATGTTACGTGAAACATAGTTTTCTCCCTTGAATACCGTCTGTTTACTGCGACTATCTCGAGGTGGAGAATTGCGTAAATGACATCAACAAGGCACGTCTCTATATAATTAGTCTATGACTGTAGTAAGTCAATGAATTGTGGGATGTTGGCTGAAGACCAAATTGGGTTGTCCGACTACTCATCGAGTCACTACTGGGTTTTGTAAATTCGCAGCAGTCGGACTGTCACTGTGACTGTTAGACTACTGCGCTGTTGGACTACTGGGTTGTCGGGCTACTGGGCTGTCGGACTACCAGCCTGTGGGACTACCGCACTGCCAGTCTTCTGGCCTATCGAACTAGTCTACTGACATTTACCGGGTTACCCATAATATGATGATGACGATGATGAAGTGTTACCTGTTTTCGTATTTACTTTGTTTAGTTACACATTTAAACAAACAATAAGGTAATATATTTACATGTTTATAACAAAATGCTCCTTGGGGAAAAAGTAAGTAAACTGTCATTTACTTTAGTAGCATATTCAAGTTATTTACAACATGAATTAAAATAATTTCTGTTTGTAAGGTTACAGAGAAAGACGGATTGTGCAGGTTTCGCTAATTGTGCTGTTGATCTTTCATTTAACACTTTAAACAGTCTGCATGAGGAAGTGGTAAACGCACCGTCAGTGAAGGCTTCCGAAACCCGCTTGGACAGGCAATGGTAGAAACAGGAAATGATCTACAACTTCTGGAGATAGTTGTTTCCATAGTAATGCTAGCAATCCATTACAATTATCAAACCAGTTATCAATCCTTTCAAGTGAATGTACAAATAACAGTAAAATACATTTTCAAGCCAACATCCCACTAACTACAAACAGATTCAATGTTTTACATGATGAATGTACATCAGTCACCTTCCCAGTCGATAATTCACAACAACCTTCAAAAAGCACACGCTATCCATATATAAACAGAAAAACTGCAAAACAAACCAACATTAAACAGCCTCAAAGTCATAAGCATAACTTCATCAAAATGTCTGACCGACCACACATCTGTAATGTCTCCTCTGTACAGAAACGAATTAAAATGTGTGTACACTAACACAGACAGCCTTCTAAATAAACGTTCTGTGCTAAAAGCATTTATTCAAAGCGAAAAACCTGACATAATTGCTCTCACAGAAATACTAGCCAAAAACCGCTCAGTAGACCCACAGGAGAGTGAATTCATGCTTGAAGGGTATAATCTGTTCACCAACTTATCCGACAATCACCATCGAGGGATTATTATATATATTAACCAATCACTTCCTGCTAGTCCTATTAGCATTCCTGGTGATGAGATTTTCACTGAATCAAAGTGGTGTCAGATTAGACTCCAAAACACAGATACATTGATTTTAGGATGTATATATAGATCACCCAACTGCAACCTTCAAAACCATAAAAATCTAACTGACCTGCTAATCACTGTATCAGGTCTCAAACCTAGTCACCTTCTTATAATGGGTGATTTTTAACTATAATGAAATTAACTGGATAAATGACATCTCACCCGCCAATCCCGAAAGCCCTGCTAAAATATTTATTGAGACGCTAAGGGACTTATACTGGCATCAACATACACGTGAACCAACTCATTTTAGGGGAAATCAAAAACAAAATATCCTAGACCTAATTATTACAAATGAGGAAAACATGGTAAATGATTTATCTTCTGGTGTACCAATTGGTAAGAGTCATCATGCAACATTAACATTTACATTCTCATGCTACGTAACTGAATCTCCAACCATGTCACATTATATACTATATAAGGGAGATTATGACAATATGCGGAAAGATGCTAAATCTATAGACTGGGATTCAAAATTTATTGGGGACATAGAACATGACTGGTTGGAGATAATGAGGGAAATAAATCGATTAACTGATGAATACATACCAAAATCTAGACCTCAATATAAGCAGAAAAAATTATTATACTTAACCAATTGTGTTTTCGAAAAATTAAGAACCAAGAAACAGGCATTTCAAAAATGGAGAAATTCTCATAGTAGCAGTGACTACAAAAATTATGCTAAAGCGAGAAACCAGGCCAAAAACGGATGTCGAATAGCTGAAAGAGATTTTGAACGTAAACTAGCGAATGAGGCAAAGTCAAATCCTAAAGCATTTTTCAAATATGCACAAAGCAAAATAAAAACTCGAAGCACAATTTGTGACCTCATGAAGTCCGATGGCACACTAACCACAGCATCTGTCTTTACAGATGAAGATATCAGTCAGTTGCCTAGTTTCAACAGTAGACATTTCATTGCTCCATTACATCATATCGAGGTCACTCATGACATGATAATTAAAAGAATTGATAATCTAAAAACTAACAAGTCTGCAGGTCCTGATGGAATCTATCCCCGTATTTTAAAGGAACTCAAACTTGAAATTGTCTGCCCATTATTACATCTTTACTCTAGTTCATTGAGAGAGGGTAAGCTACCTCAAATCTGGAAATTAGGTCATGTATCTCCACTTTTCAAAAAGGGAAACAAACATTTGGTTAATAGCTATCGCCCTATAAGCCTTAACTCCATAATCTGTAAACTCATTGAGTCCATTATAAAAGACTCTATTGTAAGCCATCTTGAACAAAACGCCCTAATTGTACCAAGTCAACACAGATTTATTAAAGGGCGTTCTTGTGTCACACAGCTAACTGAAGTCTTAGATATATGGTCAAATGCAATCGATCACAGCAGCTCTATCGATGCTCTATATCTAGACTTTGCTAAGGCATTTGACTCTGTACCACACACACGACTTCTTCTTAAACTAGAAAAATATCGTATCCATGGTAACCTACTAAAATGGATTGAGGATTTTCTTACTAACAGAGCCCAACGAGTTGTCGTGAATGGATGCAAATCAGTTCAAACTCCTGTCATTAGCGGTGTTCCCCAAGGTAGTGTACTAGGACCACTTCTTTTCATCTGTTACATAAACGACCTTCCTGATGTAATTAAGTGCTCTACAATTAACATGTTTGCTGACGATACAAAAATCTACAAAGAAATTAAATCATCAATTGATGCAATCGAACTACAAGATGACTTAAATAGTGTAACGAAATGGTCTTCTATCTGGAAAATCAAATTCAATGCTGACAAATGCTGTGCTATGCATCTAGGTACAGCTAATATTAAACATTCATACTTCATGAACTCTCTTGATACACATATTAAGCTGGTAGAAACAACTGTCATAAAGGATTTAGGTCTGAATGTAGACAACCAACTAAAATTTAGCATCCATTGTCAAATCCAAGTATCAAAAGCTAATAAGATTTTAGGACAGATAAGAAGGTCTCTCACCGATTTAGACTCTTCAACTCTAGTAAGGCTGTACACTTCGCTAGTTAGACCTATACTTGAATACGGGAACGGTCCATGGACTCCCATGTTAAAAAAGACAGTCTAACACTAGAAAATGTGCAGCGAAGAGCAACTAAAATGATACCCTCAATAAGAAATTATACTTATTTGAACCGGTTAAAATATCTGAATCTACCATCTCTCTATTACCGTCGATCACGTGGGGGATATGATTCAAACTCACAAATACATTCATGGCCTTTATCGTGTTCAGTGCCCATTCTTGGAGATAGACAAACAAAGCATCACTCGGGGACATAATTTTAAACTCACTAAGAGCCGAAGTAACAAACTAATTAGGCAGCACTTTTTTGCAAACCGAATTACGAATAGTTGTAATAGCTTACCAAATGAAGTAGTTAGTTCCGTAAGCCTAAATATCTTCAAAAATAAACTGGATTCATTTTGGTCAGATTTTTTGTATACACATGAGCCAGTACACAATCATTATCTTTCCGTTACCTCGAAACAAATTAACTAAGCAATAAGCATAATGTAGTCGCCATCTATCCACAGGCATTTTGCCTATAAGGGTAGTATATGATAAGTATAAGTATAAGTATAAGAGACGCAATGCAGCATAGTAAATACATTGGACAAAAAAGAACATATTCTTGGAATTTTTATAGATTTATCTAAACAGGCAAAATCACCCACGTCTACCACGTCCTCGTGTACAGACAAACGAATCTCTTGTTAAAACACAGACGGTGCAAACACTGTACCAGCAAAACCATCAATCAACAATTGGAGACCTTTCCACATACTCAAGCATGGAAAATGTCACCAATAAATACCCAAACTTACCTTCATCACAAATGCCACAATACCAAACTCACAGCAACAAGTATGAAAACATGCCAAAAAAATCACAGGTCCTTACAGACAAGTTGTTAGAGGAAATTCATACCATGATTTAACACTTTGCTATTATTTGCAATTTTTTGCTATTCCCACAGTATAAGTTGGATTACGGACGCCAGAGTGGTAGGGGTTAACTGCCACTGTATAAAAATAACATGTACAGTACATAGGAAAATAGTGTGATGTTGGTCCGTGGACTTGGTGTGGTATCCGCGCCGTCCCAAGCATTAATTAATATAGGGCCAAATCCTAATCCCAGATGCATTGTAATAGTGTTGACATGGTGGGGTAACTGTGCCAATCCATATGTGTGCGGCGTCGGTATCGAGTGGTTGTCCCACCGACAGTCATGCGCCTATTGGGCTATTAGTTGATATGTGTATATGACTATATGTGTATATATGTGTATATGTATGTATGTATGTATGTATGTATGATATATATATATATATATATATATATATATATATATATATATATATATATATATATATATATATATATATATATATATATATATATATATATATATATATATATATATATATATATATATATATATATGTATGTGTGTATGTAGGTACACAAGTGTTTAATGTTGATCAGTGGACTTGGTGTGGCATCCGCGCCGTCCCATGATTTAATTATACTAGGAGTTAATCCCAGTCTCAATTGCATTGTAATAGTTTTGACATGGTGTGGTAACCGCGCCAGTCCATATGTATGTTTAGGTGAACGTATGTGATTATATATGTATATATATGTATAGGTGTGTGTATGTATGAATATATGTATATGTGTTGTATATGTGTACATGTATGTGTTATGTGTATATGCATGTATATGTATGTAGGTATATACATGTATGTATATATATATAAGTATATATGTGGGTATGTATGTACGTACGCATGTGGGTATAATGTGCATATGGGTATGGATGTCTCCACATATTGTACATAGTAGCTAAATGAAGTCTAAATTAAATGACTGTTTGTGGAATCCGCGCCAGTGGAATTTGTACAAATTGTAAATTACATAGACATGAACATATAATTACTGATGATACCACTCCTCTCTTTAAGCATTTGCATTAATTTATGACGTAATACTGCCGGGACAATGTGTGTGTGTGTGCGTGCGTGCGTGCGTGCGTGCGTGCGTGCGTGGGTGGGTGGGTGGGTGGGTGGGTGGGTGGGTGGGTGCGTGCGTGCGTGCGTGTGTGTGTGTGTTGTAATATTTAAGGCGTTTATATGCTAGTTCCCAGTGCTAGGGTCTAGACTCACGCCTGGCCTTTATGGTTTCTGTTGAATTCTTGTGAATTCTTGTGACGTCGGTTTGTGCATTAGCTTGTGTCTCTCTGTGTGTGTATTGCTCGTTGTCTCTCGATTTTGTCTCATGTTGCTGTTCTTGTCCATGGCTTTTCTGTTGCTCCTCATGCTTGGGCGTGGGGGATGGAGAGGGCCTAACCTGGACCTAACGGGGGTGGGGGAAGGGATGGGTTAGGTGCTGGGTCGGGGGGGGGGGAGTAGGTGCGTGCGGTCTTATGACCTACTGTACCCAAGGGGGGGGGGGCTTTAGGTCAGAGACCTCCCGGCCCCTTTGGGGGAGTGGGGAGGTTGGGGCGTGGGGTCTTTCGGGTCCTGGGACCCATTTTCTCTTCTGGCCATCATCCGAGCAGGCACCAGCGCGCACTTGTTCGATTTTGCTTGATTAGGCAGCCTGTATGGTGACGAACTCGATCAGTCATCCGGGTTGCATCCCTCCATAGTCCCATTGAAACGTCCGAAAGATTCTAATTCTAGCAATTATGTTTTGATTTTGTAATCCGTATGTTGCGTGGTTCCATCCGAGGACGAATCCATTCAGCATCCGGTTTACTTTGATTATGCCGAAATTTCTTGCCTACCTAACCCTAGCTCACGTTCACACAGTGATGGGCACTGTATGACGGGACCTCAATTTAAAGTCCCTTCCGAGAAAACTGAGCAAGTGGGGCCAAGTGCATTGCTTAAGCGTACTCCAGCAGCTTGCTGTGCCCAGAATTGTCCATCAGTCTGTCCATTTGTTGATTGGTTTGTCAGTCCGTTCGACAGACAAGCATACCTGCCTACGGGCCATGAATGAGATGGACACACGTCCATATCCCTCGCGGTCCGCCAGCAGGCAGACCCATCTGTTGTTCTGTTGTCCATTCCAGTCCTCCATCTGTCTTTCTGCCCGTCTGTCATTGCTGTGTTCGTTGCTGCATTTTAGCTCCAGATCTGGCTCTGAAAGAAAAAGAGGGGAACAATGCTGAAAGAAAAAGAAGGAGAAAAACAGACAGTGTGGACAGGTGTTTTGGGGCATGTACTCACATACTCTGGGTCATCAATTCATTCATTTTTTTTTGTCTCTAACAGACGCAGGTTGGGGTAAGGCTGTAAAGGCCGCAATGACCATATAGGTCGAGGGTGGTGTGGCAGTAAATGCCGCAGTGACCGTAGAGGTCGAGGGTGGTGAGGCAGTAAATGCTGCAGTGACCGTCGAGGTCGATGGTGGGAAGGCAGTAAATGCCGCAGGAGAGGCCGGGGGTTGGAAGGCAGTAAATGCCGCAGGACAGGCCGGGGTCGTAGAGGCCGCAGAAGAGTGCTTCTTGCGCCGTCTCACGTGTTGGCTTTTTGTCGGTGTCTCAGTTGTCTCAGTTGTCGTTTCGGTCGGTGTCTCGGGCTAAACAAAATGTGTTCTGATTATGTGATGTGTTTGTCCGATGCAAGCACGAACTTGATTAATTCGTGGTTGATCTGTCGGTCACGCATCGCTATAATGTCTTCTATAGGGTCAAGATTGAAGTTTCCCTTTCTCAGCGTATTGATGAGTTCCTTTCTAATGTCTGCATATTCAGTGCACCGTAGGAAGAAGTGGTCTAGAGTTTCAGTCTCCTTGCAGGCCTCACATTGGTCTGTGTCTGACAGGTTGAGTTTTTATCGTATCTGGTTAACGCTGATCCGACCCATTCTGATGTGGCGTAATACAATGTCGCCTTGGTGTCATGGGATGTGGTTTTGGTGTTTGCGTTTGACTCCAGGGACGATTCTGAACAGGAATCTGCCGGTTGTGTTTTCGTCCCATTGTCTCTTCCATTTGCTGTTGATGTGCCTTTTGACCAGGGCGTTCGCTTCGGACTTTGAGAGTCCTATGCTGGTCATAGTTCCATCTTTGAGCGCTTGCTTGGCTGCCTCGTCCGCCTGTTCATTGCCTTTAATGTCAACATGGCTTGGGACCCAGTCGATGTCCACGGTTTTGTTGTCAGTCACCACAGTTGCATACAGCTGCCGGATTTCCTTGATTAGGTTATCCCTGCTCTTGCTGCTGCTAGATTTGAAGATCCTCACCAAGCTTAGTGAGTCTGTGAGTATAACGTATTTGCCTGGATTTGCTGTTTTAATCCATTCTAGAGCCTTTTTAATTGCCACCAGTTCGGCTGTGAATATTGACAGGTGATTCGGAAGCTTGTACTTGAGGACTTCTTCCTGGTCGCCTATGACTACCCCTGCTCCGCATTCGCCGGAGTTGGGCATTTTGGAGGCGTCGGTATAGATTTCCCTGTGCTCCTTCCATCTGTTGTCAATGTTTTCCAGAGCGTAGCTCTTGATTAGCGCTGGTGGGTCTTTCTTGCTTATCTGTGAGGATAGGCTGTCATGCGCCTTGATCTGCGGAAGTAGCCATGGCGGGTCAGGAGCCGGCCTTGAGCTTTCTATTTCGACGTTTACCAGTTCAGTGGCATTGGCGAGCTCTGTTATTAACAGGCCTGGTGGTTTGGTCTTTTTGGTCATTTTGGGAAGTACCTTGTGTCTTAGGAGTTGCCGGGACAATAAAAAGCCAATGGCTTATGTCCTGAGACAATGATGATGATGATGATGAATACTCCAAAGACAATAACACTAGGGATTATAGAGAACCTCTACAAAAGCACTCATGTCAAGACAAACATAGACACTCTTACCCCTACAACAGCAGTAATTTTCTACCCGCTGATAACATAGAACACAGAAATATACTAATAGTGGGGAGCTCTACTCTCCGAAAATTAAGTCGACGATACATGTCATCTGAAAACGTCACCACCTCCATTAGATCATACAGTGGAGCTGGAATAACTGATATCTCTGGCCGGCTAGACCACCTCCTCGCCCACAGCCATTACGAAGCTGTAGTCATTCATGTAGGATCAAATGACATAGGAAAAGGTGCATGCTACAGAATGATCGATGGCTATGAAGTTCTGATTCAAAATATAAGATGTATTTCACCTGACACTGAAATATGTGTTTCATCACTGCTACCACGACCGTCAGATGAACGTGCTAACCACAAGGTAGCTGAATTTAACAGTATGTTGGAGAAAATGGCCTCCTATATAAACGCTATATATACAGACAATTCTCAACTCTTACACATAATTATTCTGGGACCATATCCACCCAAACTATCAAGGTATTCAACTGTTATCAGAAAACATAACACACTACTTATCAGCAAACTTAAATATCCAAACACCCACATCCTACAAACCAAATTTTCAGACAGGGAGGTCAACTTGTAGGAGATAAGCCATTATATGTACTCAGTAACTAATCCACTCCAAAACATCAACAGCATTTTGACTACAAACACCTTCAATCCATTACTGCATGGATATAGCCACCAACAATAATGCAAATGAAAATAGCATTAACAATGAAAATATTTGCAACCAAAACAATGTCAGCAAAAAAACCAATGAACACAAAATAAAAACAAAAAATAAAACAAAGTTAAAAAATTCAAAGAAAAATATAGAACAGAAAAACAGCATAAATACACAAAACACACAAGCCACTTGTTCTAGTACATGCATATATACCAACACAGATAACTTGCTGAATAAGCAATCTGAATTGGAAATACTAATCGAAGACACAAATCCAGCAATCATTTGTATTTCAGAATTGTTACCAAAAAACTTAGTCACCCAATAAAATTCAGCATTGTGAACTAAAATTAAACAACTATGACATGTTCATGAACGATAAGCCTTCGTGAGGTGTTATTATATACACACACGTATCACTGCAAGCAGAAAGTGGCGAGTTACTAAATAACGTCCAGTTCTCGGAATCTGTTTGGTGTCAAATAATAACTGTAGATAATAAAAAAATGCTCATAGGCTGTATATACAGAAGTCCAAATTCAAGTGATACAAATAATGCAAACCTCTTAACACTTATACTCAGTGCAAATAATGCCAAGTCAGATTACATTTTAATCACAGGCGATTTTAACGTTCCTAAAATAAATTGGGATACAGGCACATCAAGTGACAAAACTGGTTATGATTTTATCAACACTATTCAAAACAGCTTTCTAACACAACACATAAATCTGCCAACTCGTTACAGAAAAAATAACACCCCACATATACTAGATCTCATACTAACTAATAATGCGGATATAATAGACACAATTACCCACGGACCCCCAATAGGGAAAAGTGACCACGAGGTACTGTACACAAAGCTACACACGAACCTACTAAACAAAACACCTAGGACAAACTGCCCAAAACTACTGCTAAGTAAAGGACGATATACTGACATGAGAAAAGAACTCCGAGAAACTGATTGGTCTGGCATCAAACATCTAAACATTATAGATGCATGGAATCTGTTCCACAAAACAATGACTGACAAAATAATTAAAGACGTCCCCTCTTCGACTGGACCAAAAATTAAAAAAGTCTGGCTAAATTATGAAACAATTAAATCTGTTAAACAAAAGGCAAAGGCATACAAGAAATAAAAAAAAAAATCAAACGATTTTGAGCACTACAAATATGTAAGAAATTTAACAACATCTAAAATCAGAGAATCTAAGAAGTTCTTTGAATGCAGGATTGCATCTGAATCTGCAAAAAACGCCAACGCTTTTTGGAACTACGTAAAAAACAAAACGACATTCAAGGAAACAGTTGGAAGCCTTAAAGTAAACCACAAACTAATTACCAAAGATAGTGAAAAAGTAGCCCTACTAAATAACTAATTTGCTAGTGTTTTCACAATGGAAAACTTAGACAATTTTCCAGAAATTCCAACATGAAACACTAAATCTAGCTTAACAAACTTGAAAATCACAAAATCTGACGTAGACAAAAACCTAAAGTCGATCCTTGAATCCAAACAAGAGTTATGGGCCAGATCAAATTCCTGCCCGAATATTAACTGAAACAGCCAATGAAATATCCTTACCACTGAGCATCTTATTTAACAAATCAATAAAAGAAAGTATATTACCAAACATTTGGAAAACGGCAACAGTAACAGCGATACATAAGAAACCATCCAACAAGACGTAGAGAACTACAGACCCATCAGTCTCACACCTATAATATGTAAAGTGCTGGAATCATGCATACGAGATGCAATTATGACACATATGGAATCAAACAATTTACTAACAAAATGTCAGCATGGCTTCCGATCTAGTAGGTCGTGTAAAACACAATTATTAGAATTTTTAGAAATTGCTACAGCTAGCCTAGACAACAACGAACCTGTCGACACAATATACTTAGACTTTAGGAAAGCATTTGACACAGTTCCACACACAAGACTCGTTAAGAAACTTAGTGCATACGGCATAGAAGGCAAACTAATTAAATGGATAAAAAACTTTCTTTCAAACAGAAACCAATGCGTCACTATTAATTCAGAAAAATCAGACTGGGCTGACGTAACTAGTTGGGTATCTCAGGGTAGCATACTTGGTCCTGTATTGTTTCTAATTTTTATAAATGACTTACCAAACTTAGTTAAATGTACTTGCAAAATGTTCGCAGATGATACAAAACTACTAGGAAATCCACTAACCACAAATATGCAAACCGATTTAAACAATGTCTTTGAGTGGTCCCAAACCTGGCAACTTATATTCAATCATGACAAAATAAAGGTTATCCATTTTGGCACTAATAATCCAGAAACGCAGTACTGCATGGTTGACACTGACAGGCGACTAACTATTTCTCAGTCAGTTGTCGAAAGGGACCTAAGAATCTACATAGGCAACAAACTTTCTTTTGATTCACACATTAAAAAAATCGTATCAAAAGCAAACAGTACACTAGCCGTTATTAGGCGAACATTTTCCCACATGGATCAAAACAACTTCATCTTATTTCCGAAAAAGTTGGTCCCGATCCCAGGCTGATTCATAATAAGGAAAAATTAGTTACCTCTCCGGGATATCAGTTAGTGCTGAAGAAGTGACCGAGATGGTCACGAAAGCTACACTCAAACAATTTCTACATCCCGGAGAGGTAACTAATTTTTCCTTATTATAAACTTCATCTTACTTTATAAGTTTTTGATCAGGCCCATTCTAGAATATTGCAACTCAGTTTGGTCACCTCACTTATTAAGGCAATCAAGAACAATAGAAAGGGTTCAGTGTAGAGCAACAAAACGTATCCCTACCCTCAAACACCTAAGCTACAGAGACAGATTAAGCTCACTTAGTCTCATGTCAATGAAATATAGAAGATTCAGTGGGGATCTGATTGAATCATACAAAAGTATACACGGGATGTATAATACAGACGCAGATCAATTCTTCACTAATAATAATACGGCACACATGACAACGCGTGGTCACAAACTCAAGATTCAAACCAATTTTTGTCGCAATAATACTAGAAAACATTTCTTCTCACAATGCGTAATCTCACATTGGAACTCGCTACCTGAAAACATTGTGCTAGCCCAAAACATAGATATTTTCAAAACCAGACTAGACAAACATTTCAACGAGATAACTTATTACCATGGCTAATTAAACTTAATAAACTCAATAACTCAAACTTAGGACTCACAAGCTGCTTCATGCTTAAGTCCGTCACTATGATGATTGATTGATTGATTGATGAAAGCATTCGATACACTAGACCATAACATTTTAATAGAAAAACTCTCAAACTACAGAATACGAGGCATTGCACTGGACTGGATAAAAAGCTACCTATCCAGTGGAACACAAAAGTTCTTTGGTGCATGCTCAAATAACAAACAACTTTTTCCTGATTTTGAAGAATTTTTAAAGATAATTGCTTCTACACTGATCAAGGATAACATCAACCAAGATATATATTCATATAATTTTGCTATTTAGCTTGTAGACATAGCTAAACTACGAAAGTTAGTCTGATTTCGAGATCGGACTTTGGCTGGTTAAAAATAATATCTTTTCGCAGTGCTTCCTACTTTGGTGGGGTTATCTATGCTAACTGGTATCAGACGATACAGAGGAGGTGTATGCGAAATCGACACTTTGGTCTTCACCGCTTTGAAACCCCAATAGTTTCCCAACTCGGATCATGCCAACGTGTCGATGGGAGTTCCAGACAATTAATAAGCCTTGCGGATGGAGGAGCATAGAAAGAGACAATCACTCAATATAATGAGAGGCCCTAAGGTATCTGGCCAATTTTACACAATCTAGCCAGTGTGCGGTGTTACATATCCGCCATATCCGGAAAGGAGGCTTACACAAATGTCACCTAAGGAGTGGATGTCCCTAACTACTTTTAACCTATCCTATCGAGATAGAATAGCCAGGTTTAGTCAATCAAAAATGTGTAAAATTGATGCTAGGGAAAAGTGATGCAGATTTATTGCTGTTGTATAGTATATCCTACTGTACTGCGGTCCTAGTGTTTTTTTCTATAAAATATACAAAACGGGTAACTAGGATGGCTGCTGCCATATATAACTAACTATCACAGTATTGAGAATAAACCAGGTCATAGGACCTTGCGGAGCTTGATAGTCATAAGCACAAAAATAAGGATAATATTTGCAGTAAAAGATATAAATTATAAAATGCTGTCTCAGACAACTGGGCGGTACCTGTTAGTCATCAGTACCTGTAAATGAATAAATACAATAGCTAAATGAGTACCTATTAGTCATCGGTACAGAAAAAGTTCATAAATCACTGTAGATGATGCGTCACAGATGAGGGGCGCGAGATGGCACTATTCTGAAGTTGCTGGGAAATCTTCGCAGGTGAACTGTTGATGCGGCTCACTCTCAAAGATGGTGAGGAAGAATGACTGTCATCGGATGTCCACTGGCTAATACAAATAATTAAGCAGAATATTAGAAAGTTCCGTACTATATCGGAAGTTTGAAGGTTGCTCATAACATAAAGGGCTACTGTTGAAATTTATAATTAAACAAAGCATGGGTAACACGGTACACCACATAGCTCGTGAGGCATACCAGGCAGAGTCCCACCAGACTGCGGCCTAAAAGTTAATTAACACACTACATGCTGCACGGAAGTTTGATCGCCACTTTTGCGTGGTTCGGAAGATCTAATGAGTTGTCCACCAAGATTCACCACTCGTTCTACATACTGGAGAGATTACATCGGGACCGTGAGGCACATCCACAGGAAGGCTCCTCTGAAGTATTGATAGTGAGGGACACTATTTCTATTTAATTAGTTGCCCCCGGATGGCCGTCCGAGGGCTTACAAAAACTTAGATGCGGATGCTCCGACTGAGACTAAGAACTGAAATCTAAGATGCATTGCTGTGGCTAATAGGGAGCCATAGTCAGTAAGCAGTTGATCACGTCTTGCGCTGCCTCCTCCTGTGTATGGTGTATATATTCCATCTCATGTTGATTGTCGGCTGGAATTTGTAGGTAAGAGAATATTTGAAATTCTCTATGGTGTTATACTGTCTAAGTTTTGATGCTGCTTCATCAGCCCGCACGCTAATGATTTGTATACGCGGTAGAACAGTTGTGTTCTTAATCAAAATTAGGACAGTATAGTTGATGGTAATTTATTGTTTGGTTTAAACAGGTTCATGTCTTGCGGATTCCAAGTCCACTGACTCTGCCAAGCTGGACTGTATCCTCCTCTATGGGTGGGACTCGTCTCACCTCAGCTAGACCAAACTTAATTATTACGGTACAGCTCGGAAAGTGCATGCCACAGTGTACAATTTACAATATCGTCGTATGGAGATTGTGAAACAGTCATCCTGAGTGTCTGTGTCTCTCTTATGTTGGTGAATTTGATTGGTATGTGTGGCCGGTTATCTGCGGATGAATCTTGCGCTGTCGTGAAGTGTCAACGTTTTTATTGCAGTTGGGGGAGGGGGGCACTGTGGTACTTGCGGTGTCAACGTTATGATGTATTTCACTACTCTGTAATGGCGGAGTCCTTTTTTTAGAACGGGACAGAGTTACTTTAGAGCACGGATGATCATGATGGGTACTGTCATACTTGGATCAATCCATTATCAAATTTCCGTTCGGTAGTAAAATCCTACTTGATACCGACGACAGAGTGCGATCATCTTGCTCTCTTAATAATGTTGGCTGTTATTACGTGTGATTGACGTGACTTTGTTTAGCTATTTATGTACGACGTTTTCAAGAGGGCTGGGGATCCTTGTAGTGTGTACTGTAGATGGCTGCGATACCTTTCCTCCTTACTGTATGATCAGTTTTCCGCATTACTATCTAAGTAGGTGCATGCGGAAAATGATGGTAGTGTTTTCTTGTAGGGAAGTCGGGGCTGCTGTATGACGCTGACGCAGTGGGCAGTGGCAGATCCAGTTCTCCAAGCTGGGGAATGCCGATTCTGTTGCTTTTTGCGGAAAAGTTGGGTTACGGTGGGTTATGAACTCACCGCATTCGTGAGGTAGGGAATGTTGTGGAAAAGGTGTCTCTAACATTTTCTGTTACAAAACTTAGGTGCGTGCTATCTATGTTGTTGGTAGTGTTGAATGTCTCCGTTATACTCTCAATATAATCGGGTATGTATGTAGTAGTCACACGATGAGGAATTGACGTATCCAGCCTGGAGGGCAAGTTTGTTCTGTATGCTCCTGGCTTTCTGTGTCTTGGTGTGATGTTCTGACTGTTCATGGGTCGTGGGGTGGGCGGGGTGGTGGTGCTTGGTACTGCGGTTTTGTTCGGAAATGCCCTTTGGATGGGGATGGACATCTCCCGTTACACGACGGTTGGTACTCTGTCATAGTTTTTAAGTACCAGGAATATTTGAGTCGAGATTCTGCTGAATAGACGGCTTCCCTGCCCACCACCAGTCGTGGGGGTAGGGGGGTGGGGGGGGGGGGGTGTGACTGTGGTGCGTGATGTCACCTCCTCTGAAACAGCCGACTCTCTCATATCTGAAGATTGACAGTCGACAGACGACGAGTGGAGTGTGAAATGGACAGGATGTGTAATGTCCGAACTCGGTGCGGAAATGAGAGACGCCAGTTGGAGTTGGGATGGCGTTGCTAATGGATGGGGTGCAACTTGGAGGGGGGTGGGGTGGTGGTCACTATACACCATTTGACCTTCCCGATGTGTTCCCCTGTCCAAGCCACACTGGACGGATGCCCAGTTCTTCAGACAGGATGCAGCCTAGGCTAAGTGTTTTTCCGTATATGCCTGAGATAAATACCTGTCCAAGTTAGGGGAACATAATCTGGGACAGAGTCAAGGCGCACCATGCCGACTCCTGACCCGAGTGGACACAGTACTGGATACCAATTAAGTGGTCGTCTTAGCGAGGGCCATAGCCCGGGTGGACCGTGCCATGGAGGTGATGCCTGCTAGATGTCATTTTAGCTAAGCACCCCACATAGATCATCCTTGGAGGTCATTTTGGCAAGAGGCCCCGCATAGATCGTACTAGCCAGGTCAATCATCCTGCACGTACTTGGGATCCCAGACTGCTCCACCCGTTCAGCAAGTGACAGGTTACATCTTCTCACGCACACACCCTCCTGCTTCCCAAAGAATCACTTTTCATGACCTCTGATCACAGGAGACATGACTCGCAATACGAACGCTTGCCATGGCCTGACTGTACATTGAACCATCTTGAATACGAACTTTGACTGTTTTCCCCGGCCTTGCCTGCAGGCCATTTCTAGCAAAGACAGCGAACTTCTAGTCTGCTAGATATGTCCTGGGTGTGGACTATCATCCATGTACCATGCATGTCCACTTACTATGACCAAGTTCAGTAGCCCGAACAATGCGCTGACTAGACAGTACCACAGTAAGATGTTAATTCACCCTTTGTTAGACAAGGAGGCCTTCAGTATCTCCTCTGCACTAAATTCCAAATTTCTCTTTACGTGTCTCCAGACCCTTGTGGGCCCACTGCCGCCAGTTATCCGGAACTCTTTGAGGGGCCTATCCCTCTAAGTTCCAGCGATTTTGGGAATTGGTGTGGGAGTGCACCGAGTTGTGCAGCTTTCCTGTTGACTGGAACAGGCCAAGTCCCAATCAAGCCTCTTCACTTCCATGCTATTTATTATATGTTCCACCCCGCAAGAAGCATGGCCCAGGGCAGCCTCATCTTTTGCCTGTGGTAACTCTATAATTGGGGTAATAGCATGAAGTGGGTGGGAATGGGAAGTGGTCAGCGGAACAACTTTTCCGTCCTTTCCCTTGGACAGCACAAGCGATAAAGTCTTCAGATATGAATGTACAGATCGTGTAGACCCGCTCTGAGGAGGGAGAAGGCGAGTACATAGTTCGTCATCGTCCTCAGCATTAGTCATATGTTCGCTGGACTCCTGGCTTGGTAGGAGAGGGGTTGAATTGGCACCGCAGTGCTCTGGACTAATGTCAGGAATACATGTCTCCGTAGAGACATCTGTCTGGGTACTAGTGTTACGTGGAACACCTAATCCGAGCTCTGGCACTGGGTCATCACTAACACAAGGTTTAAGTTGATCGAACGGATGACTGAGGTCAGGCCATCCGAGGCACGGATCCAGTAGGTCATGGCCAACCTCTTACCTACTACCACATAGGGGCCTTTCCACTGGTAACTCAGTTTACTCGGCACGTTTGCAGAACACTGTGAATCGTGAACCCAAACCATTTTCACGCCTCATATGGGTCTCCATGCACTCGCCGGTCATGCCACGTTTTCTGATGACAGTGTGCAGTGGATAATGTGTCTCTTACTAGCCCATGGGCCTGTTCTATCCATTGCTGCATGAGCTCTATGTAGAGAGATGGTGAATTTTTCTCCTGGAATCCTGGGCATGGCCAGGTCCAAGGGTAATGCTAATTTACGGCCTAACATTAACCGAGCAGGGGTATAACCAGTAATGGAATGTGTCGAAGTGCGGTATGCCATGAGCACATATGGGAGTCTTAAATCCCAATAGCGACAATCAAGGTGTGTTTCCTTAGTCAACCTCTCAGAGAGGGTTCAGTTGAACCTCTTTACCATCCCATCACTTCGTGGATGAGAGGATGTTGTGCGTGTTTTGACTATGCGGAACAATTTCCAGAGCTCAGAGATCAGCCAGCTCTCAAAATTACTTCCTTGGTCGGAGTACAGCTCATAGGGCGCACCGAAGCGGCAGAACACATTGCTAGACATGACCTCTGATACTGTGTGTGCCTCTTGGTCTGGCAAAGTGAATGCTTCTACTCACAGTAAAATAATCTTGTAATACGATGATGTACTTGTGTCCTTCATCCGTCGTATTCAATGATCCAAGTATATCAATAGCCACTCGCTCCCACGGTGCACAAACAATGTTAACTTGTATGGGTTTGTAATGGTGCTGGCCAACAGTGCGTCTTTGGCATGGGACACATTTGGTGACCCATGCCTTTACACTATTGCATATCCCAATCCAGTGGAACCTCTGTTTGATGCGATCCATTGTGCTTTCTAAGGCTAAATGTCCTGCGTTGTCATGCAGTTGTTGTAGTATGATAACACGATAGTGCTCAGGAATTACTATCCGGCTATTAATGTAGAGGACGTGACCTTGTATATGACATTCTCCAAACCTTTGATAGTAATATTTAGCTGTTGCGGAAAGTGAGGCAACAGATTCCTTAGGAGGACGTACCCCCTCCTGGATCCACGTGTATATATTCCCTGTTTGTGTGTGTGTGTTGCTTGTTCGTGAGCGACTGTCTCTGAATCCCACTCTACACACCGCAGCTCAGGGAACACGGGAAATGGCTGCGTTGTATATGTCATGGTGGTGGCCACTTCTCGTTCATCATTGAGCCCGATTCTGCTCAAGGCATCGACATTTCCATGCAGCTTGCCGGGTCTATGAACAACATTGAAGTTAAAGGCCTGCTGGGATTCCTGACACCTCGCTACCTGGCCCTCCAGATTTTTTAGGATTCTGAGCCAGTGTAGTGAGGCATGATCGGTACGGCATGTAAATGGGCGCCCGTACAGAAAGTGCTTGTAATATTTGGCAAAATACACTGCAGCTAACAATTCCCTGTTAGTCGTCGTGTAATGTTTCTCAGTTTTGTTCAGAGTATGTAAACCACAACCCAATACCTGCTCTGTTCCATCTTCTATGACCTGGGATAGAATTGCACCTATTGCATAAGCAGATGCATCAGTGTCTAAGATGAAATCGAGGTTAGGGTTATGATGGGAAAGAATTGGTGTGGTTGTCAAATATTCCTTCAGCGCCCTGAAGGAACCTTCACACTCACTTGTCCACTCGAATCGTCAATCTTTTTCTGTGATCTGGAATAACGGGGATGCAATTTCACTAAAGTGATAGATGTATCAACGCTAGTACTGGCAGAGACCGAGGAAACTCTGGGTGTCAGTGACTGATGTGGGTGTTTGCTACTCTGCTACTGTTTGGTTTTTGAAGGTTCAGTAGCTACTCCATCGGCGGATATGACATGTCCCAGGAACTCGACGTTATGTCTGAAAAGATGTCACTTCTTGGGTTTGAGCTTGAGGTTTGCAGCATGAAAAAAAATTGGACAGGGTCTGCTCAAATGAAGAGCCAAAGATGATTACGTCGTCGATGTAACAGATGCAGATCTCCCATTTAGGGTAGTTAGTACCTGCTCAATGAGACGTTTGAACGTTCCAGGAACGTTGCACAAGCTGTGAGGCATCTTCCGGAATTGGAAAAGACCGTCTCTGCATATGAATGCAGTCTTCTCCCGGTCAGCCTCATCAATGGCTACCTGCCAGTAGCCACTAGCTAAGTCAAGGGTACAAAACCACTTGGCTCCGAACAAGGAATCTAATGCCTGATCTATTCGAGGAAGCGGATAGGCGTCCTTGACGCTAAGATCAATACGGCAGCGGTAGTCTATGCAAAACCACAAAGATCCGTCCTTGCCTGCTAGTACAATGGGACTGGCCCATGGGGATGCTGAGGGCTGTATTATGCCTGTCTGCAACATGTAATTCACTTGTTGATGTGTTTCCGCTGCCTTGTGAATGGGAAGACGTTGTACGGGTTGTCAAACGGGTTGATTCTTTCCGGTGTCGATGGAGTGTCGCACGAGGTGAGTTTCTCACAGATCCATGTCTCCAGCCGAAATTTTTTTGCGATACTTATGTAATATACAGCGTACATCATGTTTGTGAGATTGAGTTAAACCAACTGTGGCATGCAAATAAATGTCATGCAGGTGTTCGGGTAAATCATCCTCAGAAGTTGTTGCTGGTGTAGGTGCGGTAGGGGGTGTCTCCAGTGATATCACATCCACCAGATGGCCACAACGAACTCCCAGTACTAGTGTTATTGGGTCCGCGGTGCCATTGAATACCCTAAATGGTATATGATCCTTGTTGGTGGTGTCCACGATGATCCGGGGACGTGCGCAGTGTGAGGCGATCATGTAATCTGGGTCAGGTTCTAGCATGGCTGTGTGTGTGTTGCTTCCTAACTGTGGTGCAGTGGCCCATACTATTTCCTCTTGTCCCAGCTCAACTGTGGCCATAGATGCCAAAATCACCACACAAGTGTCGTACAGTGATTATTCCGGTCCAAGAGGTATGCCGCGGCCGTGTATGTCTAATACTTGTTGTCTGCAATGTATGACGGCTTCGCTGGCACTGAGAAAGTCAGAACCTAGCAGTGCATCGTGTTGAATGGAGGCAATTACAACTCGCTGTATGAATTGCATTTCCTCTATCGCTATTACGAGGTTTACCGTACCAGCCACAGGAACATTGGCTCCGGTAGCTGTTTGTAAAAATATGTTTGTAGGCCTAAGTGGTGGCTTTTTATGAGGTGGGATGCTCTCATACAAGTGCTTGTTAAAACGGTGATGGAAGCTCCAGTGTCTATGGTGGCACTGGTCGAAATGCCACTAAACAGGCAAGCACACTTGTATATTACTTTGCAGTGTGCTTGTGGAAGAGTTTCCAATGATACTGCCTGAGGGAGTTCTTTTGGTGCAGTATCATCCTATATGTAGTCCGTTTGCTTTTTCATAGCTTCCGTGAATGGAATCGCCGCTGCTGTGATTGCTTAGGCGATGACGGAGCCGGGGGTAGCAATGGCAGGGTTGTTGATGCTGGCGTGCTGTATCGTGAATTGGTGTAGACAGCAATCTGGACAGGACCTTTGTGGTTGCGGATAAGGGCCAGCTATGTTAGTCACTTCTGATAATGATTCATGGGATGTTTAGTGGATGCGCAAAAGAAGCAGTGGCAGCGCGGATGTTTGCTGCTCCTTGGATGATGCTTCTTCTTGCGGATCCATGATGCTGAATGCTGACCGCTGTCCATGTCACTGTTACTGCTGCTAGATGTGGTTGGGATGATGTTGTTAGGACCTGTAAGTTGCATACCACCAAGGGGCACCAGGTTATAAGTGCTCTGGCGTCGGGTCATGGTGCTTGTAAAAACGTTGTTTCAGTGGAGTTGTTAGAACCAACCACTGCCGTTTTACATAGAAAAGAAGGTTTGTGACATGTGGAGGTTGTGGGGTCACAACCCCTCGCAGAGGGAGATGTTGGCGGTGCTGCGGATGCCGGGTGGGTGTGGTTGTGTACTGTCGTGTAAGTAGTATTTTGAGTTGTAGTGTTAGCCACCTGACATTGTTGTCTGGAGGCCATAGTTGAGCCGGGTTGTGAGAGTGGGCACCGAAGTGACTCTATGATCGGTGCCCATTCTAGTTTAGCGAGGACTCAGGTTGTGGTGTGCATCTGTCAGCTGTTGGAGTTGTAGATGGAGGCCGATTTGGGAATCGGTCCTTCCAATGGCCGGACTGACCATATCCATAACATGTGTCTGGAGGCTGGATCTGTGCTACCGTACTTGAAGCTGGTCATGTAGTCGACTGTATGGCGACGGTGGTGCTGAGCGTGGTGACTAAATTAGTGAGTGCGGAGATCTGTTTGGTTATCTCTTCCAACCTATCGTGCATGTTTTGTCTATTGTTGTTGTTGTGCTGGTTTCCTACCGATTGGGCTGGCCATGCCCTCTTCCTCTAGGTGCGTGATTGTAACAGGTGGGGTGTTTAGATTGTGTGGTGCGCGGGTCTGTTGCTGATGCGGATGTAGGTGCAGATATGGTGTCGGCAGCGATTAGGAGGTGTGCATCGTTTGCCTCATTAATTGGATGCAATTGGTGGCGATTAGCTTTTCCTTTGAGGGCTGGCTCACCACTCAATGCGTCGATGAAGGTGTCGAGATGAAGATGGGTAACTCCCTCATGATTGGTGCTGGGGTATGCGCGTGTAACAAGTCGTCGGATATGACTTGCTAACTCTGGCAAGGTCTCCTCTGAAGACGACTTGTTTCTCTGAGGGCTGTGTCTCTGAATCTTTCCAACAGTGCATTTTCCAGTTCCGTGTACGTTGGTGTGGACTCTGATCCCAAATCTCCCAGGACTTGTGGTGTTTTGCCCGACAGCTTTGCAGTCAGATACTCTCCCATTTGTTGATCCATCCATCGGTTTGTGTGGCTAATAATCTCGAACTGGCACTTGTAATTGGCCCACTCACTCTCCCCACTGAATTCGAGAAGGAGAATGACTCGGCCATGGCCATGATATGGTACTATATGCGCGAATCCGGGTGGCAGTGATAGGGAGAATGGTGTGAACGTGGATGCTGGTTTGATTGTTGGTGGTGGTGTTGGTGGTTGTTCTCACTGTCAGTGTCGCTGATACTGCACCCACGAAGATGATTCCCGCTGATGATGTCATGCACGCTATGTGTGTTCCACTGAATACCACCCTGATGCGGGTCTATAGACAGGTGTTGGTCTATAAACTGGTGGAGGCATTCCATGTATGTGATGTGGCAGTTCCATCGGTCGCTGTGATGGGCGTTCTTCACACGGAGATGGTCCAGGAGATTGACGGGGGTGGTGCGTGCTGTGTGATGATATGTTCCTTCTGGTATAATATTGAAATGGATGTTCTGCATCTCCCGGCTCGTGTCGTGGTACTGATGGATAATATGGCTACGACGTTCTGATAGGAGGAGATGCGGGACATGGTGCATGAGGGGGAGGCCATTGTTCACCGGGTGATATGGGTGAATGTAATGGTCGTGAAAAATTGGTGTGCCCCCGTAGGGGTCTTTGTCATGGTCGACCGCGATCTGGTAAAGGTGGTGGGTGCCTATCGCGGATATCCGACAATGTGATGTATTGAGTACTGTAGCTCACGGGGTTCACGCTGGTCCGCTAAGTCGCTCCACTCCATTGCACCGCAAGTACATGATGCACGGGAGTGGTTGTTAGCTTCGGTTCTCGGGGTTGTGGATCCCATATCACGTCTCTCTGAAAAGTACAAAGACCGGCCTCTAGAGCCAGTGGAACACTAATGTTCCAGTGGGGTCGTGCGACCATTGCTGCCGAGATTGAACCACACGGTGTCGTCCAAACTGTTTGTCTCACCAGTATGACAGTCCATTATAATTTAGATCAACAGACAAGATGTTAATAATTAAACAGTCACAAGTTTATACACTATACAAACAATAACACTCATTTGACAGTAATGAGCACAATGACACAAAACAGAGCCATTCAGTGTTCTTTCTACGTGGCTTCGCCGGAGGGACCACACAGCCCCTCGAATCCGCAGAGGTATCCCTGTAAGAGAGCATCGCTACGAGGTCACTGGTTAGTTTAATATAAACTAGTATACCCCTAACACACACAAAGAAAATATTGTTGTTGTGGGAGGAAAGTGCCTCGCGCGGGCCTCCATCATGAAAATGCCTTCAATGCCTAAGTAGAGGAAAAGAGTTGGCAAAAAGGGCCACTGTTTTGTTCAAACAGAAAATGCTAAGTACTGAAAATCTTAGCGAAGCCATAATTAATGTGATGCACACTGGTTTACGTGAAGACGGGACGAACGATTTCCGAAGAATTCCCAGGTCACCATCTTATGTAGTTCCAAAGTTACTGCATTGGTAGTTGCCGCTTTATTTATGCGGGCCATCTGATACATTCTAACCTACCCATTAGTTATTTGTAACGAAAACAAGCTTTGGCCACACGTGGCAGGGATTCCTACCTAACTTTAGATACATTTATCCATTGGGCAAAGATGCTCAGCTTCCCGTAGGTCGCCCTGCATTTCACAGTTCACATAAGCAATTTTTAGAAAGTGGCATGTCGTTTATGGTGGTAATGGATAGATGGATATCCACTGCTAGCGTCCTTCCCGTGAGGGCGTGGTTGGTTCTAAGACCTCACCCAGATACTACAACGAATTTGATGGAGATCCGCATCTCATCCGTCACCGCGTACTATGGAGTTAACATTTGACCTGCCATTAGGGTTACTTTCCAGAATGCCCAGAGATGCACTGCAGGCCGGTATCACAACATAATTAAATAATATTATTTCGCAGTGCTTTCTACTTTGGCAGAGGTCCTAACTAACTAGTATCTGAGGACACGGGGGACATGTATGTAAATCGGCACTTTAACTATCATCGCTCGAAAACATCCGATAGTTTCCCAGAGTCGGATCCTGCTAACGTGTTGATGGGAATCCAAACAATTAATAAGCCTTGCGGCTGGTGGATCATGGAAAGAGACAATAACTCAATATAAATAAGAGGCCCTAAGGTGACTGGCCAATTTTACACAACCTTGGCGGTGCGTGGGGCTACATTACACCAACAGTGGAAAAAGAGGTGTACACTATATGTCTCTTGCGGAGAAATTGTCGCTAACCACTTTAAACCTATCCTATTGAGCTGAATAGCCAGGTTTAGTCGGTAGCATTTCAGACTCAAACAATTAGAGCATGAACAGCGACCTCAGTGTAAAATTGATGCTGGGGGAATAGTGATGCGGATATATATTGTTGCTGTATAGTATTACCTAGCGTACTGCATTCTAGAGTTTTTATAAATAAACAAAACATATTAACTAGAATGGCCATATACACAACTAGCTAGTACAGTGAGAACAGTATATATCACAGGTCACTGGACCTTACGGTGCTGTTAGTTGAAGCACCAACAGTAAATAAAGATAATATTCACAGTAAGAAACAAAAAATATAATAATGCTGTCTTAGGACCGGTAAGGTGCCTATTTGTCATCAGTACCAAATACGGAAATAATTAAATGTTCAATAGTATAGTTACTTGATTACCTATTGGTCATTGGTACGGTAAAAGTTCATGGGTCACTGAAATTGATGCGCTAACATGTAAATAGTGCGAGATGGCACGATCTTTGATGCAGGGAAGATTTCCGCATGCAGGTTTCCGCAGGCTGGTCTCCACAAGCAAGTTTCCGCAGGCAGGTCATTGATGTGGCACATTCTCATGACGGTGAAGCAGAACGAATCATATGATGTCCATTAGATAGTCATACAACTAATACAAGATTAAAACAGTTGTTGTAAAGTTTCCGTCCGACGACGGTAGTTTGAAAGTTGAAAGTTGCCAATTAACAAAGAGGGCTACCATTATAAGTAATTATGCATGTACATTAACTGGCACACGGTGCGGGATACGTCGCATAGCTCTTTGCGGCGCACAAAGCAAACTCCCACCAGACTGTGGTCGAAAGGTTAATTAATCACATGCGACATGCAGCGCGGAGGTTTGAGTCCACTTTTGGTCGGCAGATCAGTCAAGTCATCCACCAAGAATCACCATCAGCTCCACATTCCATATAATCTCATTGGGCCCGTCAGGCCCCTCCGCAGAAGATTTCTCTAGGAAAGAGTTATTACATTAGTTTAATTGTTGCCCCCAGATGGCCGTCTGGGAGCTTCCAAAATTAATGTATTGCGGAAAGTCACTTCCAAGACTGCCCACCAGTGCAGAAGATCTCAATTCCGAATGGCACTGCTGCTATGTTGGCACTGCAGTCAGTTAGCAGTTCTTCCATGTCTGGCACTGCGCTGGTCAAGCAGTCTTGCTGATGGGTCGGCTTCCACGTCGATGATGCTTTCGATCTTTGATTTTTCGTCCCTTTTATACTACTCGTGACATTAGAGGCAGGCGCTTCAGCCAATCAGTGGGCAAGCAGAAGCCAATCAGCGTGCAGCCAGAAGTGGTGACGTGGCTGTCACGTGGACAGCACATTCCCCATTCAGGTAATGCATACACGCGATTACGAAGTCAAGAGAAATATTTAGAAAATAATTTAACAGGAGTTTTAACGATAACTCGGCCATTTCTGGACCAGTTTTAAAATAGTAAGAAGTTCTATAATCCTCGTTTCATTCCGGTCCTGATAGCTACCAGAAACGACGAGAACGGTGTGATTTGAATAAATCTCGGGTACCAACTCGGTACACTATAAGCACACATTCTCTCCCAATTCTGACACAGGTTGCCAGGAAGCTCTGACGCGCGTATGCGCTCTATGCGTTCTTACAGACTTAGCCGTTTTTAACGAAAACCTCTCCCATAGGGTGCATACACGTGTACTATCCTACTCATGGGGGGCGTGCTTGGAGAGAATCAGGCACGGCCGTCCTGTACCCAGGTTAGCTGGGATGGGCCGTATCCATCCGGTCAATCCATGCTACAGTCTTCACCACTTGGAAACCCAAATAGTTTCCCAAGTCGGATCATGCCAACATGGCGATGGGAGTTCCAGATCTTTTAATAGGCCTTGCGGCTGGAGAAGCGTAGAAAGAGACAATCACTCAATATAATAAGAGGCCCTAAGGTATCTCGCCAATTTTACACAATCTAGCCGATGTGTGGTGTGACATATCTGCTACATCCGGAAAAGAGGCCTACACAAATGTCTCCTAAGGAGCGGTTGTCCCTAACTACAATTAAACCTATCCTATCGAGATAGAATAGCCAGGTTTAGTCGATCACATGTCAGGTTCGCGCAATGAGAACGTGAAGAGTGACCTCAATGTCAAATTGATGCTGGGGGAAAAGTGATGCAGATTTATTGTTTCTGTATAGTATAGACTAGAGTACTGCGGTCCTAGTATTTTATAAAAAATAAACAAAACAAGTAACTAGGATGGCTGCTGCCATATATACCAACTAATGTAGTTCGGACCGACCGGTCGGGTACTGGCCATACCGGCTAAGCTGGGTACACACCATCCATCCTGGATTCGTTCCCTGAACACGCCCCCCCGTGGGTAGAGCTATAAGCATATATGAGCCTATGAGAGAGATCGCGTTGTAAAAACGACTAAGTTCGTTAAAGCGCATAGCGCGCATGCGCGCTTATTTACTATTTTTGACAGAGCGCATATTTTTGTGACCAAGATAGGATGATGCTTTTAGTGTACCAAGTATGTACATTGTAATGCTTTTTAGTTACTTGTACCCGCCGAATCTGGCATTAATCAAGACCAGAATTCGACGGGCTTTCCGAAGCTGTAAACCATTTCAAAATCGGTTAAGAAATGGCTGAGCTATCCACGGAAACCCCGTTTTGATTATCTTCAAAATATTGCCGTGACGTCGTAACCACGTGTACGCAGAACTTCTAGAATGTTCTAGAACATTCGACTACATTATTATTAGCTACGCGCTGATTGGCTATTGCTCGACCGATGATTGGTTGAAGCCTGCGCCTATGACGTCAGGAGTAGTATAAAAGGAGACGAAATCCAGAACTCGAGAGCATCCTCGGCCAGGGGCCGAATAGGTTGGATCTGTATTCAGGCTACTACCAGCAAGACAGTAATTAAGCAGATGACTTCAGTCTCTAGGGTTTCTCTTCCGTAGCCACTGCAGTAATCCAACCCACTGCACTAAACCAATTTTGTATCTCCCGTTTGTGTGGGAGCATTTTTGGAACTTTCGAATATTGTTCACGAAAACATCAGGAACTAACTCGGAACACCAACTTGCGGTGAGGCCTTTCCCGTCCTGAAAATGTGATTCTACAGATGTAGAGGCAGCGATGTTCTTTGCTGGATGACTCGCCGGATCTGCCGGCCACACCAAAAAGTGGTTATTCAACCGTCTCCGCACTGATGTCGTGCAAGTTTACCTAAACTTTTTGACCGCAGCAAGTAAACTTTGCCCGGTATGTCATAAGAGCTAACTGATGTACCCCGCACCATTAAGCTTAACTATGTATCTTCATCTGTATTCAACAACTCCCGCTTATGATCGGGTTGTTGGCAACTTCCATCTGTACCATCGATGTATGGGAACTTTCATCTTAGCAGTAATGTTATTGTATCTCTTGCTGACTACTCGTTAGACATTCTATATCGTGATTACAGTCCTGAGTTCGATCCGCTCCTGTCATGGACTGCTTGCGGGAATCCTGTTTGCAGAAATCAGCATGCGGGAACTTTCCAGCTTCCAGAGAATGCATCAATTCACGTCAAACCAAGGATGACGTATCAATTTCAGTAACACGATACCCCATGCTTAAGAATGGCTACCGATTATTCAAGTAACTATACTTGACATTTTAATTATTCCGATAATTATATCTTTAATTAATATACCTTGTCTGTATAAACGGTCCCGATGACTAAAATGCACCGTAATGGTGTTAGGACCGCTAGTTATAATTTCTGTATCTGTTTATAGTTATTCTTATTTTCTGTAAGGTGTTTTTACTAACCGCAACGTAGTAGGTTCCGCAACCTGTACGTCATATATTATTCTGATCATTTTACATTGTATTGTTAAATTGGTTAGTTCTATATATGGCAAGTGGCCATTAGTTTATATACACCTGTGCAAAAGTTAAGCACCAGCAAAAACAATAGAACGTAGAAACATGATGGTACAACTAGGCTGCCATACTTTTTGTCCCCGCGTTAGCTGACATAATTCCAAGTACGAAATGCACATGCATGCATGACTTCACGCCGCTTGATGTCCGTGCGTGGCGGGAAACAGCACACGTGTTCAGTTATGTAAAAGTCCAGTTTGAGGTGTAGAACATTACATACAGATTTAGGCGACAAGATTAGGAATTTTGTGTTCATGACCGTGGTTTATTTGTACAGAGAGAATTAGCTCTTGATTGTGAACCGCTATGGCAAGACGAAGGTTAAGTGATCGTGTGAAATGGCAAATCATAGGCATGCATACCACTGGTATGTCATGCAGAGAGATTGGCAGACAGCTGAACATTAACCATACTGTAATCAGTCGTTTGATTGCAAAACATGGGCAAACTAACGAGGTGAAGGACAGGCCTAGATCTGGAAGACCGAAGAAGACTACTGCCCGTGATGATCGAGCCCTAGTACGCCTTGTTAGGAGATCTCCATTCACCAACAGCAGAGTGCTCAGCCAGCAATGGGAAACGCGCAATAGAGTGTCAATGTCTACCGTCAAAAGGAGACTGTATGCTGCTGGCATGAAAGCTAGGAGACCTGTCAGACGTCCTCTCCTCACTGCACACCACAAAGAGGAGCGTCTGAGGTGGTGCAACGAAAGAAGACACTGGAACATGAGATCGTGGAGACGGGTACACTGGTCCGATGAAAGTCGGTTCCTGCTTCATGCCACAGATGGTCGAACTCGTGTATGGAGGTCCAGACGCACGGCGTACGACCAACGTAACATCATGGAAGAAGTTCCATTTGGTGGAGGTTCCGTTATGATATGGGGGTGCATCTCATTTGATTGTAAGCTGGATCTGTTGACTGTACCTGGAACACTAAATGGACAAAGATATCAAGATTCCATACTGGATAGAGTTGTGGTCCCTCATTTTGTAAATCATGCACATGGAACCCACTCTATATTCATGGATGACAACGCCCGCCCACATCGTGCTAGAGCTGTGCATGAATACCTCCGCCAGAATGCCATCGAAACCCTACCATGGCCAGCAAGGAGCCCTGACATGAACCCTATTGAGCATATCTGGGACATTCTGGGAAACATGGTGAGAAGGAGGGATCCTCCTGTGCAGAACCTACAGGAATTAACAGACGCACTCCATCTTGAATTGCAACGAATACCACAATGGCGTATCAGTCGGTTGGTGACCAGCATGAGACGTCGTGTCCAGGCCGTCATCCAGGCACAAGGTGGATATACCCGGTATTAATAATGACAGTCTCAAACTCGTGCACAGATGTTAAACTTCGTTTTCAGACACCATTAATGACGATCTAGCCACGTGTGTCAACTGTAGGGCAATAGTTGTCAGTTGTGTCAACGTAACCATATTCAGGCCTCGTTTTCAAGTTCAAACAAAAACATACAGTGTTTCCCCACCATCATAATCAGCATTCCTCTAGTTGCATTATTACCTCTTGCAATAAGATGGATGGGTACATAAATGTTTATGCTACTGCTTTCTTCATAGCACATGAATATACCCTCGCATGTGCGTAAAAATAGGGTGGTGCTTAACTTTTGCACAGGTGTATATGTTTTGTTTAGTTATAGAAAAATATAGGACTGCAGTGCACATAGGAAACACTATACAGCAACATTCGTATATGCAGCTCGATAGGATAGGTTTAATATGATGAGAGACAATCTCTTCGGCAGGAGATGCATGGTGTACGCCTCTTTTTCCGTAGTTGCGATAATTTAGCCCCACACCCCGACAAGGTTGTGTAAGATTGGCCAATATACCTAATGGGCCTCATATTTCTAAGTTATTGTCTCTCTTCATGTTCCACTAAGCCGTATGGCTTCTTAATTGTTTGGATGTCCCTATCCACACCATGAACTGATCCGACCCTGGGAAACTATTGGGGTTTCCGAGCGGTGATGGCCAGGGTGTGGTGTCACACACATCCTCCGCGTATCTTCGGATACTTAGTAGTTAGTTACCTTTGCCAATATAGGAAGCACTGCTAAAACATATCTTAATTATTATTTTTCTTTTATCTGCTGAACAATCCTCCTGCACCGCAGTGCATAACTGGGCAACTTGCATTTATACCTAACACCAGGTTAAAAAGTTAGCTCCATAGGACCTGGTGACGGGCGAGATGCGCATCCCCACCGAATTCCATAAGAATATCTGGGCATGATATTAAATATCTGCCACGCCCTCACGGGAAGGACATTCACGGTGGGTATTTGTCTATCTTACCCCCACCATAACGATAGATCAGTTGCCTAAAAATGCTTTTGTGAAAAGCAACCAATGTCCTGTGACGTTTTATGTGGTTACGGAGCGAGATGTCCGGATTCTTACCCAGTTCGGAGATCTTGCAATGTAACATGTATGCATGCTGTCTTCAGTATTGATGTGTTAGGGCATCCATTCTCAATGAGAGCCATATTTAAAAAGCTAGGTAGACGCCAGCCATTTGCAGACTAAAATAGTCCTTGTCTCTAAAAACTCAATGTGAGGTTACGCATAGAAGAAGGCGCGCATAAATAAAGGCGGCAACTACTAATTCAGCATATTGAAAACTACATAAGACGGTGACATGGGAATGCTTCGGGAATCGCTTGTCCCGTCTTCACGTAAAACAGCACGCAACCTTATCGTCATAATTTCACTAGGTATGATCTTTTCTTAACAGCATTTTGGTTGAATATTGGAGTAAGTCTTTTCAGCCCATACTCTTCTCCCGCTTTAAGCAATGGCGACATTTTCCTGTAACGGAAGCCGACGCGAGGCACTTGCCTCTCGCAATGATTCAGTGATGATGGCCCACATGAGGATAATACTCCTCACCCAAACTAGCACGAGTAGTGCCCGCGGGAGGCACATGATTTTTCGACACTATAAAAGATAATTTTCTTTCCTTTCAGCTTAGAGGTATAATAGCTTATATTAAGTTAATTAGTTATTTCGTGTGCAGGATCCTCCCTTACGGGGATACCTCTACGGACCTACGAGTCTGTGTGGTACCTCCGGGAACCCCCACAGTTCATCAGGCTGTCTCTATGTCTTGTATTTTCGTATGCTCATTATATTTATCTAGCATACTTGACGGTTTGTTTAGGTAAACATATTGTATAGACTTATGTTAATTAGGTCACCAAATCAAATCTTGTAAGTCCATAGATCACAAAATTGCTGGATGAGACTGTAGTGTTTAATGTTCGCGATGATGGTCGCACGGCCCCACCGGAACGATTGATTTCCACCGGCCTTAGGAGCAGGTCTATGTTACCCATAGGGCAGTATCGCATGGGATCCGTAACTCCGAGACTGGAAGCTAACCAGCATCATCATTCGTCATGCACTTGCGGCATGGCGAATCAACACCAGACACCGGAACGGCCTGACACTACCCCGCTAACTATCACAGTATTGGCAATAAATCAGGTCATAGGACCTTGCGGTGCTCGTTAGTCATGGGCACAAAAATAAGTATAATATTTACATTAAAGATATTAATTATAAAATGCGGTCTCAGACGACCAGTCGGTACCTATTAGTCATCAGTACCTGTAAAGAAACAAGTGAATACAATAATACAAAAATATAGCTAAATTAGTACCTATTAGTTATCGGTATGGAAAAGGTTTGTGAATCACTGTAGATGCTGCGTCACAAATGAGGAACGCGAGATGGCACAATTCTGGAGTTGCTGTGAAATCTCCGCAGGCGAACTGTTGATGCGGCTCACTCTCAAAGATGGTGAAGAAGAACGACTGTAGTTGCGGATGTCCACTAGATAGTCATAATAGCTTATAAAATAATTTAAGCAGATTAATAAAGTTCCATACTGTATCGGAAGGTTGAAAGCTGCCCGTAACATGAAGCACTACAGTTGAAAGTTATAATTATAAAATGCATGTACATTCCTGGGTACACCATACCTGGTACACCGCATAGCTCTTGTGGCATACCAGACAGAGTCCCACCAGACTTTGGCCTAAAAGTTAATTAACACACGACATGCTGCGCACAATTTTGATCGCCACTTTTCACCATGGTTTGGCAGATCTGACGAGTTGTCCACCAAGATTCACCACTCGTTCTACATACTGGAAAAGTTACATCGGGGCTGCAAGGCCCATCTGCAGGAAGGCTCCTTTGAAGTGCTTCATGTGAGGGACCCTTCTATTCAATTAGTTGCCCCCGGATGGCCGTCCAATGGCTTACAAAAACTAGATGTGGATGTTCGCTTGTGGGCCCGAGACTAAGAACTGAAATCCGAGAGGCACTGCTGTGGTTATACGGGAACCACAGTCAGTAAGCAGTTGCCCACGTCTTGCATTGCTCTGGCCACACAACCTTCCACTCGTTCTCTCTCGACGAAGTGTGGTCTCAATTCTTGGTTTTGCGCTACTTTAAACTACTCATGATGTCATAAGCAGGACACCCAGTCAATCAGCCAATCACATGATAGACATCTTCTCCATTCATTTAGTACATACAGCTGTTTACGACGTCCTTGTAGTATTTTGAAAATAATTTCAAGGAGCTAAATTAGGATAATTCGTCCATTTCTGGTCCGATCAGACAAAGGTAAGTAGTTTTAGAATCCTCGTCTCATTCCGGTTCTGGTAGCTACCAACAACGAATTTAAAGAAATTACGTGCACCAATCCGGTACACATGTAGTTGTTCTAAAATCATGACCTTATAGTGCTCATGAATTATTATCCAGTTGTTGATGTAAAGGATGCTGTTATGGATATGGCACTCCTCAAACCTCTGATATATAGCCATTGCGGACGATGGGCTGATAGATTCCTTAGGAGGACGTGCCCCCTTCTGGATCCATACATCTATTTGTTGTGTTTGCATTCAGTTGCCTGTTCATGAGCGACTTTCTCCATATCCCACTCTGCACATTTTAGCTTGGGGAATACAGGAGATGGCGGTGTTGTTTGTGTCATGGTGGCAGCCACTTCGTGTTCATCCTCGAGACAATTCTGCTCAAGGCATAGACATTTCCATGCAGCTTGCCGGGTCTATAAACAATATTGATGTTGATGGCCTGCAGGGATTTCTGACACCGCACTACCTGGCCACCTAGATTTTTTAGGTTTATGTGCCAGCGTAGTGAGGCGTGATCTATATGGAGTGTAAATGGGTGGCTGTACAGAAAGTTTTTGTAGTATTTGACAAAATAGACCTCAGCTAACAATTCTTTCTTTGTGGTTGTGTAACGTTTCTCTGCGTTATTCAGAGTACCCGAACCATAACCCAGTACCTGCTCCATTCCATCTTCTGTGACCCCAGATAGAACTGCACCTATTGTGTAAGCAGATGCATCAGTGTCTAAGATGAAATCGAGATTAGGGGTAAGATGAGCAAGAATTGGTACGGTTGTCAAATATTCCTTCAGTGCCCTGAAGGAGCCTTCCCACTAAGTCATCCACTCGGATGGTCGATCTTTCTCAGTGATATGGAATAACGGGGATTCAATCTCACTAATGTGATGGATGTATCGGCGACAATACTGGCAGAGACCGAGGAAACTTCTCGTATCTGTTACTGAAGTGGGGGTCTGCCATTCTGCTACTGCCTTGGTTTTGGAAGGTTGTGTGGCCACTCCATCTGTCTGCGGAAATTACGTGACCCAGGGTGTCGACGCTCTGTCTGAAAACATAACCCTTCTTGGGTTTGAGCTTAAGGTTTGTGGTATAGAACCACATCAGGACCGTGTACAAATTTGACAGGGTCTGCTCAAACGAAGAGCGAAAGACGATTACGTCATGGATGTAACAGAGACATATTTCCCATTGCAGGGTAATTAATACCCGCTCAATGAGATGTTTGAATGTTCCGGCAGCGTTGCACAAGCCATAGGGCATTTTGTGGAATTGGAAAAGACCATCCCGACAGACGAAAGCGGACTTCTCCCTGTCAACCTCATCCATGGCTACCTACCAGTATCCACTAGCTAAGTCCAGGGTACACAACCACTGGGCTCCGGACAAGGAATCTAAGGCCTGATCTATCCACAGGAGCGGATATGCGTCTTTGATGCTTAGATCATTAAGGCGGCAGTAGTCGATACAAAACCTCAAAGATCCATCCTTTTTGCCTGCTCGTACTAGGGGACTGGTCCAGGGGGATGCTGTGGGCTCTACAATGCCTGTCCGCAACATGTCGCTAACTTGTTGGTATGCTTCCGCTTCCTTGTGAATGGGGAGACGTCGACCTGGCTGTCATACTGGTCGATTGCTTCCGGTATCGATGGAGTGTAGCACGAGGGGAGTTTCTCCCAGGTCCATGTCCCCTGCAGAGAAATCCTCCCGATATTTATGTAGAATCCGCTATGCGTCATGTTTGTGAGATTGTGTTAAACCAACTGAGGTGTGCAAATATAAGTTATGCAGGTGTTCAGGTAAATCATCCTCAGACGCTGTTTCTGGTGTAAGTGTTGTGAGTGTCTCCAGTGATATCACATCCACCAAATGGCCACAATGAACACCTGGGACTAGTGTTATTGGGTCCGCTGTTCCATTGAATACTCGGAAAGGTATGTGATCCTTGTTGGCGGTGTCTACGATCATTCGTGGACTGGCGCAACGGGAGGCAATCATGTATTCGGGGTTGGGTTTCAGCATGGCTGTGTGTGTGTGTTGATTCCTAACTGTGGTGTGGTGTCCCATAAGATCTCCCCTTTCCCGGCTAATCCATTGCTGTTGAAGCTAAGATCACCGCACATGTATCGTACAGTGATGATTCCGGTTCAAGGGATATGCGACAGCCGTGTATGTCGAGTTCCTGTTGTTTGCAATACATGATGGCTTCACTGGCACTGAGGAAGTCAGAGCCCAACAGGGCATCATTTTGAATAGGGGCAACCACAACTCACTGGATGAATTGCAGTTCATCTATTTGTATAACGAGGTTTACCATATCAGCCACCGGAACATCGGCTCTATGGTATGGCTAATGATTTCAAATTGGCATTTATAATTGGCTCAGTCACTCTCGCCAGTGAGTTCTGGGGAGGTGGAGAATGACGCGGCCAGGGCCGTGATATTGTGTTGGCGGTGCGAATTTTGGTGGCGGTGCATGGGAGAGTGGTGTGAACGCGGATGCTGGGCTGCATGTTGGTGGTGCTGATGGTAGTAGATCTCGTTCGCGTTGATGGTTCTGGTGCCGTGTCTGTGATGGCAATTCCCGCTGATGATGTTCAGTACAAAATAAATGTGTAGGTTCCGCTGAATGCCTTATTGGTGTTGGTCGATAAACCAGAGGAGGCATGTTATGTATACGTCACGGAAGCTCTACTGGGTGCTGAGTCAGGCGTTGTTCATATGGATGGCATCCAGGAGACTGACGAGGGTGGTATGTGCTGCGTGAATGTGTGTACCTTCTGTTGTAGGATGGTAATGGTGATCCCATATGCCAGTTCATACCATGCTACCACAGGGACACAGTGCATAAGTGGCAGGCCATGAGAACCTTCTGATGGTGCTGGTGAACGCATTGGGCATGAAAGTATTATGTTTCCGCGTATGGGCCTTTCTCGTGGTCGACCATGATCCGGCTGAGATGTTAGTTACCTATCGCGGATGTCCGACAAGGTAATGTAGGAAGAGACAATTGCTGATATATTAATAAGGAGGCCCTAAGGTATATGGCCAATTTATACCACCTAGCCGGTGTGCAGTGTTACATTTCTGCTACATCTAAAAAAGCGGCTTACAGAAATGACTCCTAACGAGCGACCATTCCTAACTACTTTTAAACATATCCTATCGAGCTAGAATAGCCATGTTTAGTCGATCTCATGTCAGGTTCGCTTAATGAGAACCTGAACAGTAACCTCAGTGAAAAAGTGATGCTGGAGGAAAAGGGTGATGCGCTTGTATTGTTGCTGTATAGTACTGCGGTCCTTGTATTTTATATAAAATAAACATAACAAATAACTACATATAACTAACTATCACGGTATTGACAATAAATAAGGTCACACGACCTTGTGGTGCTTGTTAGTCATCAACACAAAACAAGGATAATATATACAATAAAAACATAAACTATAAAATTGTGTCTCAGACGGCCGGTCGGTACCTATTAGTCATCAGTACCTATAAATGCAAAAATAAAATAATACAAAAAATACAGTTAGATGAGTACCTATTAGTCATCGGTACGGAAAAAGTTCATAGATCACAGTAGATGATACGTCCTGGATGAGGAAGGCGAGATGGCTCGATTCTGAAGCTGCTGGGAAGATATCCGAAGGCGAACTGTTGATGCAGCTCACGCTAAAAAAGGTGAAGATGAACAATTGCGGTTGCAGATGTCAACCAGATAGTCATATTAATTTAAACAGTATGACAAAAAGATCTGTACTGTAGCGGAAGCTGGAAGCTGCCCTGTAGTAACGAAGGGCTACAGTTGAAAGTTGAATAATGATGCATGTGCATCTTCCATGTACACAGTACGTGATGCACCACATAGCTCGTGTGTCGCACCAGGCAAAGTCCCACTAGACTGTGGTCTAAAAGTTAAATGCTATACACAATACATAGGGCGGAGTTTGATTACCACTTTTTGGCGTGGTCTGGCAGATCTGACGAGTTCTCAACCAAGAATCACCACTTGTTCCACATCCTACGAGTTCCTTACATCGGGGCCGCAAGGCCCATCTGCAAGAAGGCTCATCTGATGTTGTTGGAAGTGAGAGCTTCTTCTTTTTGATTAGTTTATTTGCCCTCGGGGGTTGTCCTCCCGAGAGCGTTCAAAAGATTAGATGCAGATGGGGAGGTTGCGGGCCAGTGATTCAAGATCTCTAAGCCGGCCGGCTCCCCTGCGGTTATGATGAAACCAGATACAACAGGCAGATATCGGCATCCTGTAACTCTCCGGCAACACAACCTTCCACCTTCTCTCTCATTCTGGAGTCTGGTCTCGATTCTCAATTCTTCGTTCCTTTTATACTTCTCATGACGTCGTAGCGAGAACGCTCAGCCAATCAATGTGCGATCTGTAGCCAATCAGCGTGCGATCTGGGAGGGCATTGACATTATCACGTGATAAACATCCTCCCCATTCATTTATTACATACACGCACTTATGACGTTTTCAATATTTTGAGCATAATTTAAGGAGAAAAATAAGGATAACTCGGTCATTTCTGAAAAGATTTTAAAATCGTTTATAGTTTTGAATTCCTCATTTCATTCCGGTACCAAGAACGACGAGGATAGTATAATTTAAAGAAATTATATGGACCAACTCGGTACGTTTTAGTATGCATTCTCTCCCAAGTGCTGACACGTGTTGTCAGGGAAGCTCTGATGCACACGCATGCGCTCTACGCGATCTCACAGACTTAGTTAATTTAGAAAGCCTCTCTTATATGGCTTTATATATACGTGTACTATCCTACTAATGAGGACGTGCTTGTTATGTACCAGGGACAGCCGTCCCATACCCAGCTGAGCTGGGAGAGTCCGTACATGTCTGGCCGATCCGCGCTACAGTAGGTCGTGTAGCCAACTTCCACCCTACACCGTCCCTCACACGCTGATTGGCTTCCTCCTCGTTAGACTTACGCCTTGTTTTTTAGCTTAAGATTGTTTTATTGCTATAGCATGATTGCTAAGTAACTTAACGGTGCATCCAACGTTAAGGCATGCAGAGTGCATCCTCAGAGACCACCATCCATATAAATCCTCTTGATGAAAATATAAATCATTTAAAAAACTTTATGAATCGTTTTAAACGTTTATAAATCAATTGCATTTTTAAAGCGTTATGAATGATTTTTAAAGTTTTGAAAGTGTCATTTATAAAGGTTTATAAAAATTTATTAACATTAAAAATATTTGCAAACCTTTATAAATTATTCATAAACATAAAAAATAGGAAATAAATTCCACATCGGCGCATTGTTTCAAAATACACTTCTCCCTGTATAGAGTATCTGACCTGTGTACTGTTTATAGGCTAGTTTTCTTTACACACAAATTAGTGCCGCTTAGTGCCTATGACAGCAACAGCTTCCAGTAAAATTAGTTAAAATATTTAGCAGTGTTTATTAAATTGTAAATTAATCAAAAGCGCACAAGATCAAATTCAAATTCAAAGTTGTTTATTTTGCGTCATAATAGTATAAGTACAAAGTCAGAATGGGTAGTCCATCAAAGGCTAAGCTTATCATCGGATGGACACCCTTCATTACATTAAATATACAGTCACAATACTTAACATTGACACCACATCACTGTATCATTGTAAGTAGCATCACTGATGTGTCATCAGTGGGGCAGATAGGTAACAAATTGTATCAAAGTTGTGCACATTTTGAAGAAACCATGAAAGTTTGCTTGTAAGGGTTTATTTGTATGCCGATTCTAAAAAAATAGGGTACCATTTGATTTGACGACTGTTTCCCACTTAAAATCCGAAATTCAAGATGGCCACCAAGAAAATATTGTGTCAAAGAATGGATACTGGAAAATAAAAGCGCTATACTGATTCATGAACCCAACCGCTGTTTCTGACTAAGAAATAACTACCAAAGGAATGGAACATAATAGCTTTAACCCTTTGATGGACAAAATGGACAAATGCCCATTTGTTGACCAAGAGAATAATCATTCCAGTGGTAGATTAAAAAAGGCAGCAAATGGACACTGTCCATGCTGAGATCCTTCTTGACCAATTTCGACCATTAAAGGGATATCGATTGAAATGGTGATTGGGAATGTTGCGTCTAAATACAGTAACTAGAGTCTTTATACGGCAGATTACAAAAGCAGAGCTATTTATAGTTAATAATCGTCGATTATTCAAAATACACCCACACCTATCTAAATAGCTTTAACCATTTAATGGACAAGACGGTCAAAAGTATTTTCTGCAGTCGTCTTGAGAAATGCCCATTTGCTGTGCAAGAGAATAATATTTTAGAAACTCTACACCTGAAATAACTGGCTCGGAAATCGCGCCAGTCATTCCAGTGGTAGTTTTTCTAAAATATTGTTCTCTTGGTCAGCTATTTTACACTGTCCATGCGATGACTTTTCATGACCAATTTTGACCATTAAAGGGTTAATGGTTGAAATGATGATTAGGAAAGTTACGTCTAAATATAAACAGAGACTTGGTTTTAAAACCTGAAGATGATGGTTCATTATAACAAGTGTGGTCAAGATAACCAGTCTCAATTAAAGAACCATCATTTTGTGGCGACAAAAGCTATTACCGTGGTAAATGCTATGCATTAAGAAATCGCCAGTCTTTTGTGACTATGCTACTCATTGGTAAAGTATCTGCTATACCCAAGTTTGCCTGTAAGAATTCACTATGTCGCTCATTATGCAATGGATTCACCAGCACAAAGGCATAGCTGAGTTCTACGGGGTCCCTCTTTCGTACAGTTAAACCGCCCTGCATACTATCTTTTGCACTGGCATTTAATCAGTTCTCTACGTACTTTTGGTGTTTCATGAAGTGTTCTCCATACTTGAGACTAAAATCGTCATCTCTTGTCCACCCCCAGTCCTCAGATGATGGTAGCGTAGGATCTGCATCGAGTGCCTGATCCCAAATGTATCCAGCATGCTAGTTGCTGGGATGTTCTCAATTTTACTGTTCGTATGAGCAAACACTTCTTTACGAGCGTAATTCATTAGACTCAGTGATGATGTCCGATTATATAGAAGCACAGCATATCTTTCTAGTTCTTCTAGATTATTTTGTGATAGCCTACATGCGAAGGTGCATGCAACAGAATGCGAACAATTGGCCAGAGATGTTTTGGAGAATACCATATATCCGATGGTGTCCTTTCCCCCCAACCCCACGGAGATACAAGCGGGTATAACACCCAGATACAGCATGGAGAAAGGGTAGATACGAAGGACATCCGTTCCTAACTGAGATGCAATGATATGATCTGCAATGTAACGAAATTTTGCACCATGACCAAATGCTAAACATAGCTCAGATTCAGTCAAACACTAGCTGTTGCAATTGCCAGAACAAGAATATTGGTATCTGTTTCCTGAATTATGATTCTCTAATGACCTTTCTGATAAGCATGAGATGCATGCAACATGATTCTGTAATCTGCCTCTTCGTGAGTGCAAGGCTGAATTTGTGACACATCCAGTGATGATGTAGATACAATGCTTTCGCCATCTGTAGAAAGAAGAACTTTCCCTCCAGGAGCATCAGTAGACTGTATTGTATTTGCTAGGAATGAAAACAGGCGTACGTTGCATCAAGCCTTGTGACTATCTACAGTTCTCTTCTTAGGTATGGCATGAACACATGTTGTGCATAATCGCTAAAAGGACTTGACTGTAATATTAGCTCTTTCGGGATTTAGTGTGTGAACTATAGCAGCTCCATCAGTGATTTCTATGTCTGCTTGCAGTGTTTCAACATTAAATAGCTTTCGACGATTCCGATTATATCTGGTTTAGTACCTTGATTCATCACATTGTTCGGCCAGGGATGGTGGCCATGCATGATTCTCGTGTTGGAAGAATGTATCCAGATCATCATATATTGTTTCATATGAGATGTACATCCTAGAGAAGAGCTGAAGGCCATTTTCCTGCTTACCATTTTCATCTTTGAAGCATTTATAAATAACCCTAGAATAATAAGAGACAAGTGCGACATGCTCTAGTTGCAACTTATGCGGCTTTGCCGGAAATGTAAAAAGATTGAAAAACAGACTGACAGATCGATGAACAGACAGACTGACGGATGTTTGGACGGGCGGACAGATGGACAGACTGGCAGATTAACTTCATCTTAATGTATTTGTTTCACTGTGTGGCCACAGTCTTGGATTTTAAAACAGTTACTATTCATATTACTGCCATTTCCTTTAATCCAGCAGTATTCCATTGGTAATAAAAGCAATCTGTGACCTTTAAAATGTATGCTTAGATACACAAATTCCACTGCTATGATAATTATAAGCGAAAATACTATTTTTGCATATTTTCATGGCGGCCATCTTCAATTTCACACTTTAAGCGGGAAACAATTGTTAATTCAAATGTTACCCTATTTTTTAAGAATCAGCATACCAGTAAACGCTTATAGGCAAACATTCATGCTTTCTTCAAAGAGTGCACACCTTTTTCACCTACCTGCCCTACTACATGCACAAGCACAAACAAAGCACATAAGGCAGTATATTATTAGGAGTAGCATCTATTTTATATATATATATATATATATATATATATATATATATATATATATATATATATATATATATATATATATATATATATATATATATATATATATATATATATATATAATTACTTTTATAGGATTGATATATCACAGTCATCAAGTGGCAAAATATTGTCAATGGCGGTATCTACGGTATGGAGTATGATTGATTAAATATAGACAAATTTCATCATGTGGGTGACACAGAATTTATGCTTTTTGGTCAAAGGTGATGATGGTAAAAGTGATGTTTTAGAGAACATTTTAAAACTGTATTCTATAACCGTTTTAGCCGTGTTAGTTTAATTTCATGTGCACCGTTCCAAATTATGTTACAATATGTGATGTGTGGAAGGATTAGAGTAGAGTAGAGCGGTTTAACAGTATCAAGTGGCAGGTAAGGCTTAAGTTGTTGGATGACACTGATGCCGTTTGATACTCCCGCTGAAATAGTTTCAATTTATATATCCCAGGTTAGCCTAGGGTCCAGATAAACACCCCAAAATGTGGTAAATGGGGCTTTTTGATTTCCTTGTTTATTTATATAAGCTTTTGGTATATTGGTTTTTACTTTCTTTGAATTTGTAGAAAGCATGTAATTGGGTTGTATCTACATTTAATGATAATTTATTTATTGCAAACCAGGTTGTAACCTCTTCCATTTGTCCATTAGCGTTGTTGTATAATCTATGGATATCCGTTTCACTGGAGAAGGCATGTGTATCATCTGCGAAGAGAATTAGTTATAGATCTTTGCAGACAACTGGTAGTTCATTCATATACAGTAGGAACAGCAAAGAGCCAAGAATGGGTCCCCGGGGAACACCACAGGCTAAATTTATGGTTTCAAAACATATGCCTTTATATTGAACGTAAATTGCTGTCTTTTTGAAAGATAACACTGAAACCATTCGATTGCAACATCATGTATGCCATAATAAGTCTGGTTTTATAATAATATTTTAGGGTTTATGGTATCGAAAGCTATGTTACGGTTTAAAAATATTAATTATGTGATTAGAGTCTTCTAGTGAGTCTATAGTTTTTATAGCATATCAAGACGGGCATACATTATGGAGTGTTTTATTGGGAGTCATAAAGAATTGATTTTTTGTCAAGCTATTTGACGAATCGGTTGTATAATAGGCTTCGAGTAGCTTTGAAGATACTTTTAGAACGGATAATTTGGAGTGTAATATCAACTAACACGTGTCTATTCGATCATGACGTAAGATACGTGAGTGACAGACCTGTTCCCTCTATTTGGCATATCTGATCTGCTTGGGCGAAAGGGTAAACACACATTGTATATGTTCATTTCGCTGACAGATCTGAATATTATTGAGTGTGATAAATATATATTAGTCATTTAAAATGATGAATAAATAAGTTATTAAATACGAGATATCTTGGTTACACATTTCATGGGCAGATATCTATGGAAGAAATGCAAATCAGTTCTGGTGAGCTAAAAGTAAATAAGAAATACATTGGGTGTACTCATTGTCACATTGTGCAACCAGTTTCGACCACCATAATAAATATCAGTCACTACATTTAAATTTAAATAAAATTAGATATATCGTGAGCGAGTTTATTTCGCAGATTGCCTTGGACACTATCCAGAAATTGAGATCAATCCATTTACATTTGAACTAAATAGGAAATACATTGGCAAGTTTATTCCACAAAGAGTTTTGGCACTATGCAGTAGAACTATTGTAAATCATGGCCTCTAAGATTAAGCTACATAAGAAATACATTTTGTATTCGTTTGCTTCATATACAGACTTGACCACTATCCTGTGGGAGAAATACAAATGAGTTCATTTAAACTAAAATCTAGTATAAAATGCATAGTTTGTAATCATTTCGCATCCAGATCTGCCTAGGAGATCCAGGTGGCGAAATAGAAGTCATTCGAATCCATTCATGTCCATTCAAATTAAAATTGAGTATGAATATATGGATTGAGCTTATTTCGTGGGCAGAACTATCCAGTGGGGAAAGACAGGTCAGTCAGTTTAAATTGAAATTAAATACGAAACACTTTGATAGAGTATAATTCCCAGCAAGATCTGTCCGCTATCCGGTGAGTGCTATTTGCCAGCATTGGTCCATTTAACCTTAACGCGAAACAGAAATACATTGGATGAGATTGCTTTACATAAAAACTGACAAAAATCCAATTGAAGAAATAGAAATTAGTTCATTTAAATTAAAAAACAAATGGAAAACGCATTCCGTTACTTTAAGATCTGCGAAATCTGACCTCTATCCAGCTGTAGAAATAGAAATACTCATTGGGTAGCCAGATCTGACTGCTATCCACAAGGACAATTACCGATCACAAGAAATATAGTAAGTTTATTTGGCAGACAGATCTTTTCACTATACAATGGGCAAATTTGAAATCAGTACATTTAAATGTGTATTTAATATGAAATACATTGGGGGACTTTATTTCAGGGACCGTTTGACCAATATCCATTGGGAGAAATACAGAGTGCATTTTATTGTAGATTTGACATCTATTCAGTTGGAGAAATAGAAAAAATAAGTTCCTTTAGACTAAAATCAAGTAAGGAAGATATGAAACAGGATGCCATCGTTTGGCAGCTAATGCATGAATCCAGTTCCATACAGGTAAGCTGTTGAATATTTTGGAACGTATTTGACTGGATAATGTTGCTGCCTATGACTGTTTATTAAATATTAAAGACATACAATTCCTACAACCTGACTGACTATTAAACATTTATGATAGACTATATCGCGTCATTCATGATGTAATTGATCATGACGCCAACCTACATAAGACATAAGACGGAGATGATTATTACGTCATATGAATGCCTGAGACAGTGTACTCCTCCATTGTGACCACTATCCACGAGGAGAATTCACCAATCATTTCATTTGAAATTAAAACCTGCCCACCATTCAGTGGAAGAAATAGAAATCAACCCATTTACCTTAAAGGTAAATATGAAAGACATTGGGTAAGTTTATTCTACGGAGAACATTGACCCCTCCTGTCCAATGGGAGTAATACATACTATATATATATATATATATATATATATATATATATATATATATATATATATATATATATATATATATATATATATATATATATATATATATATATATATATATATACTGAACCAAAAAAGTTTAGCAACACTGAGAGTATTACTGTATAAATGTTATTTAACAAAAACAATAAATTGATTAAAATATATTATTTAATTAATAGGTCATTTTCCAGGTCCCGCACGTTGTGAAGATGTGGATGGTTCTCACGCACCATACGGCCAAGAATGTCCCACACGTGTTCGATGGGAGACAGGTCCGGTGATTTCGCTGGCCCGTCCAACACCGGAACGTTGTTACCCTCAAGGAAATCACTGGTGACCCTAGCTGAATGAGGACGGGCGTTGTCTTGCTGGAACATAAAGTCTGCATGATGCTGCATAAAAGGGATGACAACAAGGGCGACAACTTCTTCACAGTAACGTTGAGCCGTTAAATTTCCGCGAATCACAATAAGATCTGTTTTGCCATTTTCATGGATTCCAGCCCACACCATGACACTGCCGCCACCGAATCTGTCGTGCTGAATGATGTTGGCTGCATCATACCGTTCTCCTAAGCGTCGCCAACCCCGTTGCCTACCATCCGCCACATCCACACAAAACCTCGACTCATCACTGAACAAAACGTGGCTCCATTGTTGAGCACGCCATCGCTGATGAGTTCTTGCCCATGCAAACCGATTCTCGATGTGACGCTCTGTAAGCGGAACAGCAACAAGTGGACGACGGGCATGCAGTCCAGCATCATGGAGTCTGTTTCGCACAGTTTGTGCATGCACTGTAGTGCCGGTAGCGGTGTGCAAATTACGGGACAGCCGCGGCGCAGTCTCAAACCTGTGACGGCGTGATGACGTCACTAAGTAGCGGTCTTCTCGTGGTGTTGTTGCTCTCGGTCTGCCAGATCGTGGTCGGTCATTAACATGTCCAGTTTCCTGCTCACGTTGGCGGAGACGGGAAATGGTTGAGGTGTGAACATTAAAATGTCGAGCAACATCGTGAACGTTCTGCCCAGCAGCGAGTCTTCCCATTGCTTCATGGCGCTGATGTTCGGGTAGCCCTGGGCGGCGGCCCATGTTCGGTAGGGTAAACTTTCAAGCGTTTTCTGCTAACGTTCGTTATCTGCTTTTGCAATATGGTGAATTTTTGCCTTCGCTACCCGCCAATGTGGGTCAGTGCATGAAAAATGCATTTTCACATGCATTAAGCGTGCGGCCGAGAAATGCAAGAAATGATTTGCATTTCTTCATGATCAGCGAGACATTACATTGACGAAACATGCCTGCAAATTTGGTTATAAATGGACGCATAGTTTTAATACAACAAACCAAACTTCACTGATGCTAAACTTGTTTTGGCTCGGTATATATATACTGGGCAGGAGGGGTCAATTCTGTCTGTATAGCATGCATACGTCCCAGATTTTCTGTCAAGTCTGTCCAGACAATATCTTCAAGTTTTTAATGCATAGTTGCCAGACTTAATGTGTGAATGCATCAGACTAAAGGTGTGTCATATATCAGAAATAAGTCAGCATAGCCTACTTCTCACATTTCACAGAGCATCATAGATTATTCTTGTTCGGACTGTAGTTCAAGAGTTGAATTACTACAGTACTCACGTAATGGGTGGTAATCAAACATGGCGTATGGATACATTGTAGGTTGATGTTGTGTCACATATCAAAGGTAGGTCGCCCTGACCTACTTTTCATGGTTCCCAGAACATCAGAGAAAATTGTATTTGTCTCTCATTTTTCGTCCGGACCATATTTTCAAGATGTTGTAGCGCATTGTCACCTAATTTGGCATATCGATACATATAATAGTATGTCAAAGTGACCCACTTTTCACGGTTCACTGAGCATCATAGAAAATTCTTAACCTGGCTTTAGTTTCATGGGTATTTGGCATACATTAACCAATCTTGGTCTATGGATGCATTGTACTTGTAGCATTAATTCATGGTTCTCTCAAATTCAAGATTTATTGCATGCATTTACCGAAAGGCAGGTTAATCAGGAGAGAAGGCAGGCGCATCCTTTGTGATGCATTGCATCAGACATCACTAGTTGATTCTTTGACAGACACATGCCTGAGCGATTTGGCCACTCATTGTCAAAGTCAGCACCTTGCAAAGTGGGCATATTGCCCCACATATAAAACTATCTTCACACTACAGTATGCTAGACTGACGTCATCATCAATTACATCATGAATAACGCAATTTAGTCCATCTTAATTACTTAATAGTCCGTCAAGTTGTACGAATTGTATGTCTTTACTATTTAAAAAACATTCTGTTGAATATTTTGAAACCAATTTCACTGGACCAGTAACCAGTCAAATCAGTTTCAAAATATTCAACCATTTACCTGTTTAGCTTTCTGAAAATTGATATTCAGAGACTGAAAGGATCGATTGATCCCAACACATGCAAAGCATGGGTGGAGCTTAGCTAAAGATTGGCTTGGCATAGCTAAAACTGGACTCCTCCGTTACGTAGATTACTGATCCGGTAATGGACCAATACTCGACTTTATTACCCCACAATAATGTCACATGACCAAAATGCTGTTATGTGATTGCCTAAGATCAGGGATCGTCTTTGTGAAAATTCCCCGGGTGTAAATAAATAAATCTGAATCTGAATCTGGATGGTCTGCTGTTTCCATCATGCGAGGGCAATGCTACACGGTATCCCCGGCGAGAACAAGATGTTTTAGTTTTTCTGCCCTGCGTAATGGACCTTTCCAGTTTTAGCTTTACTGCACACATCTCTAGCTAAGATACACCTACATCATGCTCATGTTGGGATCGATCGATCCCTGAACTCCCAGAGTATCAATTTCCAGAAAATTATACAGGTAGGCAGTTGACAATTTTGAAATTAAATTGACTTGGTGATGTTGCCGGTCAGCATCAGCGCCCAGTCAAATTAGTTGCAAAATATTGGACAGATCGTTTATAAATGGTGAAGACATAGGCCTACAATTCGTATAACGTGTGGCTATTAAGCGTTTAAGGCGGACTAAATCGAGTCATTCATGCTGTAATTGCTTATGACGTCAACCTACACGTAATGTAGTTGATTATGACGTCATATGATGGATGGATAAACTGGAAAGGTCCAATATGACATAACATCAGCCAATGATGAAGGGCATGATTGATGTCATAAGTGTTGATATATTCTTTAAATGACGCCATATGTGTTGATATATTCTGAAACACTCTCTCTTTTCGTTTTCTGACGTCTGCGGGGTAATAAATTCGTTAGACCAGTGTCTTGCCGAGGGTACACGCTGTAAACAATTATATTTCCCTCGCTACGCTCGGGGAAATATACAATGTATGTAACACAACGTTCGGGCGCGTGGTAACAGCCTGTACTCCGACAAAACATTGGTGTAACTAATAATACTGAACCAGTATTGGTCCACTACCGGCCCAGTAACCTGCAGTCTCAAAGCCATATCTCTAAACCTTTGTACGTACACACGTGCTGACGTTGACATTAGCTAGCGATACTTGGCCTTACTCTTACACGTAAGCATATGTGAAATATCGGATCTTACTGATGGTGCAGCCAAGGTGAAGATGAAGGGATTCAGAGCTGAGTTGGAGAAGAACAGCTTATCAAAGATATATAATAATAAGCGGTCGTTAATGCCGAATAGAATACCTGCAAAATTCGGTATCGCAGTGACAAGAAACGCGATAACCACAAACATTAGCACATTGGCATTGGTAGTTTGCACCCGCTGTTGTTGTTGTTGTTGTTGTTGTTGTTGATTTGCGACTGTCTCCACCTCAACCATCCGTGTCACTGATCGCTTTTTTATCATGCAGTATTTAAGAAGGTGAAAAATTGTCGCAATTACAAATGGTAAGATATAATATACTAATAACACCCAAATATCTTGCACGAATTTGGCTGGTCCTTGGTGACTACATATGTCTATAACATCTGTGCCATTCTGATAGCGATCACTTCCTTGGAATGCAGCCAGTGGTACATTGTTTATGACGGAGAATATCCAGATAGCAAATGAGAATTGCATCAGCAACTGAGGCGTAACTCTGGCACGAGCTTGCAATGGGTACACCAACTGATAGAACCTGAAGGCAAAGTAAAGAATAAGCGATAAAACACACGCAACCAGCAGCAGCAACAGCGGCGGCAGCAGCAGCGGCGGCGGCGGCAGCTGCGGCGGCGGCGGCGGCGGCGACGACGACGACAACGACAACAACAATCCTCCAGAATACTTTGAAAATTAGATGGTCTGAGAAGCCATTTCCCACAATCTGATTTGTAAAGAACTATTTTATTTTGCCCAATAACAAATTGCCAATATCGTTTATTGCGCTATCCTTGACATGGAGTCAGAATTGACCTCAGCTACATGACACACACACACCTATCCATTGATTTGAACCTCTTTCACGTGTCATTGCCATTGGTCATGCATGGACGGCTGACAGTCGCCGATGATTCTGACGCAGGCTTTTTTCTCAGACACGTCATGTTCGTCTTATTTACAATGTATTTACAGCATTCACTACGATGCCCGATCTTAGCTAGTTCAGAGGTATGAAGATTATACATGAAATCTACAATCGGCTGATACTTTAGCTCCCCCAATGCCACCCGCTCCTTAGCAATAATATACAGTTCCTGGATATGGTCCAGCTTGTGATTTTTGTGTGTGCAATATTCCACTTCGCTTTGCACGCAAGACAAAACATAGAATCAGCTTCTTGTTACATGACGATGACAGTAAAACCAACTAAATCCTGATATTAGGCGCCGTGATACTTAAATTTTGGAAATTTAAGATCATTTGACATTGATGTCGACCTCTAGAGCGTGACCTTGACTACCAATGGGTAAAAAGCGACCAACGGACCTTTCCGGTTTTAACCATGCCCCGCCCATCTCTAGCTAAGCTCCACCCACACCTCGCTCGCGTTGGGATCGATCGATCTCTGAACGCCCTGACTATCAATTTCCACAAAACTACACAGGTAAGCCGTTGAATATTTTGAAACTAATTTGACTGGGCGCTGTTGCTGCCTAAGGCAGCAACAGCGCCCAGTCAAATTAGTTTCAAAATATTCAACAGCATGTTTATTAAATAGCAAAGAATTACAAAGACATACAATTCATGCAACGTGTCGAACCATTTGAGATTTGATGACGGTCTATATGGAACCCTTTGTGACGTAATGATTGTGACGTTATCATACACGGGCTGAGTTGATTATGAAGTCATACGATGCCAGGTGATGGAAAGGTGAACTGACTCCGCACTCCCGAAATCCCAACATTAGACAAAAAACTCATCAAAATCGGACTTTGCGATCCAGGGACATGCCGATTTCATTTTTGAGCTAGCGGCCAATTGGATTTGTCCCCAAAACGATGCTCAATGGGGTCGAAAAATTTGAACAGTATTATTTTCTCATTATTTCCCTTCTAAAGTTGCGATATCCACCACTAACTCATTTGGGCAAGCAAAACTCACCAATATAGATTTTGGTGGCACGTTAGCCATAACTATGATACCCGCACAGTTTAAAACCTCCTAATGGAAAACAGGGACGGATCCAGAGGTTTGGGCTGACCGAAAAGGCGGGGCGGGGGTCTTCCACACCACCCCAGGCCCCCAGAAAGTTTGAAAATTAGATGTTCTGAGAAACTGTTTCCCACATTCCGAGTTGTAAACAACTATTTTATTTTGCCTCATAACATTGTCCATATTAACCCACAAATCCGATTAAATAAATCTGACTGTTATGACCCACGTGAAGTTGGACGAATATTCGTCTGAACGCCTGTTGAATATTCGTCCAGAAACATATTCATCAGACATGGGTTCTATATTCGTCCAGAAGCAGATTCGCCGGACACGAGTTCGATATTCGTCCAGAATATTCAACCCGCGTCCAGACGAATATTCGTCCAACTTCACGTGGGCACTGTCATGTTAATGTTGACTGAAGAATTTTTAATTTCAAGGCATCACGATATTCCCGGATTATACTAGTGAGAGAGAATACTAACATCATCACGCAAATGTATAGTTTTATCGTGCTAATTAACTAGCCTACGTCTATTAACGCCATTATTAGCTCATCTGGCCACAATAGCCAAGTGAGTTTATGCCATTATGTTCATCCGTCCATCCGTTTGTCCTATGTATACATTGGTTAATATTAATACTCTCTAAGTAAGTAAGCAAGCAAGCAAGCAAGCAAGCAAGCAAGCAAGCAAGCAAGCAAGCAAGTAAGTAAGTAAGTAAGTAAGTAAGTAAGTAAGTAATTATTTACTTTTTCTTAAATGATATTGCTGTTAGTATTTTGTCCCGTGTTTGCCGTTTTGTATTCTTCCATAATTTGGTGGCTGCAATTGATAATCTGTGTTTTCCAATGGCTGTTATTGCGTATTTATCGTGTAGTTTGTCTGCTTCTAGTGTTATGCTCGGGGATGCCAATATTATTTACAAAGAAGGGGGCCTATGGATTTGGGTAGCGTTTTGGGGTGAAAGTCCTTAACTATGGTTAACATAAGATGTCTTGGCCCTCTGTTCGCTTAGAAAAGAATTTTAATTTTGAATATTTAGTTTTCGGGGGTGTTTGTACAAACAGCATTGCAGTAAGTGAGGTGTGATAAGAACAAGGTGCTGTGCGGTGTTTTAATAGTGTCATGTGTCATATATGCTTTACTCTTTGGATGACACCTATTCGTCTGGCTACTTGTGCGGCAACTTTCTTAGTTTATTTTGCCCAGGTCATGTTTCTATCTAAATATACTCCTGAAAACTTTGCGCATGGGGGCCTCATCAAGTTCATTTTTATTAATATAAATTTTGGAATATCTTTATTTATTAATTCTCTAGATTTTGAAAATAGCATATAGTTTATTTCATCCGCATTTAATTATAGCTTATTTAGAGAGAACCAGTAGGTAATTTCTTCCATTACATTGTTTACTTTTTCATATAATGTAATTATGTCTTCATCGTAGCAAACAACATTGGTGTCATCAGCAAATAGTATTAGTGACATCTGTTTGCAAGTATTGGGTAGATCATTCGTATACAACAGAAACAGCAGCGGACAAAGTATGTGACCTTGAGGAACACCGCAGGGTAGACTCCTGATTTCAGTGCAGGCTGCATTAAATTTGACGCACTGTGTTCTTTCCGCCAAGTAGTTTTGAAAGCAGATGAGTGTACTCCCTCTGAGTCCATAACAGGCAAGCTTTTAAAAAGTAAAATTGTATGATTATCGTGTCGAGAGATTTTGAAAGGTTGAAAAATGCATATTATGTGTATTTTCCTTTCAATTGAATCAATTATTTTTTCATTAACCTCTGTTAGACACAAGTAGTAGTGCTATCAGTGTTGAATGCTTTTCACGGAACCAGTGTTGTGATGTATTGAGGATTGACCTTTTGTCTTAAAGTAGCCAGTGCATGTAGTAAGCCGATTATACATAAGTCGTTCCATTAATTTGGAGAAGAATTGAAAGTATTGAGGCGGGTCTATAGTTTGTGAAGTGGATGAATCCTTTGCTTTGTGTATAGGTGGTACGCATACTGCTTTTAGTTTTGATGGACATATACCCCGCAGGCAGCTCCGAAGGGAAATCGAGATAAGCTTGATGCCTCTCACCACAGACACCTTCGTACTACAACTCAACATCGCTGGCCAGATAGTATAATCTCAAACGAGATATATAAATGGACGTCGTCAGTAATTCTAAAGAGGGGGTCGAATTTGGGAATGGGTCTGGGAGGGGGCGTGCGGGTGGTCCGGGAAATTTTGAAATCTAGATGCTCTCAGGATGCATATCCTGCATTTCTCAAGGTTAAAATAAAAAAAATTCGATCAAAATTAGAAGGGCCAAATATGCTCAGACCTCAAATACTGATTATTATTTTTTGGTGTGGTGGTGTACATGGCATCGGGTGTGATAAAAATGCCAGTGTTATCTATCTGGGTAGTCCTATCTTTTGTGTGAGCGGGGGTGGGGGTTGTTCGCATCGGACGACCCCCACCCCCATCGCCGCCGACGCCTATGCAATACGTCCCATTGTCAGTGAATGTCCGAACACACCCGTGCACATCTAAGAGTACTATGTAATGATTTAAACGAAGCCGGACTGGGCACACTGACGACCAAGAAAAACCTTAAGAGATGTGAGGATCGACTCCCACTGAGGGCATGAAACAGTAACCAAAGACGATGAAGAATAAGGGACCTTTCCAAGTTTATCCATCCATCATATGACGTCATAAACAACTAAGTGATGTGTATGCTGACGTAATAATCATGACGTCATGAATGATTCGAAATAGTCCGTCTTTAGTGCTTAATACATGTAGTCCAACACGTACGAATTGTATGTCTTTGCTATTTAATAAACATGCTGTTGAATAGTTTGAAACTAATTTGACTGGGCGCTGTTGCTGCTATAGCAGCAACAGTACCGAGTTGAATTAATTTCAAACTATTCAAAAGCTTACCTGCATAGTTATCTGAAATTGATAGTCAGGGAGTTCAGAAATCGATCGATCCCAACACGAGCGTGGTGTGTGTAGAGCCTAGACAGAGATGGTCGGGGCATAGCTAAAACTGGTCTTTATCTTATGCTTTCCCTTGAGGAGCTAGCCGATTGCGCACCAGCTCCAGAACGTTCCCAGGTGTCTGAGTGGTATTGAGTGAATGGCAATAATGTAATTGCACATATTGATAGAGTCTGTGGAATTTAAGACATGCAGAAACATACGTTGCACTTTTGCAAATTGCATTGATACTGAATTAGACAAGTAGGTCGGTACTTGGAAAAACGGAGACAACTACCACAAGTAGATATCTATCAAGAATGACAGAAGATATGCTTCTTCTCAGTGTGATGCCCTAGTTGTTGATGATGTGGTACCAATAACATAAATAAGTTCCCGGCCAGCAAGAGAACGAGCATTGCTCTCACCCAATCCTTAGCTGACAAGCGTATACAGTTGTGTAAGAAGCCAGTCGTGACCGCGATGCGTCAATACCGGGCCACACCAATAAGACGATGCTCGATCCGACGCAACATATCACGTGATATCGTACACCGTCGTAGTAGGCTGTTCGTTTTCGACTTCACCCGTCAGCACACCGTCACGACTTGACACGACAGTTGTTGGAAAATCAATGCTTGAAAATACTTTGCTGAATAAACATTGTGTAGAATTGTATGAAGTACCATATTATATAATGCTAGTGAAGCACGCTAAGCATTCTGATAATCATTTGAGTTAAAGTTGTTGATACCTATGCCACCACCAACTTTCACTGCAGCCGAATTGTCACATGTGAATTTTACCAAATAGTTTGAGAACACTGACTGAAATTTGTTGCTGCTTATGGCAGCATCATATTTCAGTCAACTTGTTCTAGCAATCGACTTTCGATATTGAAACGGATTAACCGTATTTCAGGGACAATTCCGGGATGATAAAATGTGTGCTATACTTGAAAGATTATTATGATATTAATTAATGAAATTACGTCAGATGGAAATATCGTAACCAAATATCGCTAGGTAAAGTCGGTAAAATTACCCATTTTTTCACCGCTATAGGGATGACTGGAGGCGCGAGGCCAGTAGATGCGGGTACATATTTAAGGCGCTATATGTAAATGATAATAGCTACAGAACCGCGGAAGCCTTTTCAATTATTATCGAACCTCCAATTAGGTGCCGACTTCGAAAGGAAAATGATATAATTGATGTTAAAATCTGGCAAGGCGTTTAAAAGTCGGGAATATACAAATATTTGTCATCTAAGATACGATCTGAGAATATGTTATCCTTTTTTTTGGTAAAATTCAGCATGAGATTGTTTTGTCTTGTAGACTCTATCTTTGGGAATAGGCCTACTTTGTGTATCTGCATAAAATTGGAGTGTGCTTAAAGCTGAAAGACGTGGCGATTTGCTTGGCTCATTATAATTTTACTCCCATGAATATGAGATATAATCAAATCAATTAACATTTTGACATTGAATTTTCATTGGTTGATCAACATTGCCCCGCAAACTGTAGGAATTACAATAATTAAGATATATTGATGAAACTTTACTAGTTATGGGATAAGACTATAAAGCATCGGCACGGCAAATGTTGCCGTAATAGCTCTAAGACTTATTTTGATATGGGATGATGGATAGATCTTGAAATTTGTGTTTGAAATCTTGCTGACTTAGATGTCTCGTACTAGCTGTTGAATAGTTTGTTACTAATTTGACGTACTTGGGTTGTTACCTCATCTGTCTATTCATCCAGAACATGTCCATCGTATTCTTTAAGCGAGTCTTTCAGAACTGCTTTGCAGGAAGTATCCATAGGGTCAGATCCATGGTTGGTCCCGGAAAGCTGCTTGATCGATTTGGTTGGGGGGGGGGGCCCATCTAGGATTTTGCAGTATTTTAAAAAGTACATTTAAAGACCTGTGAAACTGCTTGACATGAAACTCAAAAAACTTCACGGTCTTCATCTAATGCTAGAGCTGAACAAACCTTGCTCACACGTTCAACATGAATTGGTAGATTTGCCTTGGATAACAGCTAGTTTTACAAAAAAACCTCTTTTCCTCTGAATCGCGCTTATGGCAAATATAATTAGTAAGTAAGGGCCAATTAAATATTTTCAAGGCAAACTGTGCAGGTACATCGTGTAGACACGTGCACGAATGCACACCCACTCAACGTGTGCATCTGAAACAACAAACCGCCCACCCACTCGCTAACATTGTGAATTGGGAATAGGTTCAATTGAGCAAAGAATACATAAGTTCTTCGATTAACACTGCTCTAACATTTATGTGATCATAAGAAACACAGAATGCAGGAAATCGAGTCATGAGCCTGCAGCTTTCAATGTTTTTTCTCGTGGAGGTTAGATAGGTGGGTATCCCCGAACACCCTTCTCTGAGAGGCGGGGTGGGGGTGGGTGGGTGGGTATATCTTCGTCCAGCGTGCCCTTTTGTGGAACCTGCCCGCCCCTCAAATTTGCTTCCGGCGCCAATGGACACTGTAGCCATTTAAATCTGAACTTTAGGACAGCCATGTATTAGCTTGCAGTTTTAAATTGTGTTAAATGAAATAATTCGATTGAGATATCGACAAAAACTAATAATTAGCATTTATTATGATACGATTCCTTTACCCCGAAAATATTACTGTTACTGCTGGAATCAACTCAATATCTTATTCATCTATTCATCTATTGAAATATTGACAACCACAGATTTTGAGTGTCAGCCATCTTGGAATCCAAAATAGCCGCCTGAAATATCAACTTCACAATATCATCAGCTGATTGCTTGATCACATACATGTGAGTATAGCTAATAGAATTCTGTTTATACCGTTATTAGTTTTAGAGATATTGATCCAAACAGCCTCCGAATGGTGGCTATCTTGAAAATCAAAGATGGATGCCTAAGATATCAAGTGCATAATGGCACTATTAAATTCAATGAATGCATAATTGTAGGTATAGCCGCTGAAATGCTTTGACTCGTACCACACATGCTCTCATATACTTGAAAATTTTAATTTAATTTTAAAAAAATTATAAAAAAAGTAGCATGTATCGCATCTTATAGCATCACCAGTGAGCGTTGGAGAAATTGGTGTAGCTGGCGTGGGCCATGTAATATCCACTCGGTTGGCGGACCAAGCAGGTGTGCCATTGACAGCATCTGAGTGGGTTATACAAGAAGGAAGAACAGCGCGAAGGAGAGCTTTCCCAAGCTACTTATTTATGTATCTGTCAATAGGAAAGTAAAGCCTTCATTCCAGCAAGAGCCACGAGTAGGTGGTGGGTGCAGGAAAGCGGGCAAAGGCAGCCAAGTTGGTGTTATCGGCTGGCAGCGGTGGCGACCTAATGCCGGGTATTTCGCTGTTCATACCCATGGCGAAGCATATACTCTCTGTCCAGATTGAAGAAGTTATTAGTTTGATTGGCGTCTGTCGAGTCCCTGATACCAGGTCCCATTTGTGCCATATCTGGACTGGTTTTATTACAGTTTATTATTGGTATCTTTCCAATCTTTCAAACTGGTACCCATTCATACTCATAGGTGGACAGGCAAGGAGTGAAGGAGGTTGCCCATGTTTCCAATGACAGCGAGATAGTGCACTGCTCAGGCACGAACCAGGTTCTTCGGTCAAGTAGTCGTGAGTGCTAACTACTGCAACAATTACAGGGGTATCAACGTTGTTCCGGTAATCTGTGAATGCAATATATATATATATACACCTGTGCAAAAGTTAAGCACCAGCAAAAACAATAGAACGTAGAAACATGATGGTACAACTAGGCTGCCATACTTTTTGTCCCCGCGTTAGCTGACATAATTCCAAGTACGAAATGCACATGCATGCATGACTTCACGCCGCTTGATGTCCGTGCGTGGCGGGAAACAGCACACGTGTTCAGTTATGTAAAAGTCCAGTTTGAGGTGTAGAACATTACATACAGATTTAGGCGACAATATTAGGAATTTTGTGTTCATGACCGTGGTTTATTTGTACAGAGAGAATTAGCTCTTGATTGTGAACCGCTATGGCAAGACGAAGGTTAAGTGATCGTGTGAAATGGCAAATCATAGGTATGCATACCACTGGTATGTCATGCAGAGATATTGGCAGACAGCTGAACATTAACCATACTGTAATCAGTCGTTTGATTGCAAAACATGGGCAAACTAACGAGGTGAAGGACAGGCCTACATCTGGAAGACCGAAGAAGACTACTGCCCGTGATGATCGAGCCCTAGTACGCCTTGTTAGGAGATCTCCATTCACCAACAGCAGAGTGCTCAGCCAATGGGAAACGCGCAATAGAGTGTCAATGTCTACCGTCAAAAGGAGACTGTATGCTGCTGGCATGAAAGCTAGGAGACCTGTCAGACGTCCTCTCCTCACTGCACACCACAAAGAGGAGCGTCTGAGGTGGTGCAACGAAAGAAGACACTGGAACATGAGATCCTGGAGACGGGTACACTGGTCCGATGAAAGTCGGTTCCTGCTTCATGCCACAGATGGTCGAACTCGTGTATGGAGGTCCAGACGCACGGTGTACGACCAACGTAACATCATGGAAGAAGTTCCATTTGGTGGAGGTTCCGTTATGATATAGGGGTGCATCTCATTTGGTTGTAAGCTGGATCTGTTGACTGTACCTGGAACACTAAATGGACAAAGATATCAAGATTCCATACTGGATAGAGTTGTGGTCCCTCATTTTGTAAATCATGCACCTGGAACCCACCCTATATTCATGGATGACAACGCCCGACCACATCGTGCTAGAGCTGTGCATGAATACCTCCGCCAGAATGCCATCGAAACCCTACCATGGCCAGCAAGCAGCCCTGACATGAACCCTATTGAGCATATCTGGGACATTCTGGGAAACATGGTGAGAAGGAGGGATCCTCCTGTGCAGAACCTACAGGAATTAACAGACGCACTCCATCTTGAATGGCAACGAATACCACAATGGCGTATCAGTCGGTTGGTGACCAGCATCAGACGTCGTGTCCAGGCCGTCATCCAGGCACAAGGTGGATATACCCGGTATTAATAATGACAGTCTCAAACTCGTGCACAGATGTTAAACTTCGTTTTCAGACACCATTAATGACAATCTAGCCACGTGTGTCAACTGTAGGGCAATAGTTGTCAGTTGTGTCAACGTAACCATATTCAGGCCTCGTTTTCAAGTTCAAACAAAAACATACAGTGTTTCCCCACCATCATAATCAGCATTCCTCTAGTTGCATTATTACCTCTTGCACTAAGATGGATGGGTACATAAATGTTTATGCTATTGCTTTCTTCATAGCACATGAATATACCCTCGCATGTGCGTAAAAATAGGGTGGTGCTTAACTTTTGCACAGGTGTATATATATATATATATATATATATATATATATATATATATATATATATATATATATATATATATATATATATATATATATATATATATATATATATATATATATATATATATATATATATATATATATATATATATGCATGACTTGAGATGATCCCTGTTCCGCATCATCAAAAGAATGTACACTCTAAAAGTTAGCCAATCTAATCTCTCGCTACAGCACATATACATAGCTGGATGTTGCGCTATGGTTCTCTCGTTTCTAAGAAGTCCAGCGTTGAGCATATAGAATCCTACCATGCTAGTACATGCGTACCCTGGTATGAATCATCTGAGTGACATCAACGTATACATGCTACATACCAATCGGTGACGTTGTATTAACCCTCGCAGACCGGAATTGCCCTTAGGAGCAGCCTGGATTCCAGAATATACCTCACGCAATCCAGCGCTAGTTTATCAAATTTTGAAATATTTACCAAAACTGCCTAAGTCGCAACTATAACGTGTCAGACTTGTATCAAAACGTGTGGGGATAATTACTAACATGTCTCTATTAGAGGACTCACCTAACAATTGATATGCACATCAAGTGTAGAGAGCTTGACAGCAGAGAACACGCCATGAAGAATACAATAGCAGGGCACAACCACCAGGGTCCGATCAAAAAAGGATTGATTACTGTGATTCTTAATACGCTGGATATACACATCAATATATCAGCATACGACAAACATAGCATTATCATAAACACAGGCGATCTATGTCGACGATATTTCATGATTGACGATAAAACGAGAAAGTTTGCTATGCCACCGATAGCGAAAAAGATACTTGGGATCAATTTTAGCCACAACATCGGTATTCCCATCGTTCTAAATCCAAGAATGAAGTCATATAGCATCTTCTGAATGTCGCTATCGGTAGAGGCTCGGGTGGTGTGCTGTGTCCCGGGATCAGAAGACATTGAAAAATTCATCCTGGTACAATCGTCAATGTAATATATTTATTTTTCTAAAACGTGTGCAATTCCTCCGATAATGAAGCTAATAATTGGAACCCGTCTTAGTCGTATCATCAGTAGTCCCATGACTCAAAATTAGGCCTATCAACAGATGTCTGAATTCCATTGCCACTAATAGTTGTACCATTAGTATATGTATTAGTATTGTGTTACTTATGCAGTAATACTCCTCGATGGTGTTATAGTTATTGTTTCTCAAGCATGTTTACGTATCTTCACATATACAGTAAGCTCATAAATAAGTTAATATGTTCCAAAAACAAAACCAGAAACATGTTAGTTATTACAATTTTGAATATGATGCAAGAAATGTTCTGCTGAATATTTTGAACACGATTTAGTCCATTTGTTGCACATCAAATGAAAGCTTATGTTGTCTAGTATAACAAGCACCTACTGCGTTTCATACGCGGAGTTTGATGAGAGAACGCGCCTAGATTAACTCTACTTTGGGGGTGCGCATAAACATGTTTCATGGTAAAACATTTACTCTATATTCATATGAACAAGGAATTTAGCATAAGCTTCGATGAGATTTGCTATACAGTACTGATAACCTTTGGTTATATCATCTCCAATCTTAATTTACAAAGAAACCGATATCTGATACTTTTACATTTTCGCACATCATTGGCCCCACACGTTTGCCAAAGTCACTGCTGCAATTCACCTTTCCAGAGTACCCACCCATCATATGACGTAATAATGAACTGCGTGGTGTGTACAATGACATCATAATGAATAACGTCATGAATGACGTCGATAAGTACGTCAGGAACGCATATTTGATGACGGTCTATGGGCTGTTGTACAAATTGTTTGCTTTTACTATTTAATACATATTCTGTTGAATATTTTGAAACTAATTTGACTGGGCGCTGTTACTGCCTATGAGCTTAGCTAGTGATGGGCGGGGTATAGCTAAAAATGTAAAGGTCCATTACTAGTGATTTTCTGTTATCAGTACTCCAATATCTCATCATAACATATTTTGAGTACGCTAAAAGTATGTGAAAAGGTCTCGATCTATAAGAACTACTAACATTCCCTGTTATTACACGTGTTGCAACTGAAAACATTATCCATACAGATGTGCTGTCATGCATCGTGCATGAAGATCCATCATAGCGTCTTCTTCTTCTTCTTCTTTTCGATCGCCGGTATCACACTTGGAGAGCCGTTCTCAAGATGAAATATGTGGTTTTCTGCAATTCTTCCACAGGTCCATACAGCTTTTCAAGAAAAGAGGTTGACAAAGGCCAGACCTCTTCTCTCAGCAGCTGATAGTTACTGCAACATTGAAGTATGTGCTCTGTGGTCTGTTCTGCTTCGCCACAAGGACAAGCTGGCGATGTCGTAAGGTGGAACCGCCTGTACATGTGTTGGTTTAGTCTGTTATGTCCAGTTCTGAGACGAAAAATGGTCACTTGTTCTGGCCATCATAGCGTATGCCACTAATCTGTTTATTCACATATACTTTGTCCTAATAACGCATTATACACAGTGCACTCCCAAATACGTGGTACTTGTGCTAAAGGAACTCAAGAGAATCGTACCTTTGGGGAAAATCCCTCCGCGTCCCACTCTCAAATATGTAGAATTTTCACAGAAAGAAATAAAGTATGTCGAAGTCAAATATGCTTCACTTGCTGAAAATTTGATTTAGTTTATTCTTGCCACATTAGAACAAAGATAGTAGGAAGCGATTCACAGGACGACCATCAGCATCTCGTAACACAAGTGAAGGGATGGGCCCTGCCCGAGAAAATGGTGATTGCTCTAGATTTAGATTTTTACGACAGAACCAACAAAATTCAGTTTATTATAGGAGATGCTAACGGGTTTCTTCTACCAGTAGAACTCTATATCTGCTTTGCCGCTCTCCACGTCTAAGGGGAGTATATGTATAGGAGGTAGTTGTCTTGATACTGTTGTGATAGAGACCCAGATTTATTTGCCGTCCACTCTGCATCAGATATTTCTGGTAAGGCATTCAAATTTGGTGTGAGTATCATATAAGTAATCTGTAACATGCTACTTCTTGATGTATTAACATCTCTTTGGTGAATGGACACTAGGTCCACTGGTGCCACTAGGTCCACTGGTTGAACAATGTCAGGGCTTTCACAGTGCTTTTCACTAGCGTTATGAAGACTGTGTAAAACTGTTCCATTATATATGTACATACTTCTCTTACACCAGTATTGAGAAAATGACAAATAGATATTGGTCATATTCCTTGTGAACTACGTACAGCAAGTAGAGTGTCTGCTACAGCCCATTCCAACGTATAGAGTGATGGGTGGGGGTGGGGGGATATTTAGCAGCAGAGAAATAAATAATGTTACTTCATTTATGCGGATATTTAATGTCATTTACAATATGGGCCTAATAATATCATCCACACTACAATGACCGGAGTTGCGCATTCATGTAGTTTAGATGCCCATAGGCACACAAATAAACAAACACTGTTTAGCTTTGAAGATGCTGATAAATTTTAACGCAAAAAGACTATTCTCACATCTTTCCAAAAACTTCGACACTTTGGTTCTCCAAAGGTTTTTCCATGTTCAATGATGTGAGGTTCCGATGAAGGAATGAGTCTTCTTAGACGCGTTCACCCCTGATGCCTCCGTCGATCACGTTATCCGCATTGTAGACGCCATACGCTTTCATTTGAAATGCACCATATTTATACTTTTCAGCAATTTAGATCGGTGACATTGACCTCAAAATGACCTTATAAACCGCTAATGTAAGAAGCAAAATTAATGTATTAATAATATATAAATTACTGTAAATTAAAACCGTTTCAATGAAAGGATACAACATCAGCCAATGAACAAATTAGCATCAATGATATATAAAGAAATCGTTTATACTATTGTCATCGTTTCACAACCAATAGTTACGATCTGTTAACCATTTAACCGTCAAATTGCTCAAGAAAATTTAAATTTTCCAATAGAAAATGTTCATTCCAAACCAAGAGAAGAGTATTTGTTTACATTTTCCACTGGAATGACTGGCTCGGTTATCGAGCCAGTCATTCCAGTGGTAAATTTCAAAAATACTCTTCTCTTGGTCTGCAAATGGACTTTTCTCAAGACCATTGCAGAAGCCGTTTTTGGCTGATATTAGCGATCAATGGTTAAAGACGAGATTAAGCGACATGGGTGTGTAGAGGCAAAACACGCTATGCAAAATTTTCAATTTCTCAGAAATAAGTTACAAGTCTGCGATTCAAATACAGGTCATGATGCGTCGACAATGCACATAGACAATAGTGCATATTCCGGGGTTCGAGTTCCTAGTTTATTTTTTGAAAAACATCTTAAAAGCGCGCGTTCACACCAGAATGCTTGAAAATAATTTTCTCGTTTCATTACACAATTTAAACTATTTTTTATTTTCAAGTAGTCTAGTGTGACTTTAATAACGATAGATAAGCATTAGAAACATTTTCAGGTTGAAAAGGCATATAATAAGTTTGCGGTCTTGTGCACTTCACATTAAGTCTTTACTTTATTCTCACCAGAATTTGAAACCAGCCTAGGTATTTCTAATGTTAAATGTTTATGAGAACACTTGTACGAAAAGTGTTATATATAAGTATATTTCTGTTTCA